>OX393561.1:26439148-26474148 GCA_947652115.1 Blastomussa wellsi
CTGCAATTGCATTTTGGAGAAATTTGAAGCATATTTAGCCTATAACTGCCTAGAAAATGTTCAAAAATCTCCAGGAGTCAATGGGTTCAGTTACAAACAAAAAACAAAAGCACTGACTTGTTTTTTACAAAACGTACCTTCCTATTCTCCCAATTGCAGACCTCTTGCTCAGTTATTAAAAGCTAAAGTGTTAAATAACAATTATTATCAATATCCGCAACCAAATTGAAATTCAGCCTCGTCAAAACACATGCTGTGCGGGCAGCAACGGCCCTGAAGCGGATTGGTTTGCACTCCACTATCCAATTAACCAAGCAGTTTAGGGTATTTGGGACCTTTCTTCTTTTATTGTCTATCTTCATGGCACACACCAAAATACTGGTTCTGGCACAGCAATTTTGCAGTTTGTTTTAACTTATCGCTGGAAGCCGTTTACACTAAACTAGTGTAGTTTAGTGTAAACGGCTTCCAGTGTAAGTTAACCCTTTGGAGCCCAGTGTCCGATATATCGGACAGCAGAATTGTCCGCACTTATTTTAACCAGCAGTCTCTCCTAAAGTCGTGACCAGTCTGCAAACGATTATTCAAGGCAAAACACACAACGAGTCACCATTTTTGCTAGATTTCAGCTATTTTTGTCGAGTTTTTTCGATATTTTTCGGGTTTGTTGACAAGACGGGATTTAAAGTCCACTTGTAAACATGAGTAGACGGCCTGTAACGTATAGCACGCAGGATGTGCTCGATTATTTGGAAGGAAATTTCGCTATTCCCGAAGATGGTTTCGAGTCTGACATCGAGGGATTTGAAAGTGAAAGTGATGACGATTTGGACCCAGAAATTATTCCGCCTGAGGACCTTATGGAGTCAGATGACGAAATTTATTTGAGAAATGCTGTCATGGAGGATGAAGAAGCCGAAGATGCAGATAATCGTGAAACTAGTGCAGCTGGAAGGCCAAGTAACTATTCGTTCGAAGGTTTAGAATGGACAGATGAACCTGAAGAGGTACCAGCTATTCCTGAGTTTAGAGAGAATGTTGGGCCAGCTGTAGCGTGCTCTGCTGACATGTCTCCACTGGAATACTTTCTCCTCTTTGTTGACAACCACATGCTGACTTCAATTGCTCGAGAAACAAACAGGTTTGCAGTCCAGTGCCTTACTGCCAATGGAAAAGATCCTAACTCATGGGCAGCAGTTACTTTAGAGGAGCTAAGAGCTTTTCTAGGTTTGATAATTGCCATGAGCATCCATTCTTTGCCTTCTATGAGAGATTACTGGAAGGACGACTGGGTTTTAGGTGTTCCTGAATTTGTAAGAGTGATGCCAAGGAACAGATTTCTGGACATAAATAGATATTTACATCTAAATGATAACTCAAAGATGCCAGCTCGTGAATCTCCTGATGCGGATAAACTTTTCAAACTAAGGCCATTCCTGGAAAGCTTACAAGCTAATTTTACTCGTTTCTACAATCCTCACAAGGAACAAGCCATTGATGAAGCAATGATCAAATACAAAGGTAGGACGTCTCTCAAACAGTATATGCCAATGAAACCCATCAAACGCGGTATAAAAATGTGGTGCAGAGCAGATAGTCATTCAGGATACTTGTGTGACTTTGACATATACACTGGCCGCCATCGTGATGGTGTTCAGAGGGGGCTGGGCTACTCTGTTGTCACCCGCCTTTGTCGTGGAATAGAGGGAAAGTGGTATAATGCCTACTTTGACAATTTTTTCACTTTGTATCCTCTGCTAGAAGATCTTTATTCAAAGAAAATTCTAGCATGTGGAACTGTTAGACAGGGACGCAAAGAATTCCCTGCAGTTCTTTTTGACAAAAATGCCATCAAAACAATGAAAAGGGGAGAGACGGTCTGGAGGATGAAGGGTCCTATCCTTGCTCTCACATGGATAGACAATAAACCAGTGACCATTTCTGGCACAACAACTGGCATTCCTGATGAGCAACTACCAGAAGTGCAAAGAAGGAAAAAAGATGGCACCCTTGAGAATGTTGCCTGTCCACCCATTGTTTCAGCCTACAACTGCTACATGGGTGGAGTTGACAAAAATGACCAAATGAAGTCCTATTATGGCATAAACATATCTGACAAAAAATGGTGGACAAGGGTTTTCTTTGACCTCATTGACAGGGCAATCTTCAATGGCAAAGTACTGTTCAATGAATCCCCCCACTCTCCAAGAAAAAGCTTGAAATATTTCAAGGTCGATTTAGTGAAGTTGCTAACAGCTTGTTGGTTACTTTTGTTCTTGACGAAAGCGTGGGAGGTCCTCTCTCGATAATCAGCAAGCAAGGTTTGTGGAAAGGCATTTGCCTGACTTCCTGCCAATGAATGAAAATGGAAGGAGGATGGAGAGAAGATGTGTCATTTGCTCTGGAGCCAACATCAGGAAAAAAACAAGCTATTATTGCCCTGACTGTGATGTTGGACTATGTGCTGCACCTTGTTTTCGCATGTATCATCAACCTTAAAATCTGTGTTCATGTTCAGGTCATCAACTGAACTATTTTGCTTATATAATGCTTCTTTATTCTTGAACTTCAATCAACAGCATTAAATCCAGCTTATCTTAAGGAACAGTGAGATTTTGAGACATTTTCTGAAACTAAGTGAATTATTGCGCAACTACCCAGTTGTCTGAAATCAGGCATAGAAAATGATGAGGTTGAGTAAACTTCTTACATGAGGTACCAAAAGAATCCTTGATAGTTATTCTATCAATCTGTGTAGTTATTGGAATTTTCATGTTTATTTTTTGACCTCCATGGCTATAAGAACAACCCTATCAGGTTCTAACAATTAGACAGAAGCGGAGGTGTGCAAAAATGCGCAGAGCAAACAACTGCGAGTGGTTGCTACGAAATCGGGAAAAGAACTGCAGCAAAAAGCATTTCATTTTTTGGTTACATTTTGAGTTCACCATTGAAGAGGTTTGCTTGATCTTTTCGCCAGCGACGAACCATGGATTCACCGATCCCGTATTCACTCCAGCCGTAACTACTTTTACAATGTAATTTGAAAGCTAAGTTTTACGAAGAAGGACGGGCTTCGCTGAGAAAAACAGAACAAAGCTAAAGACTGAACAAGAGAGAGGCAATTCCTAGGAGCCGAAGTCGCATCTTTTGTTGAAAACACACAGTTCGAAGCTTTCTTAGCTTGCATGTATTCTTGAGAAATGAATTAGTGGCAAAAAGGATCGATGCAATCCAATACAGGTTATTACCACGATAAATGAAAGGATGGAATTTTTGTTTTTGTGAATAAAGGAATGGTAGGTTGAAAACATACCCTGAACGCTGTTTTCGTTTTTTGCTGTTCAATAACACGATCTTTCATTATACTGTTATACTTTCTTTATACTTACTTTATACTGTTTTAGGAGTATTTCCATTAAAGCTTAAAGGTTGGTCAGGCTTTGCGTGTGCGTTCGTACACCCAGTGTGTTGTGCTTTTTCGCACACAACTGACACCCATTGACTCCTAAACTGGCCGTAACCGGCCGTCGCAGGCCTTGACCTTTGTTCCGCTTCTGACGTCATCAGCTTTTGGCAAAATAGAAATCCAATTTACCCCAGTTGGAGGGAGGAAGGGAAAGAGCTTTCCAGTGATACCCAGATGATATTGATTGAGCTAATGGAGCTTGCAATATGCACAAAAATGCTTAGAAATTTCGGCCAAAAACTAGGAGGAAAATTTCCCTCACTTACCCTTGGCTACTCCATGTTAAGTATTTCCCGTCTCATTGATGCTTTTGTGGCAATTCTTGAACCAAAAGCAAGCCCAGTAAAAGGCTAACAAAAGCATAAAAATAGATATGAGAAAAGGAGAAAGGAAAAGCGAAAAACAAAAATAAAGATATCAAAATTTTGATTTGTGCACATGCCTGAGCTAAAATGTCATTAAATGCGATGCTAGTGAAAAACCTGGCCTGCTGTAATTCTGCAATTGCATTTTGGAGAAATTTGAAGCATATTTAGCCTATAACTGCCTAGAAAATGTTCAAAAATCTCCAGGAGTCAATGGGTTCAGTTACAAACAAAAAACAAAAGCACTGACTTGTTTTTTACAAAACGTACCTTCCTATTCTCCCAATTGCAGACCTCTTGCTCAGTTATTAAAAGCTAAAGTGTTAAATAACAATTATTATCAATATCCGCAACCAAATTGAAATTCAGCCTCGTCAAAACACATGCTGTGCGGGCAGCAACGGCCCTGAAGCGGATTGGTTTGCACTCCACTATCCAATTAACCAAGCAGTTTAGGGTATTTGGGACCTTTCTTCTTTTATTGTCTATCTTCATGGCACACACCAAAATACTGGTTCTGGCACAGCAATTTTGCAGTTTGTTTTAACTTATCGCTGGAAGCCGTTTACACTAAACTAGTGTAGTTTAGTGTAAACGGCTTCCAGTGTAAGTTAACCCTTTGGAGCCCAGTGTCCGATATATCGGACAGCAGAATTGTCCGCACTTATTTTAACCAGCAGTCTCTCCTAAAGTCGTGACCAGTCTGCAAACGATTATTCAAGGCAAAACACACAACGAGTCACCATTTTTGCTAGATTTCAGCTATTTTTGTCGAGTTTTTTCGATATTTTTCGGGTTTGTTGACAAGACGGGATTTAAAGTCCACTTGTAAACATGAGTAGACGGCCTGTAACGTATAGCACGCAGGATGTGCTCGATTATTTGGAAGGAAATTTCGCTATTCCCGAAGATGGTTTCGAGTCTGACATCGAGGGATTTGAAAGTGAAAGTGATGACGATTTGGACCCAGAAATTATTCCGCCTGAGGACCTTATGGAGTCAGATGACGAAATTTATTTGAGAAATGCTGTCATGGAGGATGAAGAAGCCGAAGATGCAGATAATCGTGAAACTAGTGCAGCTGGAAGGCCAAGTAACTATTCGTTCGAAGGTTTAGAATGGACAGATGAACCTGAAGAGGTACCAGCTATTCCTGAGTTTAGAGAGAATGTTGGGCCAGCTGTAGCGTGCTCTGCTGACATGTCTCCACTGGAATACTTTCTCCTCTTTGTTGACAACCACATGCTGACTTCAATTGCTCGAGAAACAAACAGGTTTGCAGTCCAGTGCCTTACTGCCAATGGAAAAGATCCTAACTCATGGGCAGCAGTTACTTTAGAGGAGCTAAGAGCTTTTCTAGGTTTGATAATTGCCATGAGCATCCATTCTTTGCCTTCTATGAGAGATTACTGGAAGGACGACTGGGTTTTAGGTGTTCCTGAATTTGTAAGAGTGATGCCAAGGAACAGATTTCTGGACATAAATAGATATTTACATCTAAATGATAACTCAAAGATGCCAGCTCGTGAATCTCCTGATGCGGATAAACTTTTCAAACTAAGGCCATTCCTGGAAAGCTTACAAGCTAATTTTACTCGTTTCTACAATCCTCACAAGGAACAAGCCATTGATGAAGCAATGATCAAATACAAAGGTAGGACGTCTCTCAAACAGTATATGCCAATGAAACCCATCAAACGCGGTATAAAAATGTGGTGCAGAGCAGATAGTCATTCAGGATACTTGTGTGACTTTGACATATACACTGGCCGCCATCGTGATGGTGTTCAGAGGGGGCTGGGCTACTCTGTTGTCACCCGCCTTTGTCGTGGAATAGAGGGAAAGTGGTATAATGCCTACTTTGACAATTTTTTCACTTTGTATCCTCTGCTAGAAGATCTTTATTCAAAGAAAATTCTAGCATGTGGAACTGTTAGACAGGGACGCAAAGAATTCCCTGCAGTTCTTTTTGACAAAAATGCCATCAAAACAATGAAAAGGGGAGAGACGGTCTGGAGGATGAAGGGTCCTATCCTTGCTCTCACATGGATAGACAATAAACCAGTGACCATTTCTGGCACAACAACTGGCATTCCTGATGAGCAACTACCAGAAGTGCAAAGAAGGAAAAAAGATGGCACCCTTGAGAATGTTGCCTGTCCACCCATTGTTTCAGCCTACAACTGCTACATGGGTGGAGTTGACAAAAATGACCAAATGAAGTCCTATTATGGCATAAACATATCTGACAAAAAATGGTGGACAAGGGTTTTCTTTGACCTCATTGACAGGGCAATCTTCAATGGCAAAGTACTGTTCAATGAATCCCCCCACTCTCCAAGAAAAAGCTTGAAATATTTCAAGGTCGATTTAGTGAAGTTGCTAACAGCTTGTTGGTTACTTTTGTTCTTGACGAAAGCGTGGGAGGTCCTCTCTCGATAATCAGCAAGCAAGGTTTGTGGAAAGGCATTTGCCTGACTTCCTGCCAATGAATGAAAATGGAAGGAGGATGGAGAGAAGATGTGTCATTTGCTCTGGAGCCAACATCAGGAAAAAAACAAGCTATTATTGCCCTGACTGTGATGTTGGACTATGTGCTGCACCTTGTTTTCGCATGTATCATCAACCTTAAAATCTGTGTTCATGTTCAGGTCATCAACTGAACTATTTTGCTTATATAATGCTTCTTTATTCTTGAACTTCAATCAACAGCATTAAATCCAGCTTATCTTAAGGAACAGTGAGATTTTGAGACATTTTCTGAAACTAAGTGAATTATTGCGCAACTACCCAGTTGTCTGAAATCAGGCATAGAAAATGATGAGGTTGAGTAAACTTCTTACATGAGGTACCAAAAGAATCCTTGATAGTTATTCTATCAATCTGTGTAGTTATTGGAATTTTCATGTTTATTTTTTGACCTCCATGGCTATAAGAACAACCCTATCAGGTTCTAACAATTAGACAGAAGCGGAGGTGTGCAAAAATGCGCAGAGCAAACAACTGCGAGTGGTTGCTACGAAATCGGGAAAAGAACTGCAGCAAAAAGCATTTCATTTTTTGGTTACATTTTGAGTTCACCATTGAAGAGGTTTGCTTGATCTTTTCGCCAGCGACGAACCATGGATTCACCGATCCCGTATTCACTCCAGCCGTAACTACTTTTACAATGTAATTTGAAAGCTAAGTTTTACGAAGAAGGACGGGCTTCGCTGAGAAAAACAGAACAAAGCTAAAGACTGAACAAGAGAGAGGCAATTCCTAGGAGCCGAAGTCGCATCTTTTGTTGAAAACACACAGTTCGAAGCTTTCTTAGCTTGCATGTATTCTTGAGAAATGAATTAGTGGCAAAAAGGATCGATGCAATCCAATACAGGTTATTACCACGATAAATGAAAGGATGGAATTTTTGTTTTTGTGAATAAAGGAATGGTAGGTTGAAAACATACCCTGAACGCTGTTTTCGTTTTTTGCTGTTCAATAACACGATCTTTCATTATACTGTTATACTTTCTTTATACTTACTTTATACTGTTTTAGGAGTATTTCCATTAAAGCTTAAAGGTTGGTCAGGCTTTGCGTGTGCGTTCGTACACCCAGTGTGTTGTGCTTTTTCGCACACAACTGACACCCATTGACTCTTAAACTGGCCGTAACCGGCCGTCGCAGGCCTTGACCTTTGTTCCGCTTCTGACGTCATCAGCTTTTGGCAAAATAGAAATCCAATTTACCCCAGTTGGAGGGAGGAAGGGAAAGAGCTTTCCAGTGATACCCAGATGATATTGATTGAGCTAATGGAGCTTGCAATATGCACAAAAATGCTTAGAAATTTCGGCCAAAAACTAGGAGGAAAATTTCCCTCACTTACCCTTGGCTACTCCATGTTAAGTATTTCCCGTCTCATTGATGCTTTTGTGGCAATTCTTGAACCAAAAGCAAGCCCAGTAAAAGGCTAACAAAAGCATAAAAATAGATATGAGAAAAGGAGAAAGGAAAAGCGAAAAACAAAAATAAAGATATCAAAATTTTGATTTGTGCACATGCCTGAGCTAAAATGTCATTAAATGCGATGCTAGTGAAAAACCTGGCCTGCTGTAATTCTGCAATTGCATTTTGGAGAAATTTGAAGCATATTTAGCCTATAACTGCCTAGAAAATGTTCAAAAATCTCCAGGAGTCAATGGGTTCAGTTACAAACAAAAAACAAAAGCACTGACTTGTTTTTTACAAAACGTACCTTCCTATTCTCCCAATTGCAGACCTCTTGCTCAGTTATTAAAAGCTAAAGTGTTAAATAACAATTATTATCAATATCCGCAACCAAATTGAAATTCAGCCTCGTCAAAACACATGCTGTGCGGGCAGCAACGGCCCTGAAGCGGATTGGTTTGCACTCCACTATCCAATTAACCAAGCAGTTTAGGGTATTTGGGACCTTTCTTCTTTTATTGTCTATCTTCATGGCACACACCAAAATACTGGTTCTGGCACAGCAATTTTGCAGTTTGTTTTAACTTATCGCTGGAAGCCGTTTACACTAAACTAGTGTAGTTTAGTGTAAACGGCTTCCAGTGTAAGTTAACCCTTTGGAGCCCAGTGTCCGATATATCGGACAGCAGAATTGTCCGCACTTATTTTAACCAGCAGTCTCTCCTAAAGTCGTGACCAGTCTGCAAACGATTATTCAAGGCAAAACACACAACGAGTCACCATTTTTGCTAGATTTCAGCTATTTTTGTCGAGTTTTTTCGATATTTTTCGGGTTTGTTGACAAGACGGGATTTAAAGTCCACTTGTAAACATGAGTAGACGGCCTGTAACGTATAGCACGCAGGATGTGCTCGATTATTTGGAAGGAAATTTCGCTATTCCCGAAGATGGTTTCGAGTCTGACATCGAGGGATTTGAAAGTGAAAGTGATGACGATTTGGACCCAGAAATTATTCCGCCTGAGGACCTTATGGAGTCAGATGACGAAATTTATTTGAGAAATGCTGTCATGGAGGATGAAGAAGCCGAAGATGCAGATAATCGTGAAACTAGTGCAGCTGGAAGGCCAAGTAACTATTCGTTCGAAGGTTTAGAATGGACAGATGAACCTGAAGAGGTACCAGCTATTCCTGAGTTTAGAGAGAATGTTGGGCCAGCTGTAGCGTGCTCTGCTGACATGTCTCCACTGGAATACTTTCTCCTCTTTGTTGACAACCACATGCTGACTTCAATTGCTCGAGAAACAAACAGGTTTGCAGTCCAGTGCCTTACTGCCAATGGAAAAGATCCTAACTCATGGGCAGCAGTTACTTTAGAGGAGCTAAGAGCTTTTCTAGGTTTGATAATTGCCATGAGCATCCATTCTTTGCCTTCTATGAGAGATTACTGGAAGGACGACTGGGTTTTAGGTGTTCCTGAATTTGTAAGAGTGATGCCAAGGAACAGATTTCTGGACATAAATAGATATTTACATCTAAATGATAACTCAAAGATGCCAGCTCGTGAATCTCCTGATGCGGATAAACTTTTCAAACTAAGGCCATTCCTGGAAAGCTTACAAGCTAATTTTACTCGTTTCTACAATCCTCACAAGGAACAAGCCATTGATGAAGCAATGATCAAATACAAAGGTAGGACGTCTCTCAAACAGTATATGCCAATGAAACCCATCAAACGCGGTATAAAAATGTGGTGCAGAGCAGATAGTCATTCAGGATACTTGTGTGACTTTGACATATACACTGGCCGCCATCGTGATGGTGTTCAGAGGGGGCTGGGCTACTCTGTTGTCACCCGCCTTTGTCGTGGAATAGAGGGAAAGTGGTATAATGCCTACTTTGACAATTTTTTCACTTTGTATCCTCTGCTAGAAGATCTTTATTCAAAGAAAATTCTAGCATGTGGAACTGTTAGACAGGGACGCAAAGAATTCCCTGCAGTTCTTTTTGACAAAAATGCCATCAAAACAATGAAAAGGGGAGAGACGGTCTGGAGGATGAAGGGTCCTATCCTTGCTCTCACATGGATAGACAATAAACCAGTGACCATTTCTGGCACAACAACTGGCATTCCTGATGAGCAACTACCAGAAGTGCAAAGAAGGAAAAAAGATGGCACCCTTGAGAATGTTGCCTGTCCACCCATTGTTTCAGCCTACAACTGCTACATGGGTGGAGTTGACAAAAATGACCAAATGAAGTCCTATTATGGCATAAACATATCTGACAAAAAATGGTGGACAAGGGTTTTCTTTGACCTCATTGACAGGGCAATCTTCAATGGCAAAGTACTGTTCAATGAATCCCCCCACTCTCCAAGAAAAAGCTTGAAATATTTCAAGGTCGATTTAGTGAAGTTGCTAACAGCTTGTTGGTTACTTTTGTTCTTGACGAAAGCGTGGGAGGTCCTCTCTCGATAATCAGCAAGCAAGGTTTGTGGAAAGGCATTTGCCTGACTTCCTGCCAATGAATGAAAATGGAAGGAGGATGGAGAGAAGATGTGTCATTTGCTCTGGAGCCAACATCAGGAAAAAAACAAGCTATTATTGCCCTGACTGTGATGTTGGACTATGTGCTGCACCTTGTTTTCGCATGTATCATCAACCTTAAAATCTGTGTTCATGTTCAGGTCATCAACTGAACTATTTTGCTTATATAATGCTTCTTTATTCTTGAACTTCAATCAACAGCATTAAATCCAGCTTATCTTAAGGAACAGTGAGATTTTGAGACATTTTCTGAAACTAAGTGAATTATTGCGCAACTACCCAGTTGTCTGAAATCAGGCATAGAAAATGATGAGGTTGAGTAAACTTCTTACATGAGGTACCAAAAGAATCCTTGATAGTTATTCTATCAATCTGTGTAGTTATTGGAATTTTCATGTTTATTTTTTGACCTCCATGGCTATAAGAACAACCCTATCAGGTTCTAACAATTAGACAGAAGCGGAGGTGTGCAAAAATGCGCAGAGCAAACAACTGCGAGTGGTTGCTACGAAATCGGGAAAAGAACTGCAGCAAAAAGCATTTCATTTTTTGGTTACATTTTGAGTTCACCATTGAAGAGGTTTGCTTGATCTTTTCGCCAGCGACGAACCATGGATTCACCGATCCCATATTCACTCCAGCCGTAACTACTTTTACAATGTAATTTGAAAGCTAAGTTTTACGAAGAAGGACGGGCTTCGCTGAGAAAAACAGAACAAAGCTAAAGACTGAACAAGAGAGAGGCAATTCCTAGGAGCCGAAGTCGCATCTTTTGTTGAAAACACACAGTTCGAAGCTTTCTTAGCTTGCATGTATTCTTGAGAAATGAATTAGTGGCAAAAAGGATCGATGCAATCCAATACAGGTTATTACCACGATAAATGAAAGGATGGAATTTTTGTTTTTGTGAATAAAGGAATGGTAGGTTGAAAACATACCCTGAACGCTGTTTTCGTTTTTTGCTGTTCAATAACACGATCTTTCATTATACTGTTATACTTTCTTTATACTTACTTTATACTGTTTTAGGAGTATTTCCATTAAAGCTTAAAGGTTGGTCAGGCTTTGCGCGTGCGTTCGTACACCCAGTGTGTTGTGCTTTTTCGCACACAACTGACACGCAGCTTTTGTTTCGAAGCTTGAGACGCTTTTTTTGTTCGACTGCTCACGCTTCTTTCTTCGGCCTCGCACGCTTTATTGTGTTTAGTGTGTCCGGTAAAACAAAAGATTCACTAATGAGGCAAGTTTCAGAACACGCTTTAAGCGTGCTAAAATCGAAATCTATTGTTTTAAGGTGGAAGCGTGTTGTGAGCGTGCTATCACCTTTGTCCCTGTTTTCCCGTGGAGGGTCACATATTTGTCTGTCGAAGCGTCACGAAAGGGCGGCTGTTCGTCCGTTTGATAGTGGACTTTTTGGAAAGCTTCCCCTCGGATGTCAAACTTTGCAAGAAGGGTTGAAGCTTTGCCATTGACCAAATTTTGATTGTGGTCAACCAAGTCGCAATGGACAAAGTAAGTACTCGGTGTTCGAAGCCGTTTGACGAAAGTTCTAAAAACAAAACGCGGGATATGCCAAGAAAATGAGCTAAGTCATTGTCAAGAGTTATTTTTTTATCCCCAAAGTTGTCAATTACCATTGCACCAGCTGGTGTATTGATTTGAGTCGGAAGTTTTACATTAAATTTAGCGAAAGCATGTTCAATATTTTGAGCCATACTTTCAAGAGTGTAATGCCCTCTGGGGAATGTAATGGGAACAGCGCGTTTACCATCTGGATCAGACATTGCAATTACCCCATCGTTTTTCAAATTATTCCACGAATTATAAAGCGAACAAGACAACAGCCTTACGAAAGAGGCCTCTGGAATCGGGTTGTCAAAATTGACGGTGCATGGATTAGAAGACGTAGAAATAGTAAGCACAACCATTTTATTTTGTTGCGCGCAAATTTTCAATTGAAAAATAACGGGGAATATATAAAGATGAACATCTGGAAAACCGCACACAAGCAAGATTCTTTTGCGTATGACTATCTTGAAAAAAGAGCACAGGCTGCCAGTTTCTCCACAAATGCGAAGCTTGCACAAGCCAAGGCATGGGCGGCTTTTTCTGAACGGTTTCCGAGGGCCGACAAAAGCAAATTTGAAGCACAGACATTTTTTGCGTCGGACCACACAGCAACAGCTGAAATATTCTGGAAAGAGGGTCCAGGCAGTCTACAAAGCGTCTTCGGTTCAGATCGCAAATATTGGAGTGTGGGCATGAAAAGCGTGCTGGGTTTGGATGACGTTGGGGGCTTCCCTTTCCAGTTATCGCCCCTCACAGAAAAAAGTTTGCTGCCGGTTCCAGCAGTTCCATTGGAAGATGCGGCGCCAAGTTTGAAGAAAATATTCAACAAAGCAACCAAAATTTATGTCTCCCCTGACCAGTATTTTACAACAAAGTTCAGAGAGATATTCCAAAAGGTACAACAGAAGTTCGAAACATCAAAGCCCGCAAAAATGGCTTGCGGGACCAAATCTATCTTTCTGGGAACAACAGCTGAATTTTGCAGTATGGTGCGCCACGACAGGTTGCGGAATCTCATGTGAAGTATTTGACAAAGATCACACAACACTGAATCTTCCGCCGGAGGTGCGAGCTTTTTACATCTTCCACGTTTACTTCACAGTTCGGCGAATCCTCTTCCAGCTCAGAGGCATCCAAAGCTTGAGCGCATTGCCACATGACCCAACATTCAGTCAAACCAACAACAACTATGACGAAGCTTCGTGGAAAAGATTGTGCGCAGAGTTCGGTGTTGACCCGTCAACTGATTTCCGCTTCACGTACGGGGCAAATCACGGGCTGGGCGGCGTTTACATTTATTGCCACAACCCTTTCATCCTGGATGTAGAGGAGCCAACCTAGATGTCAGGCGGGGGTGTTGGATTGTATCAAACGATCTTAACTTCAAAGTCCGTGAAGACATAAGAGTGCCTAATGAGGAGGTGATGGAACCATTGTTTATTGAGATCATAAGACCTCATGGGAAAAATATTATTGTGGGCATAATTTACAGACCACCAAACCAAAGTGTCGATGTCTTTGTTGACAACTTCAATTAAATTTTAGTTAAAGTCTCAAGAGAAAACAAGATATGAACCTGTTAAACCACCAAAATCATGTTGCCACTGGCGAATTTCTAGACGGGCTTCATTCCTGTATGTTCTCGCCGTTGATTTTGTTACCATCCAGGATAACATCTCACAGTGCAACTCTCATTGATAACATTTTTACCAATTATTTTGAACACCATTACCGAACAGCTGGGTTATTGTTGGCTGATATCTCGGACCATTTACCTATATTTTCCATTTGTTCCGATGACATTTCCAACTTAAGGTCCAGAGAAATTATATTTGTGCGTAATAAGAACGAAGCGAACACTTTGGACTTTCTCCAACAACTTGGAAGTACTGATTGGTCACAAATTCCTGGATACAATAATCCTAAAATCTGTTACGACAGATTTCTTAGTAAATTTTCGCAGATTTACAGTTCATGTTTTCCACTCAAAAAATTAAAGAGAAAGAATCAACTTAAGAAGCTTTGGTTATCGAAGGGCTTACTCAAATGTGTAAAACGTAAGAACAAATTATACAAGCAATATCTTTCTGATACATCTACTCAGAACAAAGCCCTGTATAAAGAGTATAGGAACAAACTAAAACACTCCTTGAGAATTGCTAAAAGGCTATATTATGATAAAAAACTAAATGAGTCCAAAACCAACATGAGAGCTACTTGGAGGTTGCTCAATGATCTCATATATAAAAGAAAACCAAAACTTAAATCCAACCAATCATTAAAAGCAGATGATCTGGAAATAACTGATCCAGTAGCTATTGCAAACAAATTTTGTCAATATTTTTCCAACATTGGGCCAAACCTGGCCAAGGGAATACGATCAAGCATATCCCACAAAAATTTTTTATCTGGAACTTTCAATCAATCGATTTTTCTAAACCTGGCAACGGAAGAAGAAATTATTGCTATTGCAAACCAATTTCAATCAGGTAAAGCTGCTGGTTATGACAACATTCCTATGTCTATTATAAAGCAGTCTATAAACTTCATTTCTTCTCCGCTTACGCACATTGTTAATTTATCTATTATGCATGGTATTGTTCCAGACCAAATGAAAATCGCTCGTGTGGTGCCTATTTTCAAAACTGGCGACAAAGCTATTTTTTCTAATTATAGGCCTGTTTCCATCCTTCCTTGCTTTTCAAAATTCCTAGAGCGTATTGTTTATAATCGCATTTTAAGTTATCTAAATGATTTCCACATTCTTTGTTTTTTATCTTGTACATAAATGATTTGAACAACGCTTCAACACAACACACAAATTTATTCATCTCACACAAAGACCCTGATTAGTACCCTAAACTGCGAATTAATTAAATTGTCAAATTGGTTCAGAGCAAACAGACTCTCTTTGAACTTAACTAAAACAAATTTCATGGAATTCAAACCACGACAAAAAAAAAACTTCCTCAGACTTTAATGTTGTTATTAATGAGAGAACCATTGCACAGGTCAATGAAACAGTCTTTCTTGGGGTAGTTTTAGATGACAACTTAACTTGGAAGTCTCATATATCTAGCCTAGTGGATAAAATATCTAAATCTATTGGTATAATTTTTAGATCTAGTTTTTATCTTTCAACTCCCTCTCTTCGCATGCTATACAACGCAATGATACTTCCATACCTTAATTACTGTAATCTAGTCTGGGGATCAACTTATAAAACTAACCTTCAAAGAATCGTAATTTTGCAAAAACGTGTGATTAGGATAGTGAACAAGTCCTATTATAATGCTCATACAGAACCTATTTTTAAGAAGCTTAACTTGCTTAAATTTCAAGATATTCATTTAATGCATCTAGGTCAGTTTATGTTCTCGTTTAAGAAGGCTATTCTCCCTCGAAAATTTGAGAACATATTCGCAATCAACAACCAAATCCATTGCTACAATACAAGGCATGCAAATTCCTTTCGTCTTCCGTTATGTAGAACAAATATCCGGCAATTCTCCGTATTCTTTCAAGGTCCCAAATTCTTCAATTCTCTCTCACCTGAAATTTCGGGCACTTCATCACTGGCATCTTTCAAAAAAAAAACTTAAAGCATATATTATTGATAACTATTAACTCTGTTTTCAAATAAGACTTGTCATAAATTATCTAATATCAGTCATCTCGTGTTTATTGTGAGGGAACTTAAGCTTACAAGCCCCGTGGTTTTTTATTAGATTCCCTCGCCATTTTGCTTTCCACCTTAACATATTATACTGTAGTTTCGTATTTTCATCGTTATCTGTATATTGAGCTGTTTTTTTTAATTTATTAATCATTGTATTATAATTCTATTTTTGGCAAATCAAAATAAATAAATAAAAATGACAGCGCCAATTGTGACACCAGCAGCAAGAAGGACTGCCGTGGCAGTCACGCCGTATTTTTTGAAGATCTCTTTTACTCCTACGAAGTGGAAGCGCACTTTCTCTTTCCTCAATCTGCGTTTGCAGACGTGCAAGCTCCTCGGTTCTTTCCGCAACTCTTTCTTCCGCGGCTTCTTTGTCAGAGGGTGAGGCATTCTCATCGTTGATGATCGCCCTGTCTTCTTCATTTTGGCGTTCCAGTTCTGCTTTTTGAACTTTTAGCTCGTCGAGGGCTTCTGTGTCAATTTTTTCTTGAAGTTCACTTATGTTTTTATTTAACCTGGCATTTTCTTCTGTGAGCTTCTGTATATCTTCTTTTAATTTTGGCGCCTGTTTTGCTGTTTTGTTGATTTGTTCCAGTTGCTTTCTTTTATCTTGATGTTCTTTTTCAAGGGCTTTTTTCACCTGTTTCAGTTTTTGAATTTCTTTTTCATCCAAAGGACCATGTGTATCTTCAACAGCAGCTCTCTGTTCATCAATTACTCTCATTCTGTTTCTGATTTCTTCCATGCCGTTTTTAACTTTTTCTTGTTCTTTAGCCATAGATAAAGATTTTTCCAGTTCTTTTTCTTTTTCAGCCCGTTTTTGCTGAACGGCTTCCTTTAATTCAAAAATGGACTTTCCGAGGGCAGTTTTTATTTCTTTGGTAAGGCTTGGATTTAGATGCTGTTGTTTTGTACCCCTTTTTGTGGTAAATATATCATATGCCTTTTTTCCAGCCCCAAACATTTTAACTTGAAGCTTTCCGTTTTTTGGGCTGAAAAATACCTCAAGCTCGCTTGAGCTCATGTTCGGAAATTGCTCTTTTGCAGCTCGTTCACTGCTGCCCACCAATGGAGTTTCCTCGGTGAAAGAAGTGTCAGGCATTCCGCTCTGTTCGTGAAGCCTTGTTTCCATTTCAATTTCTTCGCCACCATAAGGTGTCGATGCAGAGACAGGCTGAGTCTGAAATTGTTGGGTTGAATTGCCCTCTTGTTCATCGTCATCGCCATCGTTGTCAATAGCATCGTCAAGTTCAGGGTCTTCGTGGCCAAAGGGTTGTGGGTCAAAAGCAGGGTTTTCAAAACCGCCACCTTCCGCCATTGTTTATTTAAACAAAATATTTTTCTGTTTAATATACAAATGGCGGTACAAGCAAATCTTCTTCCAACGCACAACGAAAAAAATTTAGGCCCTATGAAAGCCGAGCGCACGGTCAAGCGCATCACCTTTGCTCGTAGCGAGGCCAACCCCAGCGAGACATTGTTTGTAACAGTTCCCAAGCTTAATGAGCACGAGGTCCTCGTGCCAGGCTCTCTCGGACTGCTTTTCAACATCGACCTGTCTGGAGGGGACCCCAACAACTTCCTGGTTCAAAACGTTGGGCGTGCTCTGGTCAACAAGCTGGTTGTGAAGTACGCTGGAAGCACACTTCAGTACACGTTGAATTATGACATCTACAAGATCTGGGAGGACCTTTTCCTCGTTTGAGCTGACCCTTGTGCCGGCCTCGCAGGTTGTCAAAGGCTCTGATCCGGATAAACTGAAATACAAGCTGACAA
This sequence comes from Blastomussa wellsi, assembly GCA_947652115.1. NCBI lineage: Eukaryota > Metazoa > Cnidaria > Anthozoa > Scleractinia > Plerogyridae > Blastomussa > Blastomussa wellsi. Next base: position 26,456,488 of record OX393561.1, read on the forward strand.
ACATCCAGCTCGAGTACGAAATGATGAGAAGCAAGACCTTGGTGGACGACGCGAGCAGTGTTTATTCCGCTGGCAAGGAGTTCTTATACGACTATGTGATGCGGGATCAGGTGGTCACCTTCTCAAAAAGCGCTGACTCAAGGATAACCCTCAGAGTAAACCCCCAGAGAAGGTCCCTGAAAGGCATTCTTCTTCTCTTCATTGAGCCCTACACAGCCGGCACCAGGGATTCAGAAAAGTACATTAACCCAGACCTGACGAAAGTCGCTGTTACGGTGAATGGCTCGCCCAACATGCTCTACAACAACGGCATTGAAGGCAAAGATATTTGGGGCGAAGTTGACACTTCTTTGGCAAGACAAAAAACAAAACACAGCACATGAATATGAAAAAGTTCTACACCGATGACAAGTTTGGGCTTCTGGTCGATTTGTGCTCAATGGCGGATCAAGCAATGCACGGCAGCGGCGCGCACCACATAAACACAAAAGACGGGGTTCAGCTCGAGATCGAGCAAAATTTCAGTGGCTCAGGCAATGTGAACTGCCACATTTTCGTGATCAGTGACTCGCAAATGAGTATATTGGGGCAGCAATTAGAATCTGTGCAATACTAATATAGAAATGGACCGAAACAACATACCGTTCAATGCTCTCATCGTGGGCCCGACTAATTCAGGCAAATCAAGGTTTGTGGTTGATCAGCTCTGCGGCCCTTTTCACGGCAAGTTCGACTACACAGCGCTGATCACAACAAAACACATTAATTTGAAAAGCGAAGCAAAATCGGAAGAAATTGAGCAAAACTCACCAACCGCTGAATAATTCCTCAGAAATATGCAGCAATTCCTCACAAAAAAAATTAATTAAACATATATTTGTTTCCAAGTAACAATGGCTGAAGAACAGAAGCAGCACCCGACTGCCCAAGCAAGCCCTGAACCACAGGAAAGCCAAGTAACTTCACAAACTCCGGCTACAAAGCCTGCCAAAAATCCCAAGCGAGTGGCTGCTGGTAAAAGGGTTGCTGAAAGAACTCAGTTGGTACGCGAAGCACAGAAAAATGCTTTTCTCGAGAAAACCGCAAACGAGAACGAAAAATCTGGGCCTGATCCTGCGCCAGAGCCCGCTGCAGCTGATTCCAAAGTCTGAAATGGTCTCAGCACAACCCAATGGATCTCTATCATTGGAATTGGCACAACGCTTGTTACAACCGATGTCAAGCGTGAAGACGTCCGAGCCTTTTTTCGGGCACCTGCGCCACAGGTTATGCAAGCATCTCCACCGCAACCCAAAAAAGGCATTCTCCATATGGACTAGAGTGGGGGAAAAAAATTCATTTGAATATATATTTTTGGTGAATATAAAATGTGGCCACGAATAAATTTCACTCAGATTGCGATAAGCAGCGCAGCAGTTTCAGGCATTGGCTTCTTTTGGGGGACATTCACGTACAAGTGCCTTAAAACTATCTTTTGGATAGCCAAAAATCCTGATCTCGAGACTGCGGAGGAAAATGAGGAAAATGAGAGTAGTACGGTAATCACTGGATTAAACAAATACCACCTCGTCGCTCAAAAATTGACACATCTTCGCCCAAGTGAAACAAGCTCACCTTTTGCTCGCTTCTTCCACTTGGGCGAAGATGTGAAAATTTTTGAGTGACGAGGTTGTATTTGTTTAATCCAGTGATTACTACTTGGTAGAAGAACACCCACTGTCACGTTTTACCAATTAGACAGAAGCGGCGGTGTCCAAAAAAGAGCAGGCATTTAGAGGATGCCACCAATTAGAGATATGCACCAAAATAAAAACAGCCAGAAATTTGCATAAAAAATGGTTGAAACGTGGCAGGATATAGAACAAGCACTCGCGGAAATTGACATTGAAAAACTGTTAGAACAAATAAAACCCGAAATTCGGAATGTGTTTGAAGAACGCATACCCCCGGAAGCACTGGAGCGGCTTCCCAAACCTCTGCTTCCAAAACCCTATAGCCCCAAAGCACCTCCAAGACAAAAAAGAGGACCAAAAGCGGAAAAAGCGGAAAGCGGAAAAATATTTGAATGAAAGGGAGGAGGAACGTCTGGATGTCGACAATCTCGAAAGACCGAACACAAAGTGGAGGTTCATAGGCTTTGAAGATGTTTTTGTGAAGGTTGTGCTTGATCGCCAGCCTTTGTTGGGCACAGGTCCCTTGCCAGTCTGGCTGCGCGACGTTGCACACAGCAAGGTAATGGTGGCGTTGGACACTTTCCAAGATAATTTGTGCCTCTGGTGATGCATTGCTGTACATCGAGGAGCTAGACCGGATCGAAGTACAGCAGCAGCCTGAGAACTTGCAAAGAGTTTTTTCAATTTCGCAAAAGCTCCAAAGACCTTCCAAAAACGTCTCTTGATGAATTAGAAAGGGTTGAAAAGCATCTCAACAAAAAAACAGATTTTTCAGATTGGCTCGGTATCAAAGTTTATGAGCCTGAGGAAGAAGAAGACGGTGAAGTGGTTTGCCATTTCAGAAGAAACGCGCCTGCCAAGCTGCCAAACATTATGACAATCGGAATTTACGGAGGGCACGCCTTTTTGATAAAAAACATTGAAAAGCTTGCGAAAATTTATGCGTGTGTTGATTGCTGCGCGAGATTCACACAAGCTTGCCATCTTCAACGGCATGCCCAAACGTGTTCCCAAGGAAAGACGAAAAGAAGAATCTCTGGTGTGGCTTGAAAAAGAAGCCAAGAGGCAAAAAATTCACATTCACCATGCAATGTGTGGACACGGAGGAGAGAGGTGGATTGAGGGTGCAGCTGTTGATGGATGGCATCCAGAAACAAAGACCGTGTTTCAATACGACGGCTGCCACTGGCACGGTTGCCGAAAATGTTTCCCACACGATCGCGATAAAAGCATCTTCCGTGACGACCAAATGTACCAAGACAGGTGGAATGCCACACATTGGCGTACAAAAACGCTCCGGGAGGCTGGCTACCACGTGGTCGAGGTTTGGGCATGTGAAGTTGGAGAAATCGACGTCGAACCTCCGCAGACTCAAACAAAAAGCTTCCCGCACGCGATCCTGTACGATTTCGAGGCGTACGGTTTCAAAGGTGATCGGAAGGAGCCCACATCCATGCTTTCGATTGAGAATGTGCATGTGCCAATCTCGGTTAGCATCGGCGACACACTCGAGAGAGAACCCACCCATATCTGTGACAGAGATCCCAAAGTGCTGGTTTGCAAGTTTATGGAAGACCTGGAGAGACGCGGGAAAAACATCCGGCTCAAAGTCTGGGAGGAGTTCACGCCAGAAGACTTGGGCCTGCTGCCAAAAGAGAATCAAACGGCTGTTTCAGGTTGGAATCGCCGTCTATCAGTTGGCAAAGCTGCGGATGCTGGAATTCTACTACGACTTCCTAGACAAGTATTTCGATCGACGAGATTTTGAGCTGATCCAGATGGACACAGACAGCAACTACATGGCCATCTCCGCGGATCGTCTTGAGGATCTTGTCAAACCGGAGCTGCGGGCGGAATTCGAGACGCAGAAGCAGCAGTGGCTTGCTTGGGACAAATTGAGCGGCCGCACGCCCGGGCTCTTCAAGCTCGAGTGCGAGGGCAGCCGGATGATCACACTCTGCTCAAAATGTTACTTCATAGACTCTGAAGAGGGCGAAAAAAAGAAGTTCAGCACGAAAGGAGTTTCGAAGAGGCAAAATGATATAACGTGGCAGCGTTTCAAAGCAGCCTTGGAAGGAAACAAGGACATGGCAACCAACAGAGGTTTCAGAATGCGGGACGGCCAGATTGTTACTTACGAGCAGCAGAAACTGGGGCTGAGCTCCTTTTACGACAAAAGGTGGGTGCTGGCCGACGGAATTCACACAGAACCAATAGAATTTCATTTATGTTGATTTGGCAGCATTTGGGATTGCGCCAACAGAAGCTGCACTTTTTGAGATGGCAGCTTTGGCAGATGTTGATTTGTCAGCATTTGGGTTTGAAACCCCAAGGACTCGGACAACATTGCGTGAGTCCAAACTGCGTAAAAAGTCAATTAACAAAGGGTCAGCAAAAAAGGCTTTTTCTTCTTTTCGTTCAATGGTTTCATTAACAACCCAATAATTTGTGTCAGGATCACATTTTTTGCATATGTTTGCCTTGGAAAATAACACACCGTTGCGTCCACTCCCCATTTTTCCAAAATACATCCATTTCTTTAAAAGGGTGGTCCACCAGTTAGATGTCAGCCGGCGGGAGAACGGTGTTTGGTGGAACAACCAGCAGCTCTTCACGCACAAAACTGCGCCCTGGACCATCGCGCAAATAATAGAGAACAGGTTGATTCGGTTTGATCAAAACTCTTTCAATGTTGTAAACTTTCAACGACCAGATCGGATCTGTGGCCCTTCTTGCGCCACCTTCAAGCTCGCCGGGTTGGTAGAGATAGCGAACTTGGACAAGAGAAGGGAGGATTTTTTCAGCTTTCCCAACTGGCCGAAGATAAGGAGTGGCAGGTTGTGCAGAAACAGCTTTTTCTTTGATAGCTTCTGCGGGTTTTTTCCCGGTCAGCCGAGTTTTTTCGTTGTTCAGAGCCAAAACAACTTCAGGAAGTCTTTTTACCAATGCAGTGGAACGCACACCTTCTGGGAGACGCATTTCAACAGCATATTGGTGCCCGAACAAGCACTCGGCCAGGGTGCGGTTGAAACGTTCAACAATGGCCTGGTCACAGTGAATCTCAGGGCGCCCGCGGCGAATAAAAGTTTTGTGTTTTTCCATGTCTTTCGTCACAGCGCCCATGAATTCACGCCCTGGGTCAACCTGAAGAAGTTGAAGCCATTGGAGTGGCCTGCGCTTGTAAATTTTCTGAAAGGCCCGGGCGACCTCATCAGAATTTTTCGAAGTCAAGGCTTCAGCCTCTTTGAAGCGGCTCGCAACGTCAACAACGGTAAGCGCATATTTAACAATTTTGCGGCCGCGGGGCAGTTTGTCGTGTGGTAAAAAAAGAAGGTCTGCCTGGTGAACCGCATTAGGTGTTGGCACGTCAAATTTTGGTCTTGGAATGTGCTTCGGAGTGGGCAGATAAATCCGCCAGAGGGCTTGTTTGACCAACCACTTTTTTGCGGCGTCTTCCGACACCTTTTCGGCATCGGATGATTTTCTGACAGCTGCAAGACCTTTCCAATAGCCTCCCGGGCCGTAGTATATCTTTGCAAGTTTGTCTTCCATTATAAGAAAGGAGCAAAAAAAAGTTTAAAGGAACCGAAAAGCTGCATAACCCAGAGCGAGAGCCCCGGCGCCAATGAACGCGAGTTCACCATTTTTCTGCTGCTGGCTCGGTTGATAGAAATCAGAAAACTTGGGTTCTTTTGGAGGCGACATGCGTTCTTCAGGGTGCAGTTTGTTGTAGAGTTTGAAAGCGTAATCAGTGTTGGTAAAGTTCTGCTTTGCTTCTGCCTTGATCTGTGCATTTGTCGCAATCCAGTCGAGAAGTTTTGTGTGGTCACGCATGTATTTTGTGTACGCAGCTTGATATGCTTGGAGAGCTTTATCATGCCGCACTTTTTCTTCAAGCGCAGCTTTGTCGCCGCCTCCAAAAGCTCTGGCAAGATAATTGCCACCGATGAAAGCTGCTGCATTCAACACAGCCCCGCGAACCATAATCGCGATACTTGCCATTTTTTTTCTTATATTTTTATTTTCAAAATGTTGGTCGGAAGGATTTTAGACGCTGGCGGGAAGGATTTTCTGGTCCTCCAGATATTTTTTGAGAGCAACGCTCCCCGTCATGACAGCAGTGAACATTGCGTGGTTTTCGATAGAATTTGAAGGGTCACCTGTAAAACTTTTCTTGAATGCTTTTTTGGCCACCCAGCCAATGCCAGCAGCGAGGCCGACGAGGGTGGCAGAATCCAGGACGATTTTGACGAGCTTGTTGTCAGACATGTTGGTTATAGATTAAGAGAAAATTATTTAATTGGAAATTTTTTTCGCAGCACTCTCACTTCCCACTTTTTGGTAATCAAAATTTTGAAAACTTTGTTCTGGCAAACCTCCCGCTTCTTTCTCCACTTCTTTCTCCAGTTCTTTCAGTTTTTTCTCCAGTTTTTTCTCCAGTTCTTTGAAATGATCAGTATTTTCGTTTATCCAAATCATAGTTTTAAAGCAAAACTTTGTGAAATACCACCAAAATAAGCCAAGGCCTGTTGCTGCTGCAATCTGTAATTCCTGCATTTTTATATACACCAAAAAAATATATTCAAATGAATTTTTTTTCCTCCACTCTAGTCCATATATCGAAGGCCTTTTTTGGGTTGCGGTGGAGATTCTTGCATCACCTGTGGCGCAGGTGCTGGCAGAGGTGCCGGCGCAGTTGGCCGAAAAAAGGCTTGGATGTCTTCACGCTTGACATAAGTCGTTACAAGCGTTGCGACAATTCCAATGATAGATATCCATTTAGTTGTGCTGAGCCAATTTGTGCCTTTGGAATTATCATCTGCAGCGGGCTCTGATGGCGCAGGCGCATGTGCAGGAGGATCAGGTGCAGATTTTTTCTCATTCTCGTTTGCGATTTTATCTAAATAAGCTTTTTTATGTGCTTCGCGGAGCACCCTATTTCTTTCAGCAACCAGTTTACCAGCAGCCACTCGTTTGGGATTTTTGGAGGGCTTTTTTTTATCCGGTGTTTGTGAAGTCGGATGGCTTTTCAGTGCTTCAGTGCTGCGTTGGCCACAGCGAGCAAACGTCCACACTTTAAAGCGGTGGCGCCAGCAAGGTCGGAGAACTCATTGTTGATGGTGTATTCGTTTTTGAGTTGTTTTTGTAAAACATCGACGTCTTTGACTTTGACGACCATTCCGGCCGCTTTGGACACAAGAAAAATGACGCTGTCGATTAAGCCGTCAGTTGTGTTTGTACCAACATAGGCCTCCAAACGTTTGATATATTTCTCAACATCTTTGTCTGAGAGGCGCTTCACCTGATTGTGCGACAGGTGCACGCCGAGGGTTTCTTTGGACTTTCCTTTCGAAACCAGTACAGCCAGCTTTTCGCGAAGAGCTGGAATATCAGACCGCAATGAGACATTGTCGTCGGGCGCGCTGGTTGGTTCAGCTTCAAGCATGTTGAAAACATCGGTCAACACTTGGTCGTTGAATTCAATCGTTGATTGTGTCGCCATTTTTATATAAGTTTCTTTTTTTTAATTGCGCACAAATTTTATTTCCGTTGGGCACCGAATTGCACACTCAAGGTAGGAAAACTTATTTTTCTTCAACTTAAAAATGTATTCTTGGAACTCCTTTGTAGTAATGATGCTGCTGGCGATTATTCATAAAAATATTTCAAAGACTTCAGTGCGGGCGTATAGAAAAGCACAATCGCATGCACGTTTCCGCGGAAAGATGCTGGTCATATTTTGGGTGAGCACCCACACGCTGAATCCTGAGTGGCGGGCGCTGAATGCGAGCTGGACCAGCGGACCTGAGCGCTTTTTCGCATCTTTCAAGGCAGCGCAGTCATCGAGGATTATGAGCGTGTTGGTTTCATCCAAAAAGAAGCATACAATATTCAACCAGGTTTCCACCTTGTGCTGTGCGCAAACAATAAAATAAAAATCTGGGTCCTCTGAAGCGAGGCCTTGATAAGTCTTGTTATGCAGTAATGTTGGGCAGATTAGCACGATGTAGTAGAACTTGTCGTGAAAAGGTCCGCAGAGCTGATCAACCACAAACTGCGATTTCCCTGAATTTGTCGGTCCCACGATGAGAGCGTTGAACGGAATGTTGTTTGGATCCATTTTATTATAATTGCACAGATTCAAATTGCTTTTCCAAAATATTCATTTGCGCGTCTCTGATCTCGAAAATGTGGCAGTTCACTTTGCCCCCTCCGCTTGCCTTCCTCTCGAGCTCGAGCAGAACCCCGTTCTGCGTGTTCACAAGCCGTGTGCTGCTGCCGTACAGCGTCTGATCTGTCATGGAGCGCAGATCGACCAGAAGCCCGAAATTGTCTTCGCTCCAGAACTTTGTCTTATTCATGTGGGGCGTTATTTTCTGCGGAAAGAAGCGGCGGACCATCTCCCACATGTCCCTCTTTGTGATGCCGGTGTTGTAGAGCCTGTTGGGCTTGCCTTTCACCGTGACGTTGCCTTTCGTGAGGCCGGGGTTGAAACAAGAGGAAAACCGACAAAACACAACAGGTCCTTTTGTGCCGGGCACCGCTTCAACACCCTATCATGGCGGTGAAGAAATTGAAATGCAGGCAAGGCTTCACGAACAGAGCGGGCTGCCTGACGAATCCTATGTGGAAATGCCTTCGTTGAGTGATTTTGTGAATGCTGACAAACAAACACTTCTTGAAAGAGCAAAGGCCTTTATCAATGAGAAATTCAAAAAAAAAGGTGGACTTTGGAAAAATAGATCCAATTGGTTTCTCTAAAAAGGCTGGAAATGAAACAACAATTGTATCATTTGGTCCAAAAGGTGGCGAGACTGTAATTTTCAGAAAAGATGGTGGTCTTACCAAAAAATTCACAGACAAGTTCAAAAAAGTCCTTGGACCACCAGCTGGATCTCTGTTTGCTCAAGATGAAGTGAGCGAAATAGAGCAACGTCAGAGATTGATAGAAGCTGAACAACAATTAAGAGAGGCTGAAAAAATTGCTGCAGAAAAAGAAAAAACTGAACAAGAGGTTCAAAATCTGAGAAACAGACTTGAGCAAACTCAAGAAAAGATTGACGCACTTCAGGATGAACATGGGTCAAATGGTTGGGAAATGGTTTGAAAGAGATTGGCAAAAAACTTGCAGGAATTCTCCCAGGATTAATTGGCTCTATTGTTTCTTTCCTTTTTAAAGCTGCTGGAGAGGCAATTGGTTTTCTGGCAGAACACGCCTGGCTTCTGATTTTGGCTGTGGTTGCATTTTTGTTTGAGAACTTCAAAAAGCGGCGTTAACGCAATGCCAAGAAAGCCAACCCCGCAACTGCAACCGCGCCAACAGCGACAGCTATTTTGTTTAAGTCATGAGACTCACTGCCTGAACCAGCCGCGGGTGTTGGTTCAGATTCCGTTTGCTCCTCTGCAGCTGTTTGGGAAACAGGGGACGGCTCTTTTTTCGATTCAGCTGTTGCTGCCCTGTGAATTGGATTCGAAGGATGGCTGTTTGGTGGGTTTATTTTCGATCTACCGCCATCCATGTACTGAATTCCCACTTTTATTGCGCTCGTGTTAACCTTGTTGTTGATCCCCAGCTTCATGCCTTGCACCGCTTGTTTGAGTCGGTTGTTATAACCGATAGTGCTTTCTGTGTTTATTATCATATTCCCTGGCATTAGCCAGGCGCCAGGGCAAACAGCAAGGTTGAGCCTCACATTGGCCTCGTCAACGGCAAGTTGGTATCTTTGAACTGACTTGGCCAGGTCTGGCTGTCTTATCGCATCTTCCACCAAGACGTTGAACTTGCTCTGGGCTTCTTTTGCTCTGCCACCAGCCCCCCAGAATGCTGCTGCAGACGTTTACTTGCTCACCCAAGATGCAATACACAAATGCTTCAATCGACTGGTTTATTCTCGGCAAACCAGCCTGGGTCAAACCTGCTGTGGTTTTGGGTGCAAACCAGTTGAATTGCTCTTTCGTCGCATCGTTTCTTATGAAGGAAACTGAAATTCCCTTTTCAGACGCCCTTGGATCCTCGACATCGAGTTTTGCTTTTGCCGAAGGATAGGGAACATTCAAAACAAAAGGATCGCGGCAATAAATGTAAACGCTACCCAGCCCGTGATTCGGGCCTTGTGTGAAGCGGAAATCAGTTGACGGGTCAACGCCGAACTCTGCACACAATCTTTTCCGCGAGGCTTCATCGAAATGATTGTTGGTTTGACTGAATGTTGGATCACCAGGAAGCGCGCTAAAGCTTTGGATACCTCCGAGCTGGAAGAGGATGCGCCTAAACGTGAAAGATATAAAACGCTCGCACCTGCGGCGGCAGTTTCAACGTTGTGTTATCTTTGTCAAATACTTCTCTTGATATTCCGCAGCCTGTCGTTGCACACCACACTGCGAAATTCAGCTGCTGGTCCCAAAAAGACAGATTGGGACCTGTTAACCATTTTTTCGCGGGCTTTGATGTTTTGAACTTCAGTTGTTCTTTTTGGAATATCTCTCTGAACTTTATTGAAAAATACTGGTTGGGGGTTACATAAATTTTGGTATCTTTATTAAATATTTTCTTCAAACTCGGCGCCGCGTCATGAAATTCAATTGCTGGAACCACCAGCGAACCACCTGCACTGGGCGTTAACTGGAAAGGGAAGCCGTCAACATCAACGTTAACCAAACCCAGCGTTCTTTTCATGCCTGCGCTCCAATATTCTGGATCTGAACCCAATACGCTTTGCAGACTGCCTGGACCCTCTTTGAAAAATATTTCAGCTGTTGCTGTGTGGTCGGGCGCAAAAAATACCTGGGCTTCAAATTGGCTTTTGTCTGCCCTTGGAAACCGTGCAGAAAAAGCTGCCCACGCTTTGACTTGTGCTAACTTCGCATTGGAAGCCTGCGCTATTTTTCCGAGATATCCAAACATAACAGAATCTTGCTTACTTGCGGTTTTCCAGATGTTCATTTTCTTTTTTCCTGTTATTTTTCAATTGAAAATTTGCGCGCAACAAAATAAAATGGTTGTGCTTACAATTGTAACAACAGAAAACGATCACACTGTTTACTTTGACAATCCAATTCAGAACCCAAGTTATATCCGGCTGTTGGGCTGTTCGCTTTATAACTCGTGGCACAACTTAAGAGAATTGGGGAAAGTGTTTTATAAAAGGAAAGCCTATTATCTAAAATATCTTGAAACTCTTTCAAAGCCTCAAGAAACTCTTTTGTATCCTGGGAACTATGATCTAGAAAGTATCCAAAACTTTTTCAACAAAGATTTCCCAGACAATCTGTTTTCTGCAACGCGGGGAACATTCGGGAGAACACTAATCATTGCTCCAAACACAGACAAAATTAACGAAAAATTTAGTTTTAATGACAGTCTGAAATTTTTTCTTGACAAAAACGGCAGTAATGTTGTTTATACACAAATTGTTGTCAATGGTATGAAAACTGAGAACTTTTATTTTATCCACTGCGATTTAGTGGATATTGAGCAGAACCTTTTTAATGGTAAGCGTTCGAGTGTTCTTGCGAGCTTTGACATTAAAGGCCGGCCTTATGAAAAAGTTTCATATAAGAGCGGAGAACAACTTGTTCTGAGAGACACAAACAAAAGCAAAGTAAATAGTTTAAACATCATTTCTTTGTTTAAACATCTCTGTCAAAAATGAAAATGGCAAACTGTTTGACTTTCATGGGTACCCAATTTATTTGCTTTTAGAAATAAATTAAAATTATTATACCATGTCTTCGTCAAATGTGTTACCAAGTGCACCGCCTGAAAATATTTATCCACAAATTCCTCTGGAAAGAACCCCAGAAAATTTCCGGCTTACTGAGATAAGCAAAATTGAAAAAGAAATCTCCGATGAGGTTGAACACGCGAAGAGTTGTATTTAAAAAAAGGTCGCAAAATTATACACTATTCTGCGGTCTCTCTCAGCGTTGGAAGTGCATTCCTTTCTTCCGGAGCCGTTGCATCTTCACTAACAGGCGTCAGAATTGTAGTCGGAGCGCCTGTTGCCGGAATTGCCACCCTACTTGGATTTGCTTCCACAGGCTTGTCAGTTGTAAACAAGAAGCTTGAAAGGAAAGTCAAAAAACATACTAAAATTCAAGCTTTGGCTCAAGCAAAGCATGACTCAATCAAAAGTTCCGTTTCCCAAGCTCACGATGACGGCAATATTTCCGACGCTGAATTCAAAATGATCTGTCGTGAAATGCAGAAATATCGCAAACTCAGAGAGAAACTTCGTTAAAACTTCGCGGAAAAACCGGCCAATTCTCCGAATATTGAAACGATAAAAAAACAGATTCGCCACGAACCTCGGAAAGAGTTTCTGAAAAAAATGTCAACGTCCAGCGCAAATTTGAACTAAACTTTGAGACGAAAAAAATAAAATTATCTCTGAGTGTAACGCGGGAAATTCCCTCATGATGACGTCACGGCACAGCTGTGCCGGTCGCTAAACCAAAGTCATGACGTCACGTCACAGCTGTGCCGGCCGCTTATTCAAACCAAAGTCATGACGTCACGGCACAGCTGTGCCGGCCGCTTATTCAAACTTGTGAAGACAAACCAAAGTCATGACGTCATGGCACAGCTGTGCCGGCCGCTATCAAACTTGTGAATACTACACCGACCAAAGTCGTGACGTCACGGCACAGCTGTGGCGGCCTCTGTTAAGGATTTCCAGACAACAAAAGACACTTTGATTCACTTGACCGTGAAGTCTGCATGCATTTCTTCGCATGCAAATTTGGTAGTTGGTTTGTTTTCACTGTCGTCAAAAATTTGATCGTCAGGGAATTGTTGTCTCCATTTTTTCAGCACAAGGCCGACGCTCTTTGGTTTCCTGAGGAATCCGAATTTAGATTTATTCTAACAGTTTTTCAATGTCAATTTCCGCGAGTGCTTTTTCTATATCCTGCCACGTTTCAGCCATTTTTACTTTTGGTGCATATCTTTAATTGGAGGCAAACCTCTTGATCTTTTGCGAAAGCTCGCGCAAAACAAGTTCATAATTGTTCTTTGCTTTTTTCTCTATACGTTTTAGCCGCATCTGAAGTGTGTGCCCACCGAATTTCCTGCAATGACGGTGGTCGCTCAAAATCCCGATTCCACAACCGCGACATGGCAACGGTTTTTGCATTCCTTTTTTAATTTGCCAATTGTGCTGATAACAATATTTTCCGCTACACTTTTTGTTGCAGTTCTTTTGCTGGTTTCGAAGCAACCACTCACAGTTGTTTGCCATTTTTTTGGACTCCGTGAACCATTTTGGACTCCGCCGCTTCTGTCTAATTGGTAGAACGTGACAGTGGGTGTTCTTCTACCAAGTAGTAATCACTGGATTAAACAAATACAACCTCGTCGCTCAAAAATTTTCACATCTTCGCCCAAGTGGAAGAAGCGAGCAAAAGGCGAGCTTGTTTCACTTGGGCGAAGATGTGTCAATTTTTGAGCGACGAGGTGGTATTTGTTTAATCCAGTGATTACTACTATGAGGAAAATGAGGAAGAGCTAAGTGATCAAAAATTGGAAGAGTTAATTACAAGAGCGGAAAAAATAATAGCGAAAAGTCAAGAAATAATTTGCAATTTACGAGAGCGGAAATAATTTGCAATTAAATAATTTGCTATTTTCTATAACAAACATGTCAGACAACAAGCTCGTCAAAATCGTCATGGATGCCGCCACCCTCGTCGGCCTCGCTTCTGGCATTGGCTGGGTGGCCAAAAAAATGTTCAAGAAAAGTTTTACAGCTGACCTTTCTAAGTCTATCGAAAACTACGCACTGTTCACAGCTGTCATGGCAGGGAGCGTTGCGCTTAAAAAATACCTGGAGGACCAGAAAATCCTTCCCACCAACGTCTGAAAACCCTTCCAACAAACATTTGAAAAAATAAATATAAGAAAAAAATGGCAAGTATCGCTATTATGGTTAGCGGGGCTGTGTTGAACGCAGCGGCTTTCATCGGCGGCAATTATCTCGCGAGGGCTTTTGGGGGCGGCGACAAAGCAGCGCTTGAAGAAAAAGTGCGGCATGATAAAGCTCTCGAGGCGTACCAAGCTGCATACGCAAAATACATGCGTGACCGTACCAAACTTCTCGACTGGATTGCGACAAACGCGCAGATAAAGGCAGAGGCCAAGCAGAACTTCACAAACACTGACTACGCTTTCAAACTCTACAATCAGGCACACCCTGAAGAACGGATGGCACCTCCCAAAGAGCCCAAGTTCTCTGATTTCTATCATCCAAGCGAGCAGCAGAAAAATGGTGGACTTGTTTTCGTTGGCGCCGGGGCGCTCGCTCTGTGTTGGGTAGCCTTCCGGTTCCTTTAAACTTTTTTTGCTCTTTTAGCAATGGATGCAAATCTCGCAAAGATATACTACAGTCCGGCTATTGGAAAGGCCTTGCCGCTGTTAAAAATTATCCGAGGCCGCCAAGGTTCCGGAAGACACCGCAAAAAAGTGGCTGGTCAAGCAAGCCCTCTGGCAGATTTACCTGCCCGCTCCGAGGCGCATTCCTCGGCCAAAATTCGACGTGCCCACACCCAACGCGGTGCACCAGGCGGACCTCCTTTTTCTGCCGCACGACAAATGGCCCCGTGGACGCAAAGTTCACAAATACGCGCTGGCCATTGTCGACGTGGCCAGCTGCTTCAAAGAGGCCGAACCCTTGACTTCGAAAAATTCTGATGAGGTCACCCGGGCCTTTCAGAAGATTTACAAGCTGGCACCTCTCAAATGGCCTCAATTGTCTGTTGCTCCTTGTAGGCTTCCGTCGACCTTTTCGCATATTTTGGCGCTTTTTTGTCAGTTTTTAGTTATGCCTCTATAAATTTGGCCAGCCTTCCCAGCTCTTTTTTGCAATGTTTGCTTTTTTCTTCTGCAACCATGCACTTTGCCAATTCTGTGGCCATGGCCTCCCTCCACCATTCTTCGATTTTCTGCGCTTCCCAAATTTCTTGGAGCTCCACCTGTCTCTTGTCAAAAGTGCAAACACTTCGAGATCTTGCGCAATTTCTGGAACTTCAAAAACGCAGAATTTACAATCCCATCTCAGCGCATTTCTTTTCTCGCCAGACCCAGGAAAAGGTTTTGTTGGTGGCAAAAGAGTTGAAGGTTCAAGTGTGTTTGGATGGAGTTTGGTTGGCGGTTGTGCAGCTGATTAAGAACGTTTCAGTCCAAAACGAAGCTCCATGGGTCACTTCGTTTTGGTATGAAAATTCTTACTCAGCAGCATCCAGAACCCCCCTTATCTATGTGTGTAGGGTATTATGAGAGCGTATTTTTGGTTAGGGTAACCACACTTTCAGCTACCACTTTTCCATACCACAGCTTCTTGGAAAGCGGAATGGTTGCATGGATCTGCTGGTATTTGTGTTTTTTTTGGCTTCTTGGAAAGCAGAATGATTGTAAAAAGCAGCCTAGATACTGGTAGTATTTTTTTTTTCGACACCCAAAATTTTCAATTGGAGAAACAATGGTTGCCAAAAGAAATACAAAAACCAAAGTACACAAAACACATCCTTCGGAAACAATGGCAGTGGAGGCAACATTCCAGAGCATGGGCATCCGTTCGAAAAAAGGTGTTTCTTCCCACCTTCTTCTAGAAAACGTGTAGGACAGGAACCTCCTTCCACACATTGCAAATGTGGACTATCTTGCTGGAAACCTTGGTAGGACAAATCTCCAGCCTCTCCACGATTTGCCCACGATATCTTCATCTTCGGCTATCTGCACCACTTGCAGTTTGTTTCAAAAGGTGGAAGAATTTTTTACACAACAGGCGAAAAAGGTAGCACCAAACAGGTGGTGTCCCGAATTGCGCCCACAGTGCAAGAGGCCTTTGGGCGAGTGCGAGATGGCACAAAACATGGCTACATCGAAACGAGCATCGTACACACCATCGCGGCAAGAGGCACTGCTGAAGGCAGCACAATTCGAGCGACAATTGCCCGGATCGAGCAGAACACAGACAGAAAGGCCAGGGAGGCTTGGTAAAGAATCTACCCTGAGGACGAGCCAGAAGGTGTCTTCGTGGGAAAAATCAACGTGTCGGAAATCTCACTTGTAGAGCTGCAAGCTTCTCTTCTGGCTTTCGAGCGAGAGCTGCTGGCGCAAGGATACGGAATCTACTCGATTGACTGAACACATAATTTTTCTGGAGTTCTTGATTGAGAGGCACTGGTTGCTTTTCTGCGTGACGAAAACAAAAAACAAAACTCCACCCACATGGGACCAACCTCTCGACAATGCTTCCTCCATTGAGAACAGTCTTGTGGGCGTGGACAACATGAGAATGCCAAGAAATTGGCAAAAACAAATAGGATTTCGACCTTCTCCAAGTTCCAGAAATTGCGTGAGAACAAAAAGTGTCAACTCTCTCCACCCGGAATCGCAAAAAAAGGCTCCAAGAGATCCAGGAAGCCGCACAGGCCAAAGATTGGAGAAGAAAGGTTTTGGCGGAATTCGCCAAAGAAAAGAAGCACCAACAAGAAGCACAAGAACACCACACCAAACAGTTGGAAAAGCTAGCCTGCTTGGTGGATTCGAAAAACCTATACAAACAAAGGTCCCAGAAGCTGCGAGCAGAAGTCGAAGAAAGGCTTCGCACCCCCACTACAGACAAGGTTGCAGACCTTCCAAGCAATCGGAATTAGGAACTTGGACACTCCACAGCAGTCTGCGCCCCTCCCAGACACAACATTTGTGACTCAAGAATCCTGCGTACAGAGGAATCCAACATATGGACTAGTAGGAATGCTGGTGCACAACTGGACAAAAGCGAACAATAGATATATGGAGCTTGTGCTAGAAAACAGTTGCGCGCCACGTTTTCCTCTTGAACAGTTCCTTGTGTGCGAGAAAATATACGAGCAGATGGAGGAAAAGCCTTGTTGGAAGGATTTGGACGACCTGTGCAGCTATTCTCGAACGATCAACGAACCGATGGCTCACAGTGTGGGCACAACAGATGGCAAGACCTCAAAAAAATGGTTGGACTGGGAGCACGGGCAGTTCTTGGTTGTGGCTTTCTACAGAGGTCTTTGTTTCTGCCTTCCTGGCGGAACTGTGGTTGTTGCCTAGCGTGCTAACAAGGTGATTGTCTTGATTGGCTTGTGGGGGACACCCCCACATCCCCCAGGGCAAGGGGCGGAGCCCTTGCTTCTGCCTCCCTAGTGTGCCAATACGACAAGGCAATCCTTTTTTTGCGGTGTAGTCCTCTCGTCTCCGATGCTGCAGAACAATTGGTTTCTTCCTTTTATCTGAGCTCCTCAAAGCCACCAAGCGCTTCGACCTCTCTTTGCAGAAAATGTGACAGGGGTTTCCAAGTCTGTCGTCGGTTTGCCGTCCTTTCCAAGCCTAGGCAGAAACAGAAATGTTCGCGGATTGTTTCGAAAAGTTGTTTGAGCAAACCAGCGAACGTATTGCTGCAGGGCAGCAATCCTTTTGGGGTCTGGAGCGGAAAGAACCTGGATTTGGTTCCAAACAATGGTCTTCCATCGTTTGCCTGGAAGCACCTTGAGGGCTGTACGCATATCTCCAGACCTCGTAGCATTTCTTTTCCAGTCGCAACAAGCCAGTACGTGGTTCTTTTGAAGGCGTCCTCGATCGACTAGAAGAATTCCTTGAATGCAGCAAGAATTATCTCGAGTTTCTGGGTTGCCCACACTACTTTTGTCTCTTCTCCACCACGCAAAACAACTCTTGGTTTGGTCTGCTTGTTTTTCCAGCGCCTGTAGCAGAGAACTTCCCAATTTCGATTGCTTGGAAGGTCTGCAACCTTGTCTGTATTGGGGGTGCGAAGCCTTTCTTCGACTTCTGCTCGCAGCTTCTGGGACCTTTGTTTGTATCGGTTTTTCGAATCGACCAAGCAGGCTAGCTTTTCCAACTGTTTTGCCCGGGGTCCTTGTGCTTGCACAACCGTTTCGACTGGAACTTTTTCTGTGTCGCACGCGTACCAGTATCGTTTTTGTTTCTCCTATCACGGCT
>OX393561.1:26479148-26500155 GCA_947652115.1 Blastomussa wellsi
TACATATTTGAAAATAGATTTCAACATAGTGCAAAAAACAAAAATCAAGATGAACACTACTCTTATTAGGAGCGCTTTCTTTCATATTAGGTGCACTGAAATACTGACTACCATAATGTAGCACGTAAAAGCTAAAAGGAGACATTCTAGCTAACAGTCTCCTATATACATGCAGATTATACATTTTTGCCCAGTTATAAATAACATAATCTTTACAGCAGCAGAACACACACATGGTAGAATTACAGCATGATAACAACCATTTTAAGAACTGAATAAAAAGCATATACATAAGCTGGAACAGTAGGATAGCATATTCCTCAGTAAACATTGCAAGATTTGTATTTTATTAATAGAGACAAATGAACACATTCAACGTTTGTGTTCATTTATGATGGGGTCTAGTAGTTTCATTTGATTGTAGTTGCTGCCGGAGCATTAGCGTAGGCAGCACATATATTCTTGACAGGATACGAGAAGTTTGGTACGTTCGATGGTTTGGATCGAGAAACAGCCTATCAGCAAGCCCCTTTAAAATACTAGCCAGCAGCCAATGAGCAGTTCCCTTATAGTCGATGAAACTCACATGTGTTCTGCCATTTTCCCTCTCGTGTTTCACAAGAAAGCGAAAGCGATCATCTATTCAGGTGAGTTTTGCAGCTTTTTCGTTCTCTGTGATCGCATTTGTCGAACTTTTTTGATTACTTCTATTCAAGCTTATGATTACTTCTATTCAAGGAAGCATTCATCAAGGTCACGAGGCCTTCAGTGAGCATTCAAGACATGCATTTATGTCACTTTGAGCTTTGGTTTTCAATCGATCGGATTCGGTCGATTCTTGGATGCAAACAAATATTGATGCTATCTTATTTCATGGAAATCACATGTATTTACATGCTCTAACTAATGAAATGGTACCTTTCAATAAACGAGTTGCCAGAGGTGGCAACCTCGCAAACCAATGTTTAGTACTGTTTAAACTACAGTAAATTTTAACAGCGGTATATTGATCACTCATTTTGTGGCGAAAGGCCATGTTTTAAAGTTTACTGAACTAGCTGAATGTCAAAATCATCTTGAAACTTTAGCATATTGTCTGAATGTAAACCTAGTTGAAATTATATCTGCCCATGTTTTTATAGTTATTGGTTTGTCGTATTTTGTTAATATTAGCTCAAAAATTGGACCATAAATTCATAAAAAGAACTTAGTTTGTATATCAAAGACCAAACTGCGCTAATTAACATGACGTGTAAGTACCACCAGTAGAAATATTGATTCAAAACCCTAATTTAGACAATACCTGATTATGTCTTCAACTTCATCTAGGTTAATCACCTAGGTTACATTTATCGTGAACTTCAAACGGCAGCCAAGTAACCAAGCTTTTGGAAGTAGACAGAAGTTTAGGCACATTAGCCTGTATTCCAGAACGATTTCTAAAAATACATAAGGTTTTCCACTTATTGCGAGTTCGATTGGATTTCCCTCTTTCACACTTTGTCCAACTCTGTAATTATAAATGCAGCTTGAAGAGCCATTTTATATGCTTGTAACCTATGCCTTTTGCAAAGAATGAGTTTAATCAGTTCAAGTGGCAGCTGACACAAGTGTTGAAAGCATCTTATTCTCATTGTAGGCAGAAGTATTCCACAACCATCTAATTCTCAGGTTAATTCCATGAAGTTTTTAAGGCTTAAAGCCAGTTTCTTCCAAGTCGTTTCATATTATTTTCGGCAGCTGATAAACACGTATAGCATCAGTAAATGGAATGGAGTTGTTAATATTAACATCTGCTTATTGTCACTTGCATATTATAGTGTAGTTGTTATTGCAGTGTTCATCTGGATTACATCTATATGCACAATAGTACAACTTGCTTCACCTGCAACACACAATCCAGGGTGCATTCCACATAAATCCCATGCTGAAGATACACCAAGCGTTTTAAAATTCCACGCCAAGCATCTGGCAAACTGCAAAAATCCCATGCCGATTCACCGGGAAATGCGCCAGGCTGCGTCTCTTCCGCAGAAGAAACTGGTAAGAGACTTTGGGAACGACTCTGACACCACAAAAATGTAGAATTTGTTCAAGCAATATCAGGGTTACTCCTAAAGGTTACCCTAACGTCACCCGCTGCTGTACACCAAAATCCCCGATCGCATGCCAGTACCCCGCAAAATTTCAAAACCCACGCCGAATATCTAAATGCACCGTGGCACACAATAAAGATAATAGTCACATATTTTAAAAGGGTATAATGTACACCAATGTACACCATTGATTTAATTGCTGCACCCCCCCCCAAAAAAAAAAATAAATAAATAAATAAACACAAGCTACTTACCTAATTGGAAACCACAATTAGGTAAGTAGCTTGTGTTTATTTATTTATTTACCTAATTGTGGTTGTCAGTTATTAAATGCCATGCTTTCTCCCAAGAAACATTGGAGCTAAAATAATTATTTTAACCGGAAAACTTTTTTCAGATTATGTACAGCATCTGCAAATTTTGAGTTGCATGCAATTTTGAATCTCTATGAAGAGTAGGTGTTTAGTAAAATTAATAGCACAGGAAATTCAAACCATTTTTTGTTCCTGCCAATGCATTTTCTGACTGTTTTCTGTGTGTGATTCAAATAGGTGCTTGATTTATATATAACTGGATTTATGAAAACCAGGTCAAAGAATTAATGACCCCCTTCTCACGTTGTAAGGATGAAGACTTGTTAGGCATGTTAATTAGTCGTAAAAATCGGGCCAAGAAGGGAGCGAAAAGAAAATCCATAATAATAATAGCAATGTTAGTAATAATAGTAATAATAATGATAATAATAATATTAATAATCTGTCTTGATTTAGCAAAAAAGGGGCTTGAGGCAATAGAGGAAATGTATGAGATTTCGATCTAGTTTGTTTGTTTTGCGAAGTAACCGTCGGTGACTATTGGCCACTCTTTGCATGAAATCTTACCCTTCATAATGTTCCCATGCCAAATTCGTGATGTCTGGTACATTTTACTGTAGCCCACTCCCCCCCCCCCCCCTCCCTCCCGCACCGCACCCGTTATTTTTGGCCATTTTTACCCAGGCCCCAGCTCGATGAGTACATCGGTTTGAATTTTTGACACCGCGCGGTAGCTGATCTGTAGGTTTACCAATCCTGCCGTCTAAAGGAAGTTTGCCGGAGGACATCATTAAGTCCAATGAAGGTGGAAGTCCAACGATTTGCAATCTAAGCGTCGGCTATTATCTTTCCTTAAACAAAGCTCTAACGGGTGAACTTGAACAACTCGTTACGACTTGTGCGAGGCGGGATAGTGAGGTGCTTGCTTTAGACGGCAAAAAGTCCTTCGCCACACTAAATAGGACTCCCAACCGGACTTGACGGGTGATTCGAAGGCGGCCATGCCGATATGTGGCTTGAACTATTCTGTGGCGAAAGACTTAGAAAAATTCTGCTCTAATTTTGGTAGTATTGTGTCCCGCGCAAAAAAATTTCGTTACATCCGGGCGATTGCATTCAATTTCCTAGAAAATGGCTAGCTGTGTGGGAAAACCGAGGAATAGCGTGGAATTACAGAGCCCTATTTAATGTGAGTACGATTGATTCATGTTCATGCTTTTTTTATGGAGATTTTGCCGCTAGGTAGAAGTGCCAGATCGGTTTTCCGCTGATCTAAACGGCGATTTGTTCAGTTCGGAAGCGTAGTTTCCGGTCGCTGACCGACATGAACCATGTGCGGGTCACTAATCAAAGTACATTTCTCAGCTTTAATCCGGAGCTGCCTAAAAATCAAGCGAATCCTTGATGTTACACACTATTCCTCAGATCATTTGAGACCATGCATGGCTTGCCGGGTCAACTCTTGCGCTGGAAATTTTGAAGTCTGTGATGCTATTAATTTTTATGTTGTAAATAATAATTTAATTGAATTAGTAGACTTCGTGATTTTGTTGTTATGCCCAAACTGCAATCTTCTTGCTCCGAAAAGACATAGGTTAGATTAATTTGCGTTGATTTGAGTTCAGAATAGTGCCCATTGACACCGTCAGTCCTTGCGAAAAGATGCCTTCAGAACTATAGTGTCATGTCAACTTTACCTAACCGAGTTCTGTTGAATCAAGACAGAGTAACAATAACAGTAATACTAGCACTGAACTTTCGGATAAGTGAGTCACCAAGGAGAATAGAAGCTGTCAATCCTTTTAAATTTTATAGCGTCGACATTCGAGAGAGTTTCTGGCGATAAAACAACCGCTTTTGGCGAGAAAATACAGCTTCGCAGGTGTTTCGCTCACAATTTCCTTTGACCATGTTTACATAAATCCAGTCATATATATATTATTAGTCGTTTTGTTGTGTAGCTTAGTATTCCATTCACAGGCTGGTATGTTCTTCTGAGGAAATAATCCGGAAAGAATATGCCACTCTTTGTCTGTTCATAGACTGAATTGAAGAATGTCTTGCCAGGATTTCTCACCGCTTGATGTTGCAAATAGGCAATAAATAGAAACGTTCATGGTTGTGAGTAAACTTAATAAAGTTACTTTTAAGTCTTCTTTTATACTCATGTTTGTTGGGCTCATTTTTCGTTCGTGGTGGAAGACAGGAAAGATTTCGCAAGTCACCAGATGATGGGACAAATTATTGGAGCGTTTCATTTTTCATCTTGCATATTTAATTAGGTGTACTTTCTTTTGAGAGTTTCAGTCCATGGTCAATATTTACAATAATATGTAATCAAACCACTGAAAGACGAAGCAATTTACTTTACCATGTTAATTTTTACAGATGAGAAAATGAGTCTGTGAGCACGGAAAACATTTAGGCGTACTGTTTATTTACATTTCGCATGAGGTTTTAAATCACAAGTTAAAACACACTTTTGGTAACTTTTAAACACTCAAGTTGAGAAAGCAATCCAAGGATGTGACTCACAGCCATTTAACATCATCACTGCGTGAAATTGAATTGAAATTGAATAATTTCACTCCTGGTTTACCACAACAAGATCGATCCATTGTTCACGCACCTACAGCTTTGTAAGTCAAAACGGTTCTTTGTAACGTGAATAAAATAACCCCCCTCTAAAGGGATAGATTTTATAAAAGAAAATAAAAAATATGACACAACAAGGAGGCTTACCTTTGCTTCCAGATCATACAGCTTTAATTCCCTGTTGCATTGTTTCTTCCTCTGGGTGACATTTTCTTTAAAATGATTCGTCATGAGTCGTGACATCGTCGCTTTTAAGCATTGAAGCTTAAAAGATTTCGAAGCGAACATCGTAGCTTTCAGGATTTCAATGTCCATTGTCCAAGCTAGTGTTCCTTAGCTTTTAATTTTAAATTTTACAACTCCACGAAGATATCCTTGTTACACGTTATCACACAAAAATGGTACTTCCTCTTCTTGTCTTTTCATGTCTATTTGCCGAAGCTACTGTTGCTTAGCTTTACAACTTTTCATAAAACAACTCCACGGATTGAACCAAAAACCATTTTCGTACCGCTTTGGCTGCCATGTTACTAATAGCATTGTGGAAATGTAACATGTTATCGGACAAAAATGTCGCCTTTCAAGTCCCCCCTTAAATCTGTCAAATCTCTAGGACTAAGTGCCTTGGAGAAAAACAATACTTTGCAGTGGAGGGATGGGAGAAAACTACTTAATTCAAGCAAAAAGCCTGTAATACTGATTTAACTTTTTAAAGCAACAATTCAGTTAAATTTTAAGAGTGTGACTTTATGTTCCATGAACGTCGTCTTCTGTATTATCTGCATGCAATATGTAAATTTTGAAAATGTTGAGATTTGAGCACTCATTTGACACCTAAAAGTTGAAAAGACAAAAGAGAACTTGCAGACTGCCATCTTTGTTTCAAATTGTTTCTCTGCAGTTAAGTAGATCCTGGACAATTGATAACGATTTTTACAATGTAGAAAGACTGACTAGAAAAGAGGTGTAATTTGGTTGTTAGTTATGCCTTCTGTGTTATGGTGAGAGACATTCAAAGCTAGCCAATTTTTGGAAATGTTTGGGCCCAGGGGAGTCAAAGTTTAATTGGTTGTCAGGTGATCAGATTGTATTTATCGAACTATTACTTACTTATGGATAGCTTTCACCAAAAAAAAGTTGGAGGTAGGGTTGTTGATGGCCATTTCCAAAATTCATTTTTACGTGGCTAGTTCTTACTAGCAACAAAAATATTAATGAAAAAACGTGAAGTGAAACGAAAGCCTGCCGACCAAGTTGGCCAATGAATGTTACGCATTTGAAGCTCCATAAATTCAACACAAATTTAATAGTCTAATCTTGTTGAAACTGCCTCATGGTAGCCACTGATAGTTCTTCTTTCTGTAGACTTTGTCTCAAGTTTCGAGGTTTATCTAGGTTTCCATTTCTGCTTTGTTTAGATCTGCATTTAGTGATCTCGGCCACCATATTTAACAAACTTGCTCTCAACTGTGGAGAGAGACAGGACAATTTTCATTATGAAAACTACACCATGCTATGGCCTCTGGGGAAGTTTTACCAGAAATGGCAGGAAACTTGAGACAAACTCAAACCAGCCAAAACACCAAGTAAGTGCTATGCTGTTGTCATTTCCGTTAAAACTTCTCCAATCGCCCTTATAGTGTGTCTCCAATCGTCCTAGTTTTTAGTGTCACGAGCTATAGGTATTGCAGTTATAATAATAATAATAATAATAAACTTTATTTATCCACGGGATCCTTATCACTAAAAAGTGGTCTTCTAAAGAGCCGTGCGCATTAAACCTAGTACATAAAAACTAAGACTAAATTACAGACATTGTTAAAAAAATCCTAAAATAAGTGCTAAACTAAGTTAAGAAATTACTAATGTACAATAGCAGAATAAAAACTATCTAAAGTAGTGGCCTGCTTAGCCTCCGCTGACAGACTGTTCCATGTTACTGCGCCCCTATAACGAAAACTCTTTTTGAGGGCCTCAGTGTTCGGACGCGGAATAAACAGGTTATGTTGCGCACCTCGAAGATTATGTCTGTGGATGGTATTAACGCTGGCGAATTTATCAGACAGGTATTCGGGTACAAGGTTATTTACAGTTTTGAACATTAAAGATTTCAGTTGTTTTTCACGTCTGTCAGCGAGGCTGTTCCATTTAAGGGCATGAAGAATCTGGGCAGATCTGGTATCCCAACTAGAACCTGTTATTATGCGTGCAGCCCTGTTTTGTAGCATTTGAGGCAGAGATGCGACATGGATTATCCTGAAATTTGCTGTGAGTTTGTTGCTTGTTTGAGGTCATTGCAAAAAAATTGATCTTGGCATTCAAAAGTAGCCTGCAGTGCAGGCGTATTTTGGATGCGCGAGTGCACATGTTCGTATTAGGCCGCCATCTTGGATTTGGAGCTGTGGAAGATTGGGGCGAGGAAATATTTTACGAGGGAGTAGGTGTTAAGAACAATAAAATATTTTCTGGAACTGCTTAATGTCTTAAATGGAAATAGCAAAGAAAATATGAAGTAAAAATTCATAATGCAGTTTCTCAGTCGAATATTATGAAATTAAAACTGATCTAATTTAAAAAATACAACAGTTTTGATTGACTTCTTTTTGAAATATTGGTGTCATCCAAAAAGGAGCTGTCATACACAAACACCAGAAGCAGTTTGAAGAGCTATTTTTAATGTAAATGTCAACCTTGATTACCTGAGTTACATATAGTTCAAGTCAAGGTTTGAGTTAGGTAAAGTAAGAAAACCAAAAAAATAAAGTTACAGCAAATAAAGTACAGTCAAACTACTACTCACAGAATTGGATTTTTGAGACATCTCTTTTGAGTACTCATGAGGGATGTGCCTCACTACCACATCTCTAAACTGGTGAAAGGGCTGCAGATATTTTGTTATCACCCGGCTGACAATAACAGCCCAATTTCTGACAAGATTTGCCATAACATCACTGTTGGGCAGGAGTTCTGCAAATTGAATCTAGCTTACTGGTTTCTGGCTGGAAAACCTGTCAAGTTGTGGGTCTTGGACTCTATCCAACATGGCAAACTGATGTGTCCAGTGGATGGAGCGGTTGCGATGCTGTTGAGACTGGACTCTGGCATGGATTTCATAATCGATGTTGTCTCCCACCAATCTATTTTTTCAATTACAAAATAATACAGTGTGTTAATTATCTTACAGGTATACACTATAATTATGAAGCAAATAAAATGAAGAGTTCCCTGACATGCACATAAAGGCATTACTCATGAAATGTCCCCATTGTACTAATCATTGAAATATTGAAAATGAGGGGAAAAATAAATTTGATAAAACGTTGTGAAAAAATATTTATAGCCTCTTGAAGTTATTCTTGGCTATCAAAATAAACATAAATAAAGTCGCCTGAAGCTATACAGCCAAAATGCTCACTTGTACAAAGGAAGTTTGGTTCCCTCCAATCTTTTGATAACGGTTTGCATGCAGTCCGTGGTGTTCACATCAAGACCTGCTTTCGCCACCTCCTCATTCAATAGCGTTTTTAAGCACTCGTGTCCCTTTGTAGAGAAATAGTCGTAACTCTCTAGGTGCTGCTTGCTTACATCCAGGTCTGCCAAGGCAACTTGTTTTTGTAAAATCTCTTTGGCCAACTTGAGGGCACCGCGATTCTCTTCTATGGCACTTCTCCAAATGTCCACCTTTCCTTCCAGTTGCATGTTCATTTTACCTTGAAGACGAACGATGGAATCGGGGGACATACACACTCCCAAACGATTCAGGCGATTGAGGTCGTCATGCTTAACGCCACTGTGGAATAATATGGTAGAAATCCTGTAGTGGACTGCGGAAGCTTGAGGATTTCTTAGACGAGCAAGCGTTGATGACGCAAGTGCCATAGGGTTTACTCGTCCACCTACAGCTTCTTCCTTTGAGGAAAGACCACTTGCTTCGAGTTGACAGTTGAACCAGAGAGGGCAGTGAATTCTAACCTCCTCCATAAACAATTTGTTCGAAAATCCGGCTAGTTCATCTGGATTTCTGGCAAGTAACATACTCTCACATTTTAGGTAATCGCTGAATTCTTTAGAAACAGCCTTGCGGATTGCAATGTTTATTTCTGGGGCAAGTTCTTTGTGTTTAAGGATAGCATTAGACACTTCACGCCAGTTTTCGCATGCAATGTTTTTGACCATGATTTTTGTTTGTTCATCTCGGGGAACTCTCGTAGTCACAGTTCCTGACGGAATCATATACACGACTTTTACCTGAAGTCCTGTTTGCGGCAAATCATCCACGTTAAGCTTACTCAGCATTTCATCTTCCTTTTGAGAAGAGGAAAGCGGTATAGAACTAATTCCTCCACCAAATGCGAGAGATTTTCTTGATTTGCCAGCTGACTGCGGCGATAGCGTCTTGGCTGTTGGCGAATGAACTCGAAAAACTTTTGATTTTCTCCACGAAGGGCTCGCTTTCTCCGGAGTTGCCAATGTGCATTTGGTGCTTGTAGAGACACTGTTCAACGTTGGAGTATTGCCCGCTTTGACAAACTCAAACAACTGGCCAAGATTGCGAATTTTTCGACCACACGGGTTGCAAACGCGATCAGAATATGTTGCAGGATCTTGCAACAATACTAATCCGACACTTCTACAAACCTCTGCTAACACAACTCCAATGCTATCCTTCCTCTGCGAGGGTTTAAAAAGGTTTTCCGACGACGAATACACTTGTTTGCCGGGAATGTTTCCAAATTTCACTTTAAAAGAGCTTTTGCAAATCCTACAGCTGTCGCCAGGACGTCTTTCCGACATGACTTCATTCCCATACTCGTTCGCTCGATCGATTTCTGTTTCACACAAATTTGAGAAATACACGTGCGTGAATGTTTTTGTCGGAAGTAATTTTTGGCTTCCGGTAAAACAAAATCGATTTTCATTGGTTGCTTGTACATTTGCGGAAAGGCGATCAATCCCTACTAATTAGGGGGCGTTCAATTATTCAACAGGCTTTGCCGGCAGGCATTATTTTTGCCCCACCCTTCTCCCCCCACCCCCACCTCGCCTCTGCACCAATCAGCTAGCAGCCAAGCGTCCAAGATGGCGGCACCGAAAACACGATTTATTACCTAGCGTCTAGCGTTCCGCTCCATAATAACGCCTGCACTGCAGGCTAATTCAAAAGGTAAAAGCATTTTTCTAAAACAAGAGAGGCAAATTGCTCATATCTCAGACAAATTGTGTTTTATTGGCAGAAAATTTATGATTTTACATTGTTCTGTCAGACTCAAAAATCTAAGAAATCCCTTGGCACTTTCGTGTTTAAAAACATGCTTTTTTCAAAAAATCTCCAGGAGTCAATGGGTTAAACACGTGACCCAGTTTATCAATTTATGGCTTCTTTCATCATAAATTTGAGGTATCTGCCCACGTGAAGCTCAAAAATGCCAAGATTCTTTCAGAAGAGGGATTTTCGACTTTTATATTAACCCATTGACTCCTAAACCGGCTTTACCCGGCCGTGACAGACCTTGACCATTGTTCCGCTTCTGATGTCATCAGCTTTGACCAAAATAGGAATCCCATTTATCCCAGTTCTACAGAAGGGAAAGAGCTTTCCAATGATACCCAGATGATAATGATTGGGCCAATGGAGCTTGAAATATGCAGGAAAATGCTTAGAATTTTCTGCCAAAAACTAGGAGGAAAATTTCCCTCACTTACCCTTGGCTACTCCATGTTGAGTATTTCCCATCTCAATGATGCTTTCATGGCAATTCTTGAACCGAAAGCAAGCCCAGTAAAAGGCCAACAAAAGCATAAAAAAGATACGAGGAAAGGAGAAAGGAAAAGCGAAAAATAAAATAAAGAAATCGAAAAGCCTAAAGACGTGGGTCACTTTGAGTGTGCATGCCCGAGCTAAAATATCGTTAAATGCGATAGTAGTGAAAAACCTGGCATGCCTTCATTCTGCAAATGCATTTTGGAGCAATTTGAAGCATATTTAGACTATAACTGACTAGAAAATGTTCAAAATGTCTAAAAAACAGGTTTTTTCAAAAATCTCCAAGAGTCAATGGGTTAAAGGGGCACTGCCATGTCATTTCATCGACACTTCAAAAAGCTAAAACTTGTCTTCATGCCAAGCCACCATACTGCCAGAGCCTATTCCTGTTTTTGTAGCATTAAGCAGCTAGGAATATTTCTACCACCCTGGATGGGATGCTAGTCCATCGCTGCAGGGCTACTCCCCAGTATCATTTCACTGATACCCATTTATACACCTGGGTGGAGAGAGGCACTGTGAAAGTTAAGTGTCTTGGCCAAGAACACAACACAGTACCCCGGCCAAGGCTCAAACCTGCACCATCTCATCCAGAGTCCAGTGTGTTAACCATTAGGCCACCATATGCCTCCCACTGTCTTTGCTATAGTTATTACTGCATTGAAATCAGTGGTGGAGAAGATAGTGACTCCCAGTCCATGGACTATCCTACTGGACTACCTAAATGGACTACGCTAAAATGGACTCCTTCACTTACCTTGTTTATTTTCTTTCTACATGGCCTCCAGCCTCCATTTTCAATAATTATGCACTTTATGAACAACTGCTGAACACAGAAAGGGTATAGACTCATACCACATAGAGCTTGCAATGGATGTCAGCCCAAAACTCCTAATCCCTACATCTCGAACCGAAGAATCCTTCTGAAAATAAGCCCTCCCGAATAGAAGCCCAGAGGCTTGTACCCCCCTCCAGCCAGTGTATCAACCCTCCCTCCAAACCTGTCCACCTAATACTAAAGAATATTGAGTACAAAGTTTATTTTTGGACTTTTATCGTGGAATAAATCATAAATTAATTAATCCTTGGTGACACAATATTCACAGAAAAAGCAAGGAACCAGGGTTAATGTTCAATACAGTTATACTGTGCATCCATCCTGTTTGTTTTATTTATAAACTTACCACAACAATGTTAAAACTGTACGTAAATTATATCTTATGGTGTGCATTTCAATAGCTATTCAAGTTATTATTTTTGAAAAATGTGAAATATAAGTCTAATACTAATCATTGATAGATAATGATAGATAATATCAACTGATTTGATTTGAATCTACACTTTAATGTGTGGCCAATGGTAATTACTCAAAAAGGCAGATAGATCATGTGGGACAAAAATATACAAGGTCTGTGTAATCTAGGTATAATAGCAGCTTCTTTAAATAGGACGTGTTTGAAATAGGATTTTATTGGGAAGTCCATTTTTAGGGTTAAGTCCATTTTAGGGAAGTTCATGGACTGGGGGTCAGTGTTTTGTCCACCACCATTGAAACCATTTACTGATGTCTGTTGTTATTATAGTTTGCTCTCCCTGCTAACTTTTTGTTTGATATCTTCACAATCCTGCAGGAGCATTTTTTGTACAAGTAAAGGTGTTAAGCAATAACATTAGCACAGAATTGACCTTAACACTCCAAAATCACTGTGACTATGCGCCTTTATAAAAGGAGCTGTTTTATGCTTAATGCCTGTTGGTCACCTTAAATCTTGAATGATTGCTGCTTTCCTTTGTTATTACAGGATATCGAAAGTGATGATAGTGACCCCTCTGAACATGGTGAGTTGAGTATTTTGGGGGCTATTAATTAGAGAAAATTGGTGGGGGAGTTGGATTTGGTTAGTCTGTAGGTATAGTCAAGACAATGAAAATATAGATCTTTGCACTTAATCTTAATGAATGTCGCATGCAAACATTTTTAGAGGTACTGTTTCCCGTTTCGCCTATCGGGTTGCCATTGTAAACACCCATACAGATCTCCTGCTCATATTTTATTTACTACATGAAAGAGTAACAGTTGTAATCGTTGAAAATAAAATAAAATATGAAAATCTCAACGTTTGTGCCAGTATATCATATATTTTTTTATTTTCTTTCACCTTCCAAATCTCTCAGTGCTAAGTCTTGGTGGACTTCCGCAAGTGTGCCAGTTTACCAGTTTAAAAAACTTATTTACTTGCCATGCTGAAGACTAGTAGTCCATGGGCCCTGGTAAGGTCGCAGTACCACTCAGGGGGAGGAAATATGGAAGATATCTGATGAAAGCTGATGTGAAAGACTGACCAGATAAAGTAAGCAATTGCTCAGTGTTGGAAAGTGAATCTGAATCTGATTCACTTTCCAACAATACAATCGTGGTGTTGACTCCACAAGCTTATTTATGAAGCCCTTATGAGACTAACATGGCAAGGATTCAGGCCCTGGGTAGAGGAGAATCATAGAGAGTCCAAGAGAATCATTGATAACTTCTTTAGTGAGACTGCCGATCTGTATGATGACATCTGCGAAGGTCAGTTCCAGAAGCACATGACCAGCACTTCTTGTGTCAATTTCATCCATCTTTTTGACAAATACTGTACATGAAGTTTTGCCTGCACGAGAACGGCAACCTATCCGAATTCTGTTTATCTTACTTATACCTGGCAGAGATTCTCCTTGGACTTTTTAAAAGAGCATCCAGAGAAGGCAACTGGTATCTCCATGTTTCTACAATAAGGAAAATGATCCCATAGTGCTTTGTATACGACCATGTAAACTATGCGTGGTATTTATCTTCTTATCTATCGGAAATGTCACACCTCGAGAAACAGCATCCATATGTTTCAGCATACGTGAGGTCTGGTGGGTTCTCAATACAGATTGGACCCATGAACCCCTTCGGCAGAATACCAGTCGACCAAACCTGTGAAGAAACGGTTAACAGAGATACGCAAACACCTGGTCCTTGTCCAAGAAGACTAGAACGTCTAACCATTTACAGATGTCATTGCAAAGGCAGCACATTCTCCTCAGTTATTTCAAGACCCTGAATGTTGGTCCGGTCAGGGGACTCGAACCCTCAACCTCCCACATGGCAGTCTGGCGCTAAACCAACTGAGCTAATGAAGAGAACAATAGAACTCTACAAACACATTTCTCTTCAATAGCTTTGCCCATATCAAAATTTAACAGACTCAGGCATCCAACAGATACCTTTTTTAACTAGTGTGTTGGTTTCCCACTACATATTTTTAGTTGTCTCAGGTGACAGGAGGACTGTGAATTTGAATCTCTGTACACATGTACTAGGAGCAGTTAAAACTCTATGTCATGCATGAAAGGTTGTTTGTTATGCAAAATCTAAATAAAATTACCTGTATTTTCACTTATTTATGTTTATTTCACTGAAAGCTAAAAATCCTTTCTGGAATCGCTGGAATTGCACTAGCTCACCAAATAATATCACCAGCACCTTGCCTGCATTTTACTCCTACACTTTGCATGTACCTGTATTTATCCCCAGTGGGTACTCTAGAGTTAAAGTTACCCTAGGACTTGAAGTGAAACCCAAAAAATCCTATTAACTTATCCCATGATGAATTGTCAAGCTATACAAATTCTTAGAAATGATTACCAGTAAGGAACAAATAAATAACAACAGTACAAATGGATTTTTTGTGATGTCTGTTTAATTATTCTACTATATAGCAGTCA
This sequence comes from Blastomussa wellsi, assembly GCA_947652115.1. Taxonomy (NCBI): domain Eukaryota; kingdom Metazoa; phylum Cnidaria; class Anthozoa; order Scleractinia; family Plerogyridae; genus Blastomussa; species Blastomussa wellsi. The sequence continues at coordinate 26,493,671 of OX393561.1, forward strand.
TTCACACAAACAAAATCCAACGTTTTAGTTTAAAAAAGAGAATGATTACTTTAGTTCCAGCATAAAGTGCATTTTAAATGCAGGTACTTTATGTCATAGCTACCTACCATAAACAGTATTTGTTACATAAATCTTTCTATTTTCTGAAATTATGCGTATAATTTACCATAAAGTCTTCATACACCCTCCCCCACACAGACAGAATGAAAATTCCTGGGGATAACAGGCTTTAGCAATTCCAAAAAATTATAGATTAGAAAATTATGTGAAAAATATAAGTTAATTGGAGTTCCAAGTGAGGTAGGATATGAAAAAAATTCTCATCCATGGTGGAGGTATGGATATTTAATTTCTGGAACTACACAATACCCCCCAAATTTCCTTGTATAACAAAAAAAGCAAACTACCTAAAAGATACTAGCCAGAATTTCTCACCAAAAAATTCCATTGTCATTAATTTCAAACCTGCCAAAAAACTTTTCAGACTCCTCATTAACTCTTTTGCTGCTGGGTATTTATTATTGTTGTCCTTCAAACATGGTTAACATTTCCAATGTAATTTAATCCAGCAGCATAATCAACATCTTGACTTGTCCCTCAACATGACATCCCATGGGCCAAAAAAAAATCAATGTTGTCGCATTTAATTTTGTTTCAAATATTCCAGTGCACGAAATTAGCAGTTGCCCGGTTGCCCGAGACAACTAAAACTCTGTTCGGGCAACCAGTTTTTAGGAAAATGAAAGGGCTGGTTGCCCGAGATTGTCCGGAAGCCTTGCTCTTTTCAACATCTCTGGCGCACCGTGCCTCTGTCACCTCCCTCACGAACCATTCAAATATCTTTCTTCGCTCATAAACAATGGTCCTCTACAGATTTGTGATTACTGCACCGTGGTTTATGTACCAGACCAACAATGGCTCGTACAGCAGTAGCCTCTTTGCTTTCAGAGCACCTACCAGCTTTTGCACTCCTTCGAGTTGCTTCCTTCCAGTGCTTCATATGCGGCAGCATGGCCTCTTCCGGGACCTCCTTGTTGTAAAAGAAAGGACACATTTCTTAAAACTGTGGCTGCAGCAGCTCTGGAATCTCTATATCAACCTCTGCAAATCCAAACCAAGTTCCTTGCTTCAACTGCTCTGTAAGCCAACATGCAGCCCCTCCTGTGTCGTGCTGATAATTCACCACTAGCTCTTTTCCACAAGGCATGTCTCGTAGCATTGCCGAAAGATACAACGCGTTTGCGTCGAAACCAAGTATTCGTTTGCATGCCTTGCGTCTGCATACTGATAGGACCTTATGTTGGTTACTCCCGCTTCATGATGTCTCGTAAATACAAGGCTCGGTCCCCCAACAACAGCTCCTTTCAGCATCTCATACGCGTCTTGGTCTGGGTTGACAAGCTCCACACCTCGCTCAATAGAGCCTCTCACAACGTAGTGCAAACTTACTCCCGGAATGCTGACTGTGTCTTTCAGAATGTCGATTCCCTTTGCTGTGTAAAAGGCGCGCATCCTTTCTAACGCCTCGAGACCTGGTTCTACATCAAGATTGTTATAGCATCGCAACCAGTCTGCGAAAGTGGTCATTCCCTTTTGTTTGAACACTCGTTTGTACTTCTTCCACTCTGATGGCTTGAGAACGAAGCTTCCTTTCAGGTTAGAGTACCACGCCGGTCTGGCAGACCTGGATAATCGAGCTTTTCAGATGCATCGAACCACTCGTATGGGAGCCACCTTTTGGTAATCTTGCAGTCATAAGCCTGAACCCATCTTTCGTAACTGACACCCGGGGCCAGATAGTTCATGATATCGAGGAAACGGAAACCCTCAGCAATCAAAAACATAGTCTTGTTTGTCTTCTTTGCTATCCGGACTTTTTTGGTGGTGTCTGCGAGAAGCTCCACAAAGTGCTCTTTGATCAGGTTCAGATCGTTACTTCCCAAGTTGAAGCCTGAAACGGGCACCTGGTCACACCAATCCTCAATCAGTATGCGCTGATTTTTGGGAAGTGAATCCGCGTCCTTTTGCAGGAACTTCTTCCGTACTTGCGCCCTGATGTTTTGGCCCCTCCGCTCCAACTCTTCCATGAAGTTCCCGACCAACACTCTTGGCTCTTTTTCACAGATGTGTGTTGGCCTCCTCGTTCTTAGTCGCGTACGACTCGAAATCAAACAATATTGCGTGCGGGTAAGTTTGGTGTGGGTTTCCAGGATCGGAAACGTCATGTTTTTGTTTGGAAACATCTTTCAGGCCCAGGCCTCTTTGATTGTGGCCATACGATTTGCTGTCTGTGCGAATAAGTTGTTAAGCGATATCACTCTATCTTTTCTGTCCCCCTTTTTTCAATTCTAAACACTCTGTCATGATCTCACAAGAAGCAACGGGGGCAGCCGTGCCAGCGACAGCTGTAGAACTGGAACACTCTTGCTTTTGGGGTGGTAACCGTCTACTGTCACGCCCACTACAACTCTCGCCACCATGGCCGCACATCGCGTGGTGAATGTGGATCCCCCTCCGCTTTTCTTCCCACTCAGCCAAACTATTGATTGTCTAGAAAAGCTTCCTTTTGGAAAGAAACATCTTTCATAACCTGTTTGCAGGGCTTCAACCTTCTCGCCTTTGCACACAACCTGTGTTTCTCCCACAGCACAAGTTTGAAAGTGGCGTTGGAGGTTATCTACCCTTGTGAAGCGGGCCTGGTAATGCTCACACACTTATATTTGGGCGAGCTTCACAATGTCTTTTATGAGAAAGACCAGTTCCAGTTCTCTCCGGCCTTGAAAAAAAAAAAGAAACACACCTTTAATATGTTTTAGAGAAATCAAAAAGTATCATGTTACCGACCTAAAAGCAAAATATTTAATCAAAGTTTCTGTTTGCTCATATCTGGCAAGCAAGTAGTATAGTTATAAGCAAAGTCAGTACAGGCAGGGAGTGGGCGGTGATGGGGGGAACCTGGATGAGTACTGTCAGCTATGTACATGACCATCCAAAAGGCTGTGGCAAATGAGGACATGTTGCGGACACAAGAATTTCCCTGTTAGCCTGCGTGTGCAAGATTTGTTGCCGACAAAATTTGTCCAAGAACAATTTTTTTTTAAAAAATGGTTTGTGTTTGCAAAAAATATTTCCCAGTTTGCTCAAAAGGTGCAACAATGTGTCTGCAGGAATGTGTCCTTGTTTGCTTTGTAGATAACACTCTGCACTATCTGAGATTGTCTCACTAGTTGCTTGTTTGAATTTGCCAGCTCTGTACTCCAGAGAAGACAAGCATCCACTGACAGTGAAATTCACAAACAGGACAGGGAAAAAAGCCCAGCTACTCTGGATTGACAAGAAAGGAAGACAAAAGAGGAAAGGAAAGTTGAAAGATGGCCATTCTAAAATGATAGACACCTTTGAGACTCATGTTTTCATGGCTGTCAACAAGAAGCTGAGTCAGGAGCCACTGTTAATTAATGGCAGTCCAGTGTTTTATGCATTTGCACATAAGCATGATGAAAGTTATTTGGAAGTTGAAATAAAGAAAGCAACAGGTATGATGAAAATTATAAAATTATACTTCGCAAAAATCATAATAGCGGCGCGATAAATGAAATGTGTCCCCTGTGTACGATTACAATGACTTAGAAGACGATGACGAAGGCTACAAAAGAATAAAATTTCAAGATTACATTTGATCAACAGGAGCGTGATTCTCGGAAAACCGGAAGTCTTTGGGCATAACTTCGCGGACCAGTAAAGCGTCTTTTGTTGTCGGGCAATCTTTCAAAGCTTGACTAACCTCAAAGGCGATATCACGTATTTCAATGATGCATCTTGGCGTAAAAAGTTCGTTTATAGCAAACATAAGAGCATGAAAAATTACGATCATTGTTGGTGTCTTTCAGATTAACTTTTCGTGTTTACGTAATTTTACTTTACGTCTAAATATAACGCTGACAGGTTATAGGAGCGGAAAAAAATTATGGCAACCAAATTTCAGCTACCAAATTTGCACAAGCAGCAGCCAGACAACAAAATATTTTTTTTCGCAAATTTTTTATCTCCCAATTAAACATATGTAGCCGAAAAATATTTGCATACTTCGACAACAAACAATACTACAGCAACAAATGGCAGTACAAAAAACATTTGAAAGCATGGGTCTCCGTTGCGAAAAAAACGTGGCCTCCCATCTTCTTCTCGAGAATGCGCACGATAGCAACCTCTTGCCAGACATCTCGAAAGTCGACTATCTAGCAGGAAACCTCGGCAAGACACACCTGCAATCTCTGCAAGGACTGCCCGCATTTGTCGATGACATCTACGTGTTCCGCTATCTCCGCCGCGAAGACTGCGTTTTCCAAAAAGGCCGCTTTTCTTGCACAACAGGCGAGGAAGGTTCTGCAAAACTTGTGGTCGCAAAAATTGGCCTCGCTGTGCAGCAGAGCCTGGGCACAGGACCGGACGGCAGCAAAAGAAAACACATGCCAACAAGCATCGTCCACACCCTCGCAAAAACAAAAGGAACCAGCGGAAGCACAATATGTGCAACAATAGCAGCGATAGAAGCCGACACGTTGCAACAGGCACAGTCCCACTGGCACAGGCTGTATCCAGGATACGAGATAGCGGGCTACTTCGTGGCCAAGGTAGACGTTTCCGAAATGTCTTTGGAAGATTTGCACGAAGCACTGCCAGCTTTCGAACGGCAGCTGCTCGCATTCGGTTTTGGAATCTACTCCATCGACTACACGCAAGATTTTTCCGGAGTGTTGGACCGCGAAGCCCTTGTTTCGCACCTAGAATTCGAAGGTTTTCGCCAGATGGGCGACTTATGTACTGCAATGGGTTCGGATGCGCCAACGATTCTGCAGAACACCGAGAGTGTGGGGAAGCACGTGTGCACTTGAATCTCGAAAAGAGAAGACTGCATGGTCTGGACAAAAGTATACAACAAGATCGTTTCCAACTTCGAACCGGCGAGATTCCAGAACCAGTGGGCGGCCATCTTGCCGACTATGCAGACTGCCCAAACGAGCACTTGTGCCGAACTTTCCAACACCCAGATGTCCAAGATCGCGGATGCACCAGAATCAAAGTTTCCATATACGGGTGCCCCACAAACAAGCTCTCGGAAGAAACCGCCGACCAGGTGGTACAGGAAACTTTGGCAAAGGTTTCGCCGGAAGGAGAAGGTCTTTTCGTGGTCCAACCACAAAACAAACAATGGGAAAACCTGGCTTCTTGCCTGGACCGCTGCCTCGGTTTGGCAGACCGCCCACAAGGCCGCATATTTGTTGGCTGGTTCGCGCACACACAAACAGGAAGAATATCGGGTGTGCACGTGCAACCAACCAAAGTGAACGTGGAGGACGACACTAAATAGGAAAATTCGGTGGTGTGGGCGGCAGCCGACTTTGGTTTCCGCGCATGCTCGATTTTTCGGGTAGATATCCTTTCCACACAGGAAGGTGTGGAAATAGGGCCTCTGCGTTGCTACACAAAAGACGAGGAAACGAAAACAATATTGGCGGCAAGCAAAAGGCCATGCCAGTGCCACCCAGGCGCCCCAGACCCGTCTATACTTCTTCCATCGACAAAAACCGTTTCTTGGGAATGGCGGCAAACCAAATGCAGCGCTATTAAACGAAATGTCTCCAAATTCGAGCTGCAAGAAGTGCCAGAAATCGCAGAAGAGCGGCAAATTTCGACACTTTCCACCAGATCTCGCGAAAAAGCGTTGCAAGAAATACAGGACGCGGCAAGCGCAGAAGAATGGCAAAGACGTTCTTGGGAGAAACAAGCGGTCGAGCAAGATGCGAAGCGAAAAAAAGACGATCACCGCAAAGCAGAGCTGGAAAGGGTGGGAAAAATTGTGCAACCGAAAAAGGTGTACGAACGAAAAAGCCAAGAGGTGCGGGGGATGGTGGAACAATGTTTGCAAGAATCTGCATCCAAGGTTGCGGCGCTTGCACGCGCGAAGTGGAAAGTTGTCGGCGGCAGGCAAAGAAAGGACCCCAAAGCAAATTTCGGGTTGTATTGGCAAACGAAGGGAAAAGTCCAAAACGGACTGGTTCGGCAGAACGACTTTCTGGCTTTCCTTCTTTCAGCAACATGGAAAAGCTTGGAGGTTTGGAAATACAGATAGGGAAGCCGCAAAGTTTCTGCAACAACGAAGGGACAAATATTGTATGGAACCCAATACGTGTTGTTTCCGCCCCAGACCCGCAAAGAGCTGCAATTTTGCAAGCGATGGCAAAGGAGAGTGCAAACTACGATATTCTTCGAGAAGAGTTCGAAAAAGAAAAAGAAACGGAGTTCGAAAAAGTAGAGGCGCCGAAAAAAAAGGACACAAAAAAATCGATAGACTTGCAGCCCGGCGAATACAAGTGCAAGAAGTTTGCTTACACAACTTTTCGAAACTCTCCGCGAAGCATATTGTTTGTGTTTCCGGTTGGAGAGGACGGACAGCCAACAACAGACGACGTGTCCGTGCCACT
>OX393561.1:26500355-26582855 GCA_947652115.1 Blastomussa wellsi
CCACAGCAGCCTGCGCCAAAAGGAATTTGTTACATGGACTAGAGTGCACGCAATTGAATAGATGCGACAGATATTCCAAATGGAACTGGTCTACGGCAGAGGTGTTCTACCACACTTTCGACGCGACCAGGTCGAAGAATGTAGAAAAAAGTACGAGAAACAAGAAGACATGGAATATTGGGATTCTCTCTGCAAATATGCAGAAACAAAGGAGAACAAAAATGTTGCCACAATTGTGGGCAAAATAGCCCCCGAACACGCGAAAAAATGGAAATCCTGGCATCTTGGAGAACTTTTCGTTGTTGCTTTCTACGGGGATTTTGATTTCTACCTTCCTGGCGGCCAAATTGTTGCATAGACATGGTTTCTACGCCAGAGCAACAAGTCTGTCCTTCTTTTTTTGTGGTTTGTTTCTCTCTTGCCCGATTCTGCAAAGCAATGGCGTTGTTCTTTTTTTGAGGAAGTTGAAGCCTCCAAGATTCTCCGCCTCTTTTTCCAGAAAATAGCCTTGTATTGGGGTTTCGTCGTCTGTTGTTGGCTGCCCGTCCTCTCCAACCGGAAACACAAATAATATGGTTCGCGGAGAGTTTCGAAAAGTTGTGTAAGCAAACTTCTTGCACTTGTATTCGCCGGGCTGCAAGTCTATCGATTTTTTTGTGTCCTTTTTTTTCAGCGCCTCTACTTTTTTGAACTCCGTTTCTTTTTCTTTTTCGAACTCTTCTCAAAGAATATGGTATTTTGCGCTCTCCTTTGCCATCGCTTGCAAAATTGCAGCTCTTTGCGGGTCTGGGGCGGAAACAACACGTATTGGGTTCCATACAATATTTGTCCCTTCGTTGTTGCAGAAACTTTGCGGCTTCCCTATCTGTATTTCCAAACCTCCAAGCTTTTCCACGTTGCTGAAAGAAGGAAGCCAGAAAGTCGTTCTGCCGAACCAGTCCGTTTTGGACTTTTCGAAAATGTCCAGGCATTCCGAAACAATTTTTTGCAGAGCTTTTGTTGCAAACACATTGGCGATTTTCCCTTCGTTTGCCAATACAACCCGAAATTTGCTTTGGGGGTTCTTTCTTTGCTTGCCGCCGACAACTTTCCACTTCGCGCGTGCAAGCGCCGCAACCTTGGTTGCAGATTCTTGCAAACATTGTTCCACCATCCCCCGCACCTCCTGGCTTTTTCGTTTATAGACCTTTTTCGATTGCACAATTTTTCCCACCCTTTCCAGCTCTGCTTTGCCGCGGTAGCCTTTTTTTCGCTTCGCATCTTGCTCGACCGTTTGTTTCTCCCAAGAACGTCTTTGCCATTCTTCTGCGCTTGCCGCGTCCTGTATTTCTTGCAACGCTTTTTCGCGAGATCTGGTGGAAAGTGTCGAAGTTTGCCGCTCTTCTGCGATTTCTGGCACTTCTTGCAGCTCGAATTTGGATACATTTCACCCAATAGCGCTGCATTTGGTTTGCCGCAATTCCCAAGAAACGGTTTTTGTCGATGGAAGAAGTATAGACGGGTCTGGGGCGCCTGGGTGCAGCTGGCATGGCCTTTTGCTTGCCGCCAATATTGTTTTCGTTTCCTCGTCTTTTGTGTAGCAACGCAGAGGCCCTATTTCCACACCTTCTTCCTGTGTGGAAAGGATATCTACTCGAAAAATCGAGCATGCGCGGAAACCAAAGTCGGCTGCCGCCCACACCAACAAATTTTCCCATTTCGTGTCGTCCTCCACGTTCGCTTTGGTTGGTTGCACCTTCACACCCGATATTCTTCCTGTTTGTGTGTGCGCAAACCAGCCGACAAATATGCGGCCTTGCGGGCGGTCCGCCAAAACGAGGCAGCGGTCCAGGCAAGAAGCCAGGTTTTCCCATTGTTTGTTTGGTGGTTGGACCACGAAAAGACCTTCTCCTTCCGGCGAAACCTTTGCCAAAGTTTCCTGTACCACCTGGTCGGCGGTTTCTTCCGAGAGCTCGTTTGTGGGGCACCCGTATATGGAAACTTCGATTCTGGTGCATCCGCGATCTTGGACATCTGGGTGTTGGAAAGTTCGGCACAAGTGCTCGTTTGGGCAGTCTGCATAGTCGGCAAGATGGCCGCCCACTGGTTCTGGAATCTCGCCGGTTCGAAGTTGGAAACGATCTTGTTGTATACTTTTGTCCGGACCATGCAGTCTTCTCTTTTCGAGATCCAAGTGCACACATGCTTCCCCACACTCTCGGTGTTCTGCAGAATCGTTGGCGCATCCGAACCCATTGCAGTACATAAGTCGCCCATCTGGCGAAAACCTTCGAATTCTAGGTGCGAAACAAGGGCTTCGCGGTCCAACACTCCGGAAAAATCTTGCGTGTAGTTGATGGAGTAGATTCCAAAACCGAATGCGAGCAGCTGCCGTTCGAAAGCTGGCAGTGCTTCGTGCAAATCTTCCAAAGACATTTCGGAAACGTCTACCTTGGCCACGAAGTAGCCCGCTATCTCGTCTTCTGGATACAGCCTGTGCCAGTGGGACTGTGCCTGTTGCAACATGTCGGCTTCTATTGCTGCTATTGTTGCACGTATCGTGCTTCCGCTGGTTCCTTTTGTTTTTGCGAGGGTGTGGACGATGCTTGTTGGCATGTGTTTTCTTTTGCTGCCGTCCGGTCCTGTGCCCAGGCTCTGCTGCACAGCGAGGCCGATTTTTGCGACCACGAGTTTTGCAGAACCTTCCTCGCCTGTTGTGCAAGAAAAGCGGCCTTTTTGGAAAACGCAGTCTTCGCGGCGGAGATAGCGGAACACGTACCGTATTTACCCGTGTATAAGTCGACCTTGCACGACCTAAAAATCAGTCCAAAAAATCGCCCTCGACTTATACATGGGTCAAAAACTAAAAGCCAAGCACCAGTAAAATAAATTCGGCACAATTAGCATAACAATTGTGTCTATAATCTTACGTAAAACATCTTACAAACAATGATACAAAATGCAAAGTCCTTCGCTTGGCGGTCTGCGTCTAAATTAGCAGTTCAAGTTGAAATGCTTTAACATTTATCTGCTTTATGTAGACCTGAGGGTTGAAGATACTCCCTGGCACAATTTCAGAATAAACAACTGACATTTCCTGGAAAATAAAGCCGTAAATCTGCTGAGGAAAAACATCTTTCTCGCTTCGAACTCCTTGCTTGGTAACCTGGCATGATGTAAGCATGTGCAGTCATCAGTTACCAATACTCAACCGATTTTGTAGCTTGGTTACCAAGCTTTCTAAACACGCTGTTTATCGATCGTTCTCAAAGATTTAAGACCTTTTTTGGTGTTTTGCTTGCCTGCTAAAGCTGCTTCTTCAACTTCCACAGTTAGAAAGGTTTGCCTGCAATTAGTATGTTTGATTTTGTAAGCCTGTTTCAAACAATATGGACAAAATGCTCACATGTACATGTGTTGTTAAAACGATTGCGGACATGCGAGAATATTAAAACTTCACATTGAAACTTGCTGTGATTGTTTCATATTATCCATAGTACTTACCTGAACAATAATTCTAAGAAATACAATATATTTAAGTTTTCCAATAAAATGAAGAAAACTTAGTTTTTGGCCCCAAAGTTAGGGGGTCGACTTATACACGAGGTCGACTAATACACGGGTAAATATGGATGTCGTCGACAAATGCGGGCAGTCCTTGCAGAGGTTGCAGGTGTGTCTTGCCGAGGTTTCCTGCTAGATAGTCGACTTTCGAGATGTCTGGCAAGAGGTTGCTATCGTGCGCATTCTCGAGAAGAAGATGGGAGGCCACGTTTTTTTCGCAACGGAGACCCATGCTTTCTAATGTTTTTTGTACTGCCATTTGTTGCTGTAGTATTGTTTGTTGTCGAAGTATGCAAATATTTTTCGGCTACATATGTTTAATTGGGAGATAAAAAATTTGTTGTCTGGCTGCCGCTTGTGCAAATTTGGTAGCTGAAATTTGGTTGCCATAATTTTTTTTCCGCTCCTATAACCTGTCAGCGTTATATTTAGACGTAAAGTAAAATTATGTAAACACGAAAAGTTAATCTGAAAGACACCAACAATGATCGTAATTTTTCATGCTCTTATGTTTGCTATAAACGAACTTTTGAAATACGTGATATCGCCTTTGCGGTTAGTCAGGCTTTGAAAGATTGCCCGACAACAAAAGACGCTTCACTGGTCCGTGAAGTTACGCCCAAAGACTTCCGGTTTTCCGAGAATCACGCTGCTGTTGATCATATGCAATCTTGAAATTTTATTCTTTTGTAGCCTTCGTCATCATCTTCTAAGTCATTGTAATGTACACAGGATTGCCGAAAAACTCTATCTTTCCGTTTTTGAAACACAGGGGACACATTTCATTTATCGCGCCGCTATTATGACTTTTGCGAAGTATAATTTTTGTAATCCGTTGATTCTCTTGACAAAATGGTGCCAATTCAATTTGGCGGTGAATTAAGTGAAAACCAAGGGCCAATTTCTGCTTTATCATGATGGTAACATATTCTTTGTAAATTTTCTCATGAAACTCGGCTGGGAGGTTTTGAATTGCCTCCATAATCGTGCCATTAAATATTTTAGACGGCTTTCCCTCATGTTTTGCTTCGCCGCCGTAAAACATTTGCAGAAATTTGTTTGATACAGCCATGTTTTCGTATATACTTGTGGTGATATTTCTTCAAATGGAAATACAATTATGGCACACAATTGTGTATAAACAAGTGCATGCATTTCTTCAACAGGGAATATTATTTGTGGCACACCGCTCGCTTTGACGGTTTTTTACTTGTGTTTGTGTTTGGCACACATGTTTTGTGACTTTGCAACCGCTCCGCAACCACACACAAAGACAATGGTGGTTCTGGCTGTGCCAGAACCCCCATTGTCTTTGTGTGTTCAGCTTTCCTGCAGTTCCAGAGTTCTTGCAAGTGAACTTAACCTTGGTGGTTAAACCTTGGATTTCCACTTGTTTCAACCGCTTGCTTGTTTTACAAACTATTTTTGTGCCACTTATGTGTGTGTCAACCTGGGGCTGAAAATAATTTCCGTAGAGTCTCCGGTCACAATGACCGGCCAAGTACGGTTTAGCTCGGTCACATCTCATGTCTAGCCGGACAAACAAAAATTGTACTCTGCAATTTTCCCCTAGCAGTCTTAAGTTAGGTCCCTTACTAAAACAACATTGCTCTTGAACAGCAATTCAGACTCCCTATTTTTGCCGATGGAATAAATGAATTAATTTGTAGAATTGTTACGTTTCAATGTTCAGGACATGACATCTGGTGTTTACATCATTAAATGCTGAAAATATTCTGCATTGTTATCACATTGTGCTGAAGAGTAAAACAATGATGTGGTGACGTGAGCAAATAAAAGGCCAAAAAAACTCGCCGAAATTGTGATGCGTATCAGATTAGCATGTGTGAGACTTGAGCCATTAAAGGTGGACAAATGAAATGAACTTGAAATAAACTTTGTTTGATTTCAACTTTCACGTAAACTGAAGCAAACAAACCGGACAAAAAGGAGAAATATTTTCATTAGTTTTTCTCTATATCAATCTCGATAATACTGTCACCTTTCGCGTTCATTTTTGCTTTTGGTATTAATAAAACTTCAGCTTGTGTTTCTAGACATACCACTGTATGATAATAAAAATGCAACACAAAACACGAATAAACTTGAAAAGAACTTGCGGTTCGCAAACCCTAACTCATTTGTGACCTTGCACGGGAAAACGTACGTTAATGCTTTTTCGTTAAACAGGCGTTGGCGTTAAGCTTCCGTTTTTTTTTTGTATTTTATTATTTTTCTTGTAATGAAATGACAAAGTATAGTATAAGATAGGATTTATGCTACCCCCCCTCCCCCCTCGTCACAAGCACACGCACACACACCACGATACACACTCACACCACGACATACACTCACCACAACATGCGCTCACACCGGTGACAGAAGCGCTCGGACAGAGATTAAAGATATGTGTTAATATATAAAAATAATAGCTAGTAGTAATCAAAGATTAGGAGTGCGTTCAACGATTTCGATTCACTTGGCTTCATTTCGATTTGGTTTCCAGAAATTCAAGCTTTCTTTAATACTGAAATCAACATTTCAAAAATCATTATGAAACTCTTAACATAACTGTGGTTGATGAACATGATTTTTCCGATTTATTCATACAAAATTGTGTGACACCGCTATTCACAAATAACAAGTTGCAGTCAGCGTTTCGAAAACCGCAGACTGTGTATGACAAATATCATTTCTTTGTCGCCCAACAAATGTAAACAATTTAACGCAGCAAACGCACATGCAAGCTAAAATGCAAACATAAAATTCACGATTACAAACATTGTCACGGCACCGATCGAAATCTGCTGTTATATATTCGCACCAGGAGTTGTACAATCTTCGCTACAAGGTTCTTCTTGGATAACAATAAGGCTGATTTGAACAGTAGAGCCACTACGCGGACAGAAGTTGAATCTCCAATGAAAAGCAGCCGAGTTTTATAATGAGATCAGTGGGTTGCTTGGGCGAATTGCAGCATCTGTTTCCTAGAAAACACACCAGCAGTAGGCAGGCTTTTGATGTTCTGATAAGTAGCTTCAATCATTTTTGCCAGTGATAGCCCAAATAAATCAATACAACTGCGAAAAAAGTTAGACAAAATCGAAAAACACTCGAAGGGACTCGAAAACAACGTATACAACGCAACTTACCTGAGAACCCTCCGAACAAAAGAAGAAGCGCAGTCCAGAATTCGACAACAATTCACAAAAGCACAGTCAAGAACTCAACAATCTACCAAGACGCGAAACAAGAACGTGTAACTCGACTCCGCTAGAAACGAAGCACAGCTACGAAGCACATGGTCGACGGAAATGACGTCATTCGCCGCTGAAGAATTTTTCGGGGTGGCCAAATTGGTGTGATACATGAATCGCCCAAAAATCTCGATTTCGACAGCATTAGGAAGGCGTTCTGTCGAACGCAATAATTACGCACGTTTCAGTAAATCATTCATCTTCAAAGCCACACTTGCTCCATTTCAAAGAGTGAGCTTGCCACTTGTTTTTCCAATTAGCAATTCTGCATTCTAATTGATAGACCGACTTGATTCTTAATAATAAAACATTAAAGAGAGGTTTGGAATTAATGGTCCGACAATGCACCAGACTGAAAGTTCTTTCCACAACGTTGCAGTGAAGTGACAAGTCACAAAAAGGTGTTCGAGGGATTCGTCCATCACACCACAGAAAGAGCAGGCTGAGGAATCTGTTTTACCTATCTTTTTTAAAAACGTGTTTGTCACTAGATACCTATTCAAAATCTTATATTGAAATTCTTGTGTTTTTGTGTCCAGAGCGACTTTGTTAAGCATCCGTTTGACGTCCATTAAGAAACTATCTCTAAAACGTTAGAGGCGTTAGCCTACCCGTTAAACGTTAAGTTCAAACTGTTAGAACGGTTAGCGTAACCGTCAACGAAAATGTATTAACCGTTAGATCGCCTGACCCAAGTGTTAGAAAAAAACAGCATCCGTTTAGCGGGTGGCGTAGCCGTCAAGAAACTGTCCTTTTCGCTAACGGTCTCACATGTGCTGTCTCCACAAGATGATGTTAACGAATGACAACATGTTCAGATTCGAAAACAAAACAAAACAAAAACACAAAAAGCCCTTACACTACAATAAAAATAGGTCCGCAATGCGTACTTGTGTGGGATTTCGTTGATGATTAGATGAGACGAATTGTTTTGTTTTGTTGTCATTCAGTTCCTTTTGCCGAGTAAGGTATTACAGTTATATGATTCGCCTTGTAAACTTCCAGAAATTTAAGTTGTCAAAGAAGTCAGGAAATACTAATTTGAAGGGTTGTTAATAGTAATGATTGACATTACAAGCACAAATCATTTTGTAAGAACTAAAACTCACATTTATTTCAAATTTTGACATGTACTTCACATCTGGTTAACAATAGTCTAGATATCTGGGCTGTTAAAACAGCTAGTGTACATTTTAAACTAAAAAGAAACATGGTATTTATAAATCTTTTAACACAAAAAAAATTGCCACAAGGAAAGTAACAAAACTTTATGGTATTCTTTGGATACTGCTGAACTACTAAAATACCGCAATAATACCTAAATATCATATCTGTTCTCATTGGGTTAATGATATCAAATATTGCAGGGCCTGGGTTTTCCTCTACATCATTTGCTTGTCTTATAAGCAACGGAATATACACATTGTAGTACATCATTTGTGTAAACCAAAGCATCACTTCATTCCACATCTTGTACCGTCCAAAAACTTGTTTCAAAGTCGGCAAATAAAGCACACTTAAATAAAACATCATGAGCATTATATTCCAAAATCGATCCTTAAAACGTAATGAGGCATCCTTTGTTTTCAAGAAATTGTCATGACTGCCGATCCTTGACCGGAATTGTTCAATGGAGATACCCATAAGTTTCAGTTTAAGTTTAGTGCAAGTAACAGTTTCTTTCAGTTTCTATAACACTTTGAGACACTTGTGAGACACTTGTGAGACACTTGTGAGATAGTTTGAGAAAATTCTGTGCAACCTGCACACTCAAGCCGACAAATATTGGCTTGCGAAAGTACAATGACTCCTTGATTATATAAAGCTGGGACAACTTGCACCAAAACGAAAGGTCCAAGGCGATAACTGTTGGCTTGTGAATAACGCCAAACAGCTCCTTTGACAAAAGAATCCTCTGTTATAAACACCTGAAGAAATAACGGAAGAAAAGTCTCAGATTAGGAAAAACGCAGGTCAAAAAACGAACGCGAACGTAATCTGCTTTCAATTAGGATATTTTGAAGCCAAAATATCACCTTACATAGGAAATTAAGACCTAGAGATACTCAAAGAAAATGTTAAAAAGGAAAGCGACTTCTACTTACCTTCTGTACTAAAAGTAAAACGCGAAAATATTTGAAATCGGTGAAAAAACCAACAGCTGAAAGAAGAAATGGCCGCCCAGGACTCATAAACACAATAAACTGGAACCCAGTCTTCTCACTTCGACACATCCAAACTAGAAAACACGTGACTAGCACTTCACTCTCGTATACAGATAAATAAATAAATAAATAAATATCGCTGGCGCTGACTTTGTGTGGGAGAAATCCCACACAAAAACGCACAGTTCAAATGATAAAGATAAATCTAATTCAGATTTCTCTTCTTTGGGTGCGATGCGAATGGAGAAATTCGGGAAGCGACAAAATTGAGCGGCTCCCTGCGAGCTGCGATAAACTTCCTGCATAATTTTAACTTTTTAGTTTCACAGAGGATTTCAAAAACAAAACCGGACTATTCACAGTCTTGGATTTGAACTACAGCGATCAAAACCTACCTCTCAAGTGGATGAATAACGATGATTGTGCTCTACACCAAGGTAAACACTGAACATGTGGTCTTCGCCTCAATTTGGACCCCGCATTTCACGCGTCAAGTTCGAAAGATCGTCGACTTGATTGCGGTTTTGGGAAGATTACACATAAGAAGGTAGCCATTAGAAGGCCAAAGGAAGGACCTAAAATGCCACTGATACATTCATTGAAAAGAATAAAAGACATAAAAGACAAAAACGACCAATGGATAGCAAAAAATCAGGAAACGTGTTTGTTATGCGCAGAACCTTCTCAGGCAGGTTCCGCGGAGCCGCGCACAACGCATGCAATTTCAAACTGCGAATTAAACCCAAAACGGTCCCAATACCTGTTGTATTTCACAACCTGAGGGGCTACGATGCGCATCACCTTATGCAAGCGATGTCGCAGCAGCAGAAAGAAGTCCGATGCATTGCTAACAACATGGAGAAATACATCACATTTTCAGTGGGAAGTCTGTATTTCATAGACAGCTTGAACTTTCTCCTAGGAAGCCTTGATGCAGTTGTCTCCGCAACTCCCAAGGAGACGTTGAAAATAACATCAACCATCGCAAATGGAAGCAATCTGCTTTATAAAAGAGGGATCTACCCTTACGAGTACATGAACACATGGGACAGATTCAGCGAGACAAGGCTGCCGGACAAAGACAAGTTTTACAGTAAGCTCACAGACGAGCACATAACAGACGAGGAGTACGCGCACGCGCAGAGGGTCTGGGAGGCTTTTGAGTGCAAAACACTGGGCGACTACCACGACCTTTACGTGAAAACTGATGTCGCTCTGCTGCCCGATGTTTTCGAGAATTTCCGAAACCTGTGCGCAGAGCAGTACGGGTTGGATCCGGCACATTATTACACCTTGTCAGGCTTCTCGTGGGACGCGCTATTAAAAAAGACGGGAGTTGAGCTGGAGCTATTCACAGACCTCGAAATGCATCCCTTTGTGGAAAGGGGAATGCGTGGAGGAATCTCGATGGCAAGCAAGAGGTACGCCAAGGCAAACAACCCCCTGCTGCCTGCCTGCAACCCCAACATGCCGAAAAAATATATCATATATCTCGATGCAAACAACCTTTACAGATGGGCAATGTGCAGGCCCCTCCCGAAAAGAGATTTCAAATGGAAACGTGTTATGCCCACAGAGCAGGAGATTGTGAAGAAAAAAGAGAACGCAAGAAATGGGTGGATTCTTGAGGTTGATCTTGAATATCCTGCAGAACTGCACAAGGAGCACAACAGCTATCCACTTGCACTGGAAAAAAAGGAAGTAAACAAGGAAAAGATGTCGGACTACCAGAAGGGTTTGATAAAAGACCTGGATATAAAAATGCCTCCAGGCAGCAAGAAGCGGCTGCTGACGCTCAAAGACAAAAACAACTACGTGATGCATTACAGAAACCTTCAGTTTTATCTCTCCCAGGGCATGAAACTTAAACCCGTGCACAGGGTGCTGGAGTTCGAACAAGAACGCTGGATGGAACCATACATCATGATGAACACTGAGTTCAGGAAGAACGCAAGGAGCGACTTTGAAAAAAACTTATACAAGTTTATGAACAACTCAGTTTTCGGCAAAACCATGGAAAACCTGCGCAAACGTGTTGACATTAAAATCGTGCGCAGCGCCGAGGAAAACAAAATAAGGAAATTGGTTGCCAGCCCTTTATACTCAAGGTTTGTGAATTCACAAACGACATGGCGTGGATCCACATGCATAAAAGCCGCCTGCTGCTGAACAAACCTGTTTACACTGGCATGACGATCCTTGACAACAGCAAGATCCTGATGTATGACTTTTTCTACAACAATCTGAAAAAGCAATACGGTGAAAAGTGTGAGCTCTTGTACACAGACACCGACAGCCTTCTGCTAGAGATAGAAACGGACGACGTCTACAAAGACATCGCAAAAAACAAAAACCTTTATGATACGAGCGATTACCCGAAGGAGCATCCGCTTCACTCAAACAAGAACAAAAAGGTCTAGGGCAATATGAAAGATGAATGTGCCGGAACACCGATAGCAGAGTGCATGTGTTTCAGGTCGAAAATGTACTCGATTCTGAGGGCGGACGAAAAAAGCATAAAAAAAACAAAAGGTGTAAAAAAGTGCATTGTCAAGAAACAAATCAAGTGTGAACAGTTCAAGGAAACGCTTTTAGGTGCAAAACAGTTATGGCACGGAATGAACATTCTTCGAAGCGAGGGGCACCAAATCTATGGCATGCACGTAAACAAGATTTCACTGTCCACGTTTGATTCAAAACGTTGGATAGCGGACGACGGGATCCATACAAAAGCTTACGGGTTCACAGAAGCTGAACTTGAAGATGTTGATTTGACAGCATTTGGGATTCCAACAGAAGCTGAACTCGAAGAGATGGCAGCAGCTTTGGCAGATGTTGATGTGTCAGCATTTGTGGTTGAATGAACCCCAAGGGCTCGGACAACATCGCGTGGGTCCAAACCGCTCAAAAAGTCAATTAACAAAGGGTCGACAAAAAAGTCTAGTTTCCGTTGAAGCGTTTTTCTTTTGGCAGGAACATATTTTTTGCATATATTTGACTTGGAAATTAAAATACTGTTGCGTCCACTCCCCATTTTTCAAAATACATCTATTTCTTTAAAAGGGGGTCCACTGTTCAAGTTTGCCAGTGGGAGAACGGTGTTTGGAGGGACAACCAGCAGCTCTTCACGCACAAATCCGGCTTGGGCCTGTCGTGCAAATAGTAGAGAACGGGTTGATTCAGTTTGGAAAAAGATCTTTCAATGTTAAAAACTTTCAACGACCAGATTGGATCTGTGGCTCTCTTCTTTCCTCCACCTTCCAACTCTCCCGGATAGTATAGATAACAGACTTTGACAAGAGAGGGGAGGATTTTTTCGCTCTTTCCAACAGGTCTTCTATAAGGTATTGATGGTTTGGAATAAACAGCTTTTTCTTTGATAGCTTCTACGGGTTTCTTGTCAATAAGGCTTGTCTTCTCGTCGTTCAGAGCGGCAACAACTTCAGGAAGTCTTTTCACCCACGCAGTGGACCGCTGACCCTCAGGCAGTCGAATTTCCACGGCGTACTGGTGCCCAAACAAGCATTCGGCAAGGGTGTGGTTGAAACGTTCAACAATGGCTTGGTCGCGGTGAATCTCGGGGCGCCCGCGCCGGATAAAGGTTTTGTGCTTTTCCATGTCTTTCGACACGGCGCCCATGAATTCGCGCCCAGGATCAACCTGTTTGTAAATCTTCTGAAAGGCCCGTGCGACCTCATCAGAATTTTTCGAAGTCAAGGGTTCGGCCTCTTTCCAACGGCTGGCCACGCCAACAACGGTCAGCGCGGATTTGTCGTGTGGCAGAAAAAGGAGGTCCGCCTCGTGGACCGCATTGGGTGTGGGCACCTTGAATTTTGGTCGAGGAATTTGCCTCGGAGCGGGCAGGTAAATCTGCCAGAGGGCTTGCTTGACCAGCCACTTTTTTGCGGCGTCTTCTGGCACCTTGGCGGCCTCTGATAATTTTTTAACAGCGGCAAGGCCTTTCCAATAGCCCACCGGGCCGTAGTATATCTTTGCGAGTTTTGCATCCATTGCTAAAAGAGCAAAAAAAGTTCAAAGGAACTGTAAGGCTGCCCAACCCAGAGCGAGAGCCCTGGCGCCCACAAACATGAGCTCACCATTTTTCTGCTGCCAGCAGCCACTCGCTTGGGATTTTTTGCGGGCTTTGTGGCCGGAGTTTGTGAAGTTGCTTGGCTTTCCTGTGGTTCAGTGCTTGCTTTTGCGGTCGGGTGCTGCTGCTGTTCTTCAACCATTGTTACTTGGAAACAAATATATATTTTTTGGAAACAAATATATATTTAATTTTTGTGAGGAATTGCTGCCTATTTCTGAGGAATTATTCAATAGTTGGTGAGTTTTGCTCAATTTCTTCAGATTTTGCTTGCGCATTCAAGTCAATGTGTTTTGTTGTGATCAGCGCCGCGTTGGCCACAGCGAGAAAACGTCCGCACTTTAAAGCAATGGCGCCAGCCAGGTTGGAGAGCTCTTTCTTGATGATGTAGTCGTTTCTGAGTTCTTTTTGATTGGCGTCGACGTCGACGGCCATTCCGAACGCTTTGGTCACAAGAAAAATGAAGCTGTCGCTCAGGCTGTCAGTTGTCTTTGAGCCCACAAAGGCCTCCCAACATTTGGTGAGTTTCTCGACATCTTTGTCAGAGAGGCGCTTGACCTGCTCGTGTGACAGTTGCACGCCGAAGGCTTCTTTGGATTTTCCTGTCGACACCAGCACGGCCAACTGCTCACGAAGAGCAGGAATATCAGGCTGCAATGAAGCAACTGAAGAGACATTGTCGGGCGTGCTCGTTGGCTCAGCTTCAAGCAAGTTCAACACGTCGGTCATGGAGTCTTCGAATGCACTCGTTGATGTTGATTGTGTTGCCATTTTGTATAGGTTGTTAATTTTTAATTGTGCTCAAATTTTATTCCGTAAGAGTGCCGAAGTGCGAACTCAAGGTAGGAAAACTTATTTTTTTTCAACCTCGAAATGTATTCTTTGTACTTATCTTGAGAAAGTTTGCCGGCGTAAACTTCAAAAACCGCTTTCAAAGTCTTCCATGAGGCGTATAGAAAAGCACAAGCGCAGATACGTTTTCGCGGAAAGAAGCTGTGATGCTGGTCATCTTTTGGGTGAGCGCCCACACGCTGAATCCTGCGTGGCGGGCGCTGAATGCGAGATTGACCAGCGGGCCTGAGCGCTTTTTTACATCTTTCGAGGCTGTGCAGTCATCGAGGATTATGAGCGTGTTGGTGCCCTCCAAAAACAAGCAAACAAGCTTCAACCAGGGTTCAATCTCATGTTGTTCACAAACGATAACATAAAAACGCGGGTCAGCCAAAGCGAAGCAATAGTAAGTCTTGTTACACACGAATGTTGGGCAGAAGAGCACGATGTAGTCGAACTTGCCATGAAAAGGGCCGCAGAGCTGATCAACCACAAACCTTGATTTGCCTGAATTCATCGGGCCCACGATGAGAGCATTGAACGGTATGTTGTTTGGATCCATTTCCTATAATAGTATTGCACAGATTCTAATTGCTGCCCCAATAGACTCATTTGCAAGTCACTGATCACGAAAACGTGGCAGATCACATTGCCTGAGCCACTGATATTTCGCTCGAGCTGAACCCCGTCTTTTGTGTTTACGAGGTGCGCGCCGCTGCCGTGCATTGCGTGATCCGCCATTGAGCGCAAATCGACCAGAAGCCCGAACTTGTCATCGGTGTAGAACTTTTTCACATTCATGTGCTGTTTTGTTTTTTGTCTTGCCAAAGAAGCGGTCAACTTCGCCCCAAATATCTTTGCCTTCTATGCTGTTGTTGTAGAGCATGTTGGGCGAGCCGTTCACCGTAACAGCGACTTTCGTCAGGTCTGGGTTAATGTACTTTTCTGAATCCCTGGTGCCGGCTGTGTAGGGCTCAATGAAGAGAAGAAGAATGCCTTTCAGGGACCTTCTCTGGGGGTTTACCTTGAGGTTTATCCTTGAGTCCGCGCTTTTTGAGAAGGTGGCCACCTGATCCCACATCACATGGTCGTATAAGAACTCCCTTCCTGCGGAGTAAACACTGCGCGCGTCGTCCGCCAAGGTCTTGCTTCTCAGCATTTCGTACTCTAGCTGGATGTTTGTCAGCTTGTATTTCAGTTTATCCGGATCAGAGCCTTTGACAACCTGCGAGGCCGGTGCAAGTTTAAGCTCAAACAAGAGGTTGTTGTAAAGAGCTTGGGGATAAAAGACTCCGTGGTCTTTCAGGATCTGATGGTCCAGTCGGATCCGGTATTTTGTTCCGAAAACCTGAGGTTTCTTTATCTCCCGCACCTGAGCGGATCTTGCAGAGGTCCTCAGTCTGGATGCCCTCGAGCAGCATGTTGTCCTGCTCCTCCTGCGAGAGGAAAAGGTCCTCCCAAGGTCTTGAAGATGTCATATCCCACCGTGCCCTGCAGTGTGGTTCCAGCGTACTTCACAACCAGCTTGTCGACCAGAGCATGTGTGACGTTTTGAACGAGAAAGTTGTCTGGGTGCCCTCCATCCAAGCTTAAGTCAAATAGCAGTCCGAGAGAGCCTGGCACGAGGACCTCATGCTCATTAAGCTTGCGAACTGTTACATACAATGTCTCGCTGGGGCTGGCTTCGCTACGATCAAAGGTGATGCACTTGACCATGCGCTCGGCTTTCATCGCGTTGGGGTTTTTTTCGCTGTGTGTTGGACGAAGATTTGCTTGTACCGCCATTTGCATATAAAACAGAAAAATATTTTGTTTGAATAAACAACAATGGCGGAAGGTGGTGGTTTTGAAAACCCTGCTTTTGACCCACAACCCTTTGGCCACGAAGACCCTGAACTTGATGATGCTATTGACAACGATGGCGATGACGATGAACAAGAGGGCAATTCAACCCAACCATTTCAGACTCAGCCTGTCTCTGCATCGACACCCTATCATGGTGGCGAAGAAATTGAAATGGAAACAAGGCTTCACGAACAGAGTGGGATGCCTGACACTTCTTTCACCGAGGAAACTCCATTGGTGGCAGCAGTGAACGAGCTTGGCTTGCTGCAAAAGAGCAATTTCCGAACATGAGCTCAAGCGAGCTTGAGGTATTTTTCAGCCCAAAAAACGGAAAGCTTCAAGTTAAAATGTTTGGCGCTGGAAAAAAGGCATATGACATATTTACCACAAAAGTGGTACAAAACAACAGCATCTAAATCCAAGCCTTACCAAAGAAATAAACCTGCCCTCGGAAAGTCCATTTTTGAATTAAAGGAAGCCGTTCAGCAAAAAAAATCTTTATCTATGGCTAAAGAACAAGAAAAAGTTTAAAATGGCATGGAAGAAATCAGAAACAGAATGAGAGTAATTGATGAACAGAGAGCTGCTCTTGAAGACACACATGGTCCTTTGGATGAAAAAGAAATTCAAAAACTGAAACAGGTGAAAAAAGCCCTTGAAAAAGAACATCAAGATAAAAGAAAGCAACTGGAACAAATCAACAAAACAGGAAAACAGGCGCCAAAATTAAAAGAAGATATACAGAAGCTCACAGAAGAAAATGCCAGGTTAGATAAAAACATAAGTGAACTTCAAGAAAAAATTGACACAGAAGCCCTCAACGGGCTAAAAGTTCAAAAAGCAGAACTGGAACGACAAAATGAAGAAGACAGGGCGATCATCAACGATGAGAATGCCTCACCCTCTGACAAAGAAGCCGTGGAAGAAAGAGTTGCGGAAAGAACAGAGGAGCTTGCGCGTCTGCAAATGCAGATTGAAAAAAGAGAAAGTGTGCTTCCACTTCGTGAGAGGGTTAAAGAGATCTTCCAAAAATAGGGCGTGACCGCCACGGCAGTCCTTCTTGCTGCTGGTGTCACGATTGGCGCTGTCATTGGTACCATCAACAACTCGCTGAAAGCCACTGCTAAAGGGTTGGGAAATGGCTTGAAAGAGATTGGCAAAAAACTTGCTGGAATCCTTCCCGGGTTAATTGGCTCGATTGTTTCTTTCTCTTCAAAGCTGCTGGCCAGGCAATCGGTTTTCTTGCTTAGCGCACCTGGCTACTGATTTTGGCTGTGGTGGCATTTTTGGTTGAGGGCTATATCAAAAAGCGGCATTAACGCAATGTCAAGAATGCCAAACCCGCAATGGCTACCGCAACCAACCGCAACAGCTATTTTGTTTAAGTCATGAGACTCACTGCCCAAGCCAGCCGTGGGCACTGGTTCTTCTGTTTGCACTTCTTTTGTTGCTGGAGTTTTGTCAGCAGGGTTTGGATCTTTTTTGCTTTCAGCTGTGGCTGCCCTATGAACAGGATTCGAAGGATGGCTGTTTGGAGAGTTAATTTTTGATTTCCCACCACCCATCAGCTGAAGCGCCGCTTTTTTTGTGCTTTTTTTTGCCCCGTCGTTGACCCCCAGCTTCATACCCGGAATCGCCTGTTTCAGTCGGTTGTTGTAGCCAACCGTGCTTTCTGTGTTTATTTCCATCCGCGTGGGCATCAGCCAGGCGCCCGGGCATACAGCAAGGTTGAGCCTCACCTTTGACTCATCCACTGCCAGCTGATAACGTTGCACGCTTTTTTGCCTCACTGCATCTTCCACCAAGACAAGGAACTCTCTCTGCGCTTCTTTTGCTCTGCCTCCAGCACCAAGAATGCTGCTGCGGACGTTTACTTGCGCGCCCAAGATGCAATACACAAAGGCTTCAATTGACTGGTTTAATCGCGACAAACCCGCCTGGGTCAAACCTGCCATGGTTTTGGGTGCGAACCAATTGAATTGCTCTTCCGCAGCGTCGTTTCTTATGAAGCAAATTGAAATTCCTTTTTCTGACGCCCTTGGGTCCTTGTCGTCGAATTTTGCTTTTGCCGATGGATAGGGAACATCCAGGATGAAAGGGTCATGGCAATAAATGTAAACGCTCCCCAACCCATGGTTTGGACCTCGCGTGAAGCGGAAATCGCTTGATGGGGGAACACTGAACTCTGCGCACAATCTTTTCCACGAAGCTTCGTCATAGTTGTTGGTTTGACTGAATGTTGGGTAACCAGGCAGAACGCTCACGCTTTGGATGCCTCCGAGCTGGAAGAGGATGCACCGAACCGTGAAGTACACGTGAAAGATGTAGAAAGCTCGCACCTGTGGTGGCAGATTCAGCGTTGCGTTGTTTTTGTCAAATACTTCTCGAGATATTACGCAACCTGTCATCGAGCACCACACTGCAAAGTTCAGCTGCTGTTCCCAGAAAGATAGATTTGGTCCCGCAAGCCATTTTTTTGCGGGCTTTGATGTTTCGACTTTCTGTTGTTCCTTTTTCACTGAACTTTGTTGAAAAATACTGGTCAGGGGTTACATAAATGTTGGTTGCTTTGTTGAATATTTTCTTCAAACTTGGCGCCGCATCCTGAAATTCAACTGCTGGAACCGGCAGCGAACTTTTTTCTGTGAGGGGCGATAGCTGGAAAGGGAAGCCACCAACGTCATCCAAACCCAGCGCGCTTTTCATGCCCGCACTCCAATAATTGCGATCTGAACCGAAGACGCTTTGTAGACTGCCTGGACCCTCTTTGTAAAATATTTCAGCTGTTGCTGTGTGGCCCGACGCAAAAAATGTCTGTGCTTCAAATTTGCTTTTGTCGGCCCTTGGAAACCGTTCAGAAAAAGCAGCCCATGCCTTGGCTTGTGCAAGCTTCGCATTTGTGGAGAAACTGGCAGCCTGTGCTCTTTTTTCAAGATAGTCATACGCAAAAGAATCTTGCTTGCGTGCGGTTTTCCAGATGTTCATCTTTATATATTCCCCGTTATTTTTCAATTAAAAATTTGCGCGCAACAAAATAAAATGGTTGTGCTTACTATTTCTAAGTCTTCTAATCCCTGCACCGTCAATTTTGACAACCCGATTCCAGAGGCCTCTTTCATAAGGCTGCTGTCTTGTTCACTTTATAATTCGTGGCATAATTTGAAAAACGATGGGGTAATTGCAATGTCTGATCCAGATGGTAAACGCGCTGTTCCCATTACATTCCCCAGAGGGCATTACACTCTTGAAAGTATGGCTCAAAATATTGAACATGCTTTCGCTAAATTTGATGTAAAACTTCCCACTCAAATCAATAGACCAGCTGGTGCAATGGTAATTGAGAACTTTGGGGATAAAAAAATAACTCTTGACGACGACTTAGCCGATTTTCTTGGCATATCCCGCGTTTTGTTTTTTAGAACTTTCGTCAAACGGCTTCGTACACCGAGTACTTACTTTGTCCATTGCGACTTGGTTGACCACAATCAAAATTTGGTCAATGGCAAAGCTTCAACCCTTCTTGCAAAGTTTGACATCTGAGGGGAAGCTTTCCAAAAAGTCCACTATCAAATGGATGAACAGCCGCCCCTTCGTGACGCTTCGACAGACAAATATGTCAACAGCGTTACGCTTTCAGTCAAAGACAATGACGGAGAGCTTTTTAATTTTAACAATCAACCCCTAGAATTCAAACTGCAAATCATTTAAAAAAATATAATCTGTGTATATACCATGTCTTCAGCAAATGTGTTGCAGCCGAGTGCTCCGCCTATTTACCCAGAGCTTCCCCTTGAAAGAACCACAGAAAATTTCCGGCTTACTGAGATCAGCAAAATTGAAAAAGAAATTGCCGATGAGGCTGAACACTGGAGGCTTGTATTGAAAAAATACAAGAAAACTCGCAAAGTTATTCACTATACCGTGGTGTCTCTTGGTGTTGCAAGTGCCTTCCTGTCTTCCGGGGCCGTTGCATCTTCACTCACTGGTGTCAGAATTGTGGTCTGAGCGCCTGTTGCTGGAATTGCCGCCCTCCTTGGGTTTGCTTCCACAGGCCTGTCTGCTGTTAACAAGAAGCTTGAAAGCAAAACTAAAAAGCACACGCCCTGGCAAAGCATGACTCGATAAAAGGCTCCATCTCTCAAGCTCTCAATGACGACAATGTTTCCGACGCTGAATTCAAACTTATCTCTCGTGAAATGCAGAGATATTGTGAACTCAAAGAGAAGCTGCGGGAAAACTTCGCGAAGCCGTCCGATTTGCCGGATATTGAATTGATAAAAAAAAAGGTTCGCCAAGAGCTTCGACAAGAGCTTCGAATAAAACTGACGGCGTCCAGCACAAATTTGAACTAAACTTTGAGACCAAAAAAAACAAAAATCTCTCTCTCTGTTATAAAAGCGCGTGATTAAATTCGTCGTCATTATGACGTCAATTAAACACCTTTTCACCATAGCAAAAATGCATACCTTTTCGCCCCAACAAAATCAAGCCTTAAAAATAATTTTTGATTTTGCAAAATCTTTTTCTATGTCGAAAAGGTATGCGTTTTTGCTATGGCGAAAAGGTATGCGGCCATTGTTCTGTACGTGTTAATCTATTGTTCTTTTATATAAATATTCAGCAGGCGCGTGTTATTTATAAAAGAACAACAGATTGACACGTGCAGAACAGCTTTGTTTCAATTCACTCGCGTTCTTGAACTTTCTAAAACATAATTACAATACCTGTCAGCATTATATTTAGACGTTAAGTAAAATTATGTAAACACGAAAACTTTCTTACACTGAAAGACACCTACAATGACCGTAATTTTTCATGCCCTTATGTTTGCTATAATCGAACTTTCTACACCAAGGTGTATCATTGAAATACGTGAAATCGCCTTTGAGGTTAGTCAGGCTTTGAAGGATTGTCCGACAACAAAAGGCGCTTTGTGTGAAGATGCTGCGCTTTGATTACAGCTTCACTGGACTGCGAAGTCTGTATGCATTTCTTCAACAGGGAATATTTTCTATGTCACATCCGCCGCTTGACTTGGGTCACGCGGTTCTTTTACTTGTGTTTGCGTTTGACACACATGTTTGACACGCGGTTTTTTTTCTTGTGTTTGCGTTTGTTCTGGGGCACGCACAAGCTATCAACCCGCTGCCACGTCATTTTCGCTCGCTTGACAGGTCACGCGGTTTTTTACTTGTGTTTGCGTTTGACAGACATGTTTTCACATTCGCTCGCTTGGCGGGTTGGGCGCTTGTGTTTGCGTTTGGCGCACATGTTTGAGGTTCTGGGAACGCGGTTGTTGTGTTGTGTTTGCGTTTGGCACACATGTTTGTGTTTCTTGGCACACACAAGCTACCAACCAGCTGCCACCTCCTGCCTTCCCTCCACCCCCACCACCACCCACTGTCACCCCTCCACTCACCGCCAGCACAACGCAACCACACACAATCAGAAGACTGGTCCTGGCTGCACCAGGACCAGTATTTTGATTGTGTGTGATTCATAAATTATGTGTAGCAAAGCAATCTCAGTGTTAAACAACAAACACCCATAATTTTACTGTTATAAATAACCAGCCACAAGCCTGTGTTCAAGCAATGATCAGAATAAGAAAGATTGTTTTCTCTGGTGTTTCAAAGATCACAGAAAACATCTTTTGTAAGAAAATCAATGCTTCTGGCTACAAAGAAACCCTTTCTTAACCTGCCCATGTTCCAAAATTGTAAAAGGGCTATTGCCTTTTAACTGGACTGGCCCGTAAAAAACACAGCTCAAATGAACATCAGCAACATCATCCCTTCTTGGCCAATCAAATGAATTAGCTGCATTTTCTCCATGCCGAACAGGATGCAGGAACTTGAATCTGATAAATTCGCCCTGAATGTGAAGAACCCTGCCAAAGTAGTAATGGGAGACATAATCAACTGCATAATACTCATCCACTTTCATGCTGGGGGGAGGGATTGGTAACGGTGCATTTCTGTGGAGTTCAAGGATCATGTAACTTCTTAGATCAGAGATGCTGCGAATCATAGACTATTATAGGACTTGCATTGACAAGACTTCTGGCATACATGCATGTAAAAATGCCAAGTCACAGTCATTAGGTTGGCTTGGGATGTCTCCAGGCTTGTTGGTGTAAAAGGACCGTTCTTCAACTTTAACTTGGTCGTCAATTTCTTTCAGTAACTTGGTGACTTTTTTAATGGCTTGATAAGCTGTTGGTTTAACAAAGCTGACTGGAATGCTATCAAGGACAAATACACGCTGCAGTGGAGGTTGGACAACCAAAAGGAACCAGTGCTTGGAGTTACCACTATTGCAGGGGACAAAAACAAGATCTTGGTTGAGAATGGGGCTCTTTCCCCTTAACACCTGTTGAGCAGGCACTACTCTGACCCCCTTTTCAAACTTCTCCCAGGTGATCACTTCTATTTGTGTGGTGACACTTGCTTCTTTGACCAGGTCTAAGTACTTGTCAACTATAAAGTTAGTTAGCCAGTTTTCTTCGGATGTTTTGCCATGCCCATATAAACTCTTCAGGTCATCAGTACCAACAAGGTGGCTTCCATCAAAAGCAATCCCGCCACTTGCAATGGAGTCAATAAGTGGTGCCAGAAAAGGTGGTAGCTGAAATGTTAACAAGGAATTTTTCGACATGGAGCTTGATGTTATTTCTGGCGGCAATCCGTGCTGTACATACACTTGCTCCTGTCCTTCAGCCTGTCGATCGTCATCATCATCATCATTGTCGTCATCACCATTTTCATTGATAGAAATGGTAGCATCACCATCTATGACATAGCAGTCATCATCGTTGTCATCATGGTCAACATCAGAGTCATCTTGATCATTGCTGTCATTGTGATTTTCGTCATCACATTCTTTGTTGCTGTTCTCGTCTTTGCGTGAAGACGACACTGTTGGTTTGTTGATGATCTGCTATCAAAATGTGCTCTCTGCAGGGCTCTGCGAAGGAACTGGGGAGGAACTGGGAATTTTTTGCTACCCTGATTGTAAAATCATTTGCCCTTGAAGCAAAGTGAATCGCCTGTGTGCGGGGAATTGCTCTGCATCCATTCCACCTTTGCTCTAACTTCTCTGTTTGACTGTCAACCTCAGCTTGTGGGACATAAAGTAGGTGAATATTCTTGCAAACCTTAAGAGCAGCCTGATAAAATCCTCTGGGACTTGAGACAACTTCTTTATTCTGTAGAATGGAACGCCAGACTGCCCGCTTGTCCTCAGCACCAACACCATCCATAGGACCTTTCCCATGAGCACTTTCGAAAAAGCTCCACGTTGCTTTGGCACCAAAGTCTTGCTCATGAAAAAGTAGGTTAACCAGATTGTACCTGTTCTTGAACTGGGAGCTTGGCCCATCACTCCAATAGTGTACCTCTATGACTGGAGTAATCTGCTTTATCTCTTCCAGTATAGCTTTGTTGAAGGAATACACACTCCGTTTATCATGGCGTAAATCATCTGATATCACAGCATAACACTTGTGTTCCAAGTCACCCTTGCCACTCCTGTAGTAGACAACTGCTGTAAACAAAGTGACTGTATCATTCGACCAGTGTGCTGCCATCACTTCCCTCTGGTGTTTCATCTGGAAATTCTCAGCAAAATCTTCATGGATGCTCACTTCTCCTATTTTCAAATTTTCTTTCAGTTATTTGAGCTCTGCAAATTGCCTTCTGATGTTGTACATGTGCCTTCCAAATGGCTGCAGTTGTTCCATCAGATCTTCTTTGGCATCAGCTAAGGTGCTTTCAACCAGCTCTTTTCGTACTCTTCCATCTTCACAGTTCTCCCACTGGTAATAAGATTTGGCAGCATGTTCATCAGTGCCTCTGAAAAGGTCATCCAGTGGTTTAGAAATTCCACAGTCATCGCATTCTCTATCCATGCACTTCACTTGTTCAAGACTGCAGACTGTTTTACCAAGGAGATCTTCACATGACTTGGGTACATTAGGGAGAATATTCTTCAAGCCATCAAGGATCATATTGATATTCTCATGATACTTGCACATACACACTTCCTGATCACGTATAGACATTGAGATCACTTGCAACTTCAGAGATAACTTTGGTTTTCTTTTTATCTTGTTTGGGAAGGCTTCTTTTCACTCTGGAGACTGCTTTTCCAAGGCTTTGAGGGCTCTTAAATGTGTCCTCTGTTTCATTTACATGATTGATCTGTTGTTTTTTTGCAGCTTGTTTTCTTTTCTTTAGACATTCTTTTTCCCTTAGCTTTGATTTCGCACTTTCAGTCATGATTGCTTTCTTTTCAGCATACTTCTTTGTCTTCCTTTCTCTATCTTTCTTCTTGTACTCCTTGTGCTGAATAGGGTCATTTCTGATTTTTTCTGAACTTTTTACTTCTTTCAGTGTTAGAAGGCATCTCTGATACAACTGTACTTACCAGGCCTACAAGGCAGCCATATTGAATTCAAGCACATGGTTTTTGCCATCCCAGAAGGCATTGCAAGAGTGCAAGCATACAGAATATATACTTACTATCAGAGAAAAATGGTTTTGAAGACCTATAAAGATTGATTCTAGAGATTTAGTGCTAATATTCAATGCAACATTCGTTGTTTGCAATGTGGTGGTATGAAGCTGGGTGTCAACGACGGGGTAAACAAAAGCTTTGGCTAATGGATGGCGGGGAATCGAAAATAAACCCGCCAAACAGTCACCCTTTGAATCCAATTCACAAAGCAGCAAAAAAGAGGCCTCGCCTGTGATCCAAACAGCTGCAGAAGAGCAAACAGAATCTGAACCAACGCCAACGACTGGCTCCGGCAGTGAGTCACATAATGTGAACAAAATAGCTGTCATTGTTGGCGTGGTTGCAGTTGCAGGTTTGGCGTTCTTGTCATTTCGTTAACGCCGCTTCTTGATATAGGTCTCC
Source organism: Blastomussa wellsi (assembly GCA_947652115.1). Classification (NCBI taxonomy): domain Eukaryota; kingdom Metazoa; phylum Cnidaria; class Anthozoa; order Scleractinia; family Plerogyridae; genus Blastomussa; species Blastomussa wellsi. Next base: position 26,525,006 of record OX393561.1, read on the forward strand.
ATTAGGAAGGCCACCACAGCCAAAATCAGCAGCCAGGTGTGCTCAGTGAGAGAACTGATGGCCTGACCAGCGGCTTTGAAGAGGAAACTCACAATCGAGCCAATGAGACCTGGCAGAGCAGTTGCAACCTTTGAGCCAATATCTTTCAGACCTTTTCCCAACGCTTTGCCGGTGGCCTTCAAAGAGTTGGTGATGGCGCCAATAACAACACCAATCGTGACACATTTTGTCGTTGAAGGTCGGATTCTTGCTCACGCAGTTCATCCAACGTTCTTGTTTCGTTGAGCCTTTTTTCCATGGTGTTTCTTTCGCTCTCTTTGGCCGCAAGGCTTGCCCTGAGTTGGTCGATCCGGGTTTGTTCTTTGGCTTTACTTTTTGCTTGTTTTTCAAGAGCTGCCACCTCTTTTTTGCATTTTCAAAATCTGTTTTAAGATTTTTTATCAGTTGCTGCTGTCTCCACAGTTCTGCCTCACTTTCAACATTCAAACCATGTTCATCTTGTACCCATCATTCCTTGCTTGAGTTTGCTCAATTGAGAGAAGCGAGAAAGTAAAGGAGGCGTTTGACATGGCAGAGGTGAAGAAATCTGCAGTTCCCCAAAAACCAAGAGGTCTTAAGTTTTAAAGAGGTCAGGGACGATGGAATAATTTCAGGAAAAGGCTGATAGACAGCAAGCTATTCTTCGAAAGGTTTGAAGAAGATGATGCATATTGGTCACTTTTTGAGGGAATGATAAAGGTGCAGGTGAAAGAAGCCAAGAGCTTTGAGAACAAAAAGACCGGAGAGACAATAAAGTGGAACCCAATAAGCGTCTCAAAGAAAGCAAAGATACAGAAGATAATAAACGTGAAGAAAGAGTACAAAGCTCTGAAAGAGAAAAATCAAGAACTGTTTCGTGAACTAAATGGATACGAAGTTGAAAGCATGTTGTTTGGAATTCAGGCACTCAACAACTTCATGGCAGATTTGCTGCACATCTCTTTGCCACGTTGTAGTAAGCAGCTCAGCGCAAAGAAGCACGAGCATGTGGAAGCACACAATCATGATTTCACAAGGTGCAAGTAATAGCCTTTGCTCCCAAACTTCAATTCAAAGTGCCAACGAGGCTTTCAAGCTTTTTTTGAAGCTTGTTTTGAATCTCGCTGCGGAGTTCTTTGCGAATCTTTTCGACATCAGCTGCCGCATTTGAGGGCTGCCGGGTGAGCTTGGCCCAGACTTTGTTTTCAATGCATTGTACTGCTGCAGCTTGTCAACAATTATCTGGAACTCCGAATCGCTGATGCGTTCATCAACCATTGCCTTAGAGACCAGCTGGTTAACAGTGGCATGTTTCACAAGGGAAAACGTGACAATCTCTTGGTGTTTCACCATTCTTTTTTTCAAGCCCTTTTCCAGCAACAATAAGGCCTGAAGAAGCCAGAGTGAAACAACCGCCGACAATACCCAAGGGAACAGTAGCTGGAAGGCTGACAATGCTCAGAGGTGAAGCAAAGCTTGCGCTGGAAGCAAGAGCACTGAGGCCACTCAAGCCGGCAGCAAACCAGTAAACAATCTTTTTTGCGCGTTTGTATTTTTTGCGATCCTGCCTGCCTGTAGTGTAAGGTGAAAATTTTCGGGAGACATTGCATGCAGCTCAGGATATATTTTATCAGGCAGTGCCGACGGTCAGCCAAGTTATTGTCAAGAGTTATTGTATTATTATCATAGTTACAAATTACCATCGCCCCAAATGGCGTATTTAAATCAATGGGTATTTTTACCTTTACTCTTTCTTTACTCTCCCGTGAAGTATTTGAAAAAAACCACACCACACTGAGTCTGCTGTGACAGGTGCGAGCATTCTACATTTTCCCCGTGTATTTCACTGCCAGGAGAATTTTGTACCAGATAGGCAGAATCCAAAGCATAAGCGTGTTGCCAGGAGACCCAACATTCGGCCAGTTTGATAAGCATTATGACGTAGCCTCGTACAAGCGAATCTGCAACGAGTTTGGAGTCAATCAAGGCGCAAACCATGTGCTGGGAAGCATGTACATATATGTTACAAGCGTTGGCCCGTCAAAAACATCAATCCCGTTACCCAGGGTACAACAAGTTCAGCGATGAGGGTGGATCAGCAAGCAAAGGTAACCTTGCGTATTACATAGAGCCAGACGATGCAGCGTACAGCCAGTTTGACTGGTTCGTACCAAACAAGTCGACTGCTTCAGAGCAAGTTGCAAAGGAAACAGAAGCCAGCCAAGTAACATGATCTAAACAAAATCGGAGTCATGCTTGGTGCAGTCGCAGTTGCGGGATTGTTGTACCTTTCATCACGTTAATGCCGCTTTTTAATATATCTTTCAAACAAGAAAGCAACCGTTGCCAGAATCAGCAGCCAGGTTTGGTCAGCCAAAAAGCTGATGTCTTTACCTGCGGCTTTGAAGATGAAAGAAACAATCGAGCCAATCAGGCCAGGCAGAAGCAAACCAATTTTTGAGCCAATCTGTTTTAGCCCGTTGCCAACCCCTTTGCCCAAGGATTTTTCCATTTAAGCAACTCTCTCTTCAGTAGCTGCTTTTTCAGAAGGGGGTGCATTCTCATTGTCAATGATCGCCTTGTTTTCTTCAATCTGCTTCAGAATCGCAGCTTCTCTTGCATTGAGGTCATTGAGTGGTTTTGTGCTGTTGAGCCCTTCTCTGAGAGCATCTATTTTTCTTACTCTTTCAGAAACGTCTTCTGATTTTGTCAATAGCTGCTTGTGCTTCCGCCTTTTTTTATCTTTGATTTTCATTTGTTTTTCAAGAGCCGTTTTTCTTGTTGTCAAAGTCTGTGGTGAGGTTTTTTTTCAGTCGATTCAGTCTGCGCAGTTCTACCTCGCTCTCAATATTTGTGCCCTGTTCTCCATGTATTGCATCGATCTTTGCGTTTGTTTGTTCATTTTGGTTTGTACATTTTGCGCTTCTGGACCGGTTGTTTCTAATTCTGAAGTAGCTCTTAATCTCTGCAGGTCTTCTCTGATGCTGAAAGATTCTTGCTCAATCAAAGATCCAGCTTTTGGACCAAGAGCATTTATGACAAAAGTTTTGAACGTAAACCGCTGTTATCATCTAACGCAATCTTGGTCTCGCTGCCTTTTGGGCCAATAACAACAATATCCATTGGTTTTTTTCGTGGAGAACCTAATCGGTCCCAATTTTTCAAAGTTGACCTTGGGAAATAAATTTTGATGAAAGCTTTTACCCTTTGAATTTCTTTAGCTTGATCTTCAGTGCTTAAAAGTAAATTAGCGTCCACTTCACTTGTATCAAGTAACCCTGTTGCTGGGTTTCTTAAAGCTGCCAGTCTCCTTTCAATATCTTCTTTTGTCGCAGAATATGATGTTTGTCTGCATCGGAATATCTTCAGGAGACCATGGTGTGGAAGCAGAGTCTGGCACAAAAGGTGAGTCGAAGTTTTTCTCGTCATCATTGTCGTCATCGTCAGGTACCTCGGGATCAACATCAAAATCTGGAAGTCTTGAATAGCCGCCTTCAGCCAAATAAATATAGCATGTGGCAAATAAATATAGCATGGCTGTCCAACCAAACCTTAGACCCACGCACTACGAAAAATTAGCTCTCGCCATGAGTTGAACGAGAACAAGGTAATCTTGCCGGCTTGCTCTCGCTGCGTTTCAACATCAACCTCTCTGGCGGGCACGCAAACAACTTTCTCGTGCTGAACGTCACTCTCGTGCTGATTGATATGTTTACCCTGAAGTACCCCGGCACCATGCTGCAAGACACACAGGGGTACGACATCTTCAAGATCTGGGAAGAACTTTTTTTTTTTGCAAGAGGAGCACGACAACATGCTGCTATTGTCCAAGCTGGTACCATGGTTTTTTGGACTGGACCATACACACTATGCAAGATGGCTACCAATTCACTTGCGAGACATGTATCGTCTGAAAGATTTTGCACCAGATGTTGCCTTACAATTGAGGCAAGGAAAGTTTGTTGTGAACAAGACGTCAAAGCCCTTCTCAAGTATCCCAATTGACCAAGCTCATGAGCAGAACAACGCCTTAGTCAAAGGGGAGGGCGGTGCTGTGGGATTAACAGAGAATCCGAGTGCTCTTCGTCGGTGGATGGTATCTGGGCCGGAGATGGCAAGAGTCATCAATGAGTTTGAGGCCGGCATTGTAACAGAATCCACTCGAAACGAGCAGAATGGAAAACACCATGAAGACACAAGAAGCTTGCAATCTTTGTTTTATAGAGATGTTACTGCACTGACAAGAACAATTGAAGAAATGGGAAATCCTTTCATGGAGGAAACCGAAGATCTCTTAGTTTTGGACACTAAGGAAATAATGAGTTCGGATGCAGTGGTGAGACTGCGCAAGGTAGAAGAGGTTGGAATGGCACAGTACGAGTCGTTCATAACGGAACGCTTGGTGCAGTGAAGCAAGTCATTGTATGATCCAATAAAGAGAAACGATCTTGGCATCTTTAAATGTCCTTCGTCAAAGACAGTGTCTAAGACCAAACAGCAGTTGTCATCTGCAAAGAATGATTGTTTGCTTTTTTCGAGGTTGTACATTTCTTGCCAGACGAGGGAGGGAAACCTGGATGAGTTTTTTCAGCACGAGAATCAAAGTTGCCCACCATCGCTATCACAGGACGGTAAACTCAAAAGAAGTCAGAACTAGCTGATTGTCTCCAGTCTTTCACAACTCCACAAGTGAAGATTCCCGAGGATGTCGATGCCATTATCATCGATGGATCGGTTGTTGTCAATATGGTCAAGCCCCGAACAGAGAAAACATTTGCAGAATATTCAAGGCAGTCTTTTCTCCCCTACATTCAATCTCAGCTCTCCCATGCTAAGCGACTTGATGTAGTATGGGATGAATATGTTCCCAACGGCTTAAAGGCTACTACTAGAAGTAAACAAGGGAAGGGTGCTAGAAGACGCGTACAGACAAGCAGTCAACTACCTCGCAACTGGCAGCAGTTCCTACGGAATGACGAAAACAAGCAAGAATTATTTCGGTTCCTGGCTGAGTCTGTACTATCCTTGCACGAGGGAAAGCAAGTCATCACAACCAAAGGCAGAGAAATCCTGTGTACTCTTGCTCGTAGCAGCACCTCGAACCTGGCTCCATGTACACACAAGGAAGCTGACACCAGGATGATTTTACATGCAGCCGACGCTGTCCAGGAGGGTCACCAGAAGATTGTGATACATACAGTTGACACTGATGTCCTTGTTCTAGCTGTAACACTTGCCGATATGCTTCGAGAGCAACAAGTAGAAGTCTGGGTTGCCATGGGCACTGGCTCGCATTTGCGCTACATTGCTGCGCACGAGATCTCAAGCAGCTTGGGACCAGAAATGTCAAAGTCTCTACCCGTATTCCACGCATTCACAGGATGCGATACGGTATCCTGTTTTTCTGGACGAGGAAAGAAGACTGCCTTCACTGTATGGCGAAATTATCCAGCCGTCATGAATGCCTTCCTGCAGCTGGCGTCTTCGCCTACTCATCCAGTCAGTGAAGCGTGCATGGCAAATCTTGAACGTTTTGTCATACTCATGTACGACAGAACAAGCAGGAAGATGAATGTTGATGAAGCCAGGAAGCAACTTTTTGCACAGAAAGGTAGAGCATATGATGCAATCCCACCGACAAGGGCGGCCCTATTACAACACACATACAGAGCAGCTTATCAAGCTGGTCACTGCTGGGGCCAAGCCGTCACCAAGTCCAGAGTTACCTTCACCTGGCGACTGGGGCTGGATTTCAAAGATGGAGAGTGGCAGCCTTTTTGGACGACTCTACCGGAGGTAACAAAGTCATGCTGAGAGCTCATCCGATGCGGATGCAAGGCTGGGTGCAGAGGGAGTTGTTCTTGTAAAAAGGCAGCACTGCAATGCACTGCCCTTTGCAACTGCAGTGAACAATGTAACAACCGATAAGGATAAACGTGGAATGATCACTGTTGTTGAAAATGTTTCAATATATGAACAGCGGGGTGGTGTAAAGCCTACCAAGCACTGAATTAAACTGCCTCAAATTTTTGGATTGTAATTAAGTATGTTTTCATGAGAAGAGCCATTAAAAGTGTTAAGTATGCGTAATTTTGTTATTTTCAGCCTCTGAAATTCGCATGTCAACAGTTGTTTTCCCGTACAAGTTTTAATTAACAGAATGATTGATTGTGTAAACTGGAGTTGTTTACTTCAAGCATCTTATGTGTGTATGAGACGAAGTTGAACAATATTTGATAAGTAAAGTGACTTAGGTCTTAACAATTATGAGCAAGTAGAATAACAGCTTGTCAAGATTAAGTCCAGTACGATACTACCGCCTGAGAAATAAAAGCATTTAGTAAATGGAATGATAAAAGTTTCTTATGAGTTTGTTTTAATACATTATTGATATTTGTAGCGATTTCAAAAGGAAGAAACAGATTTAACAAGCACTTTCCCTTTTATAACCTTTCACTTCCGGTAAAAATTGGCAGACATTTTGAAAATTCATCATTTCTTAGTAAATTTTATCATTTTTTTAAAATTTGAAACAAATAATTTATCAAGGAAAGATTAAAATCACTGCAACATTAAAAATAAAGTTTTATAAGAGCAAGAAAAGAACATTTAATGGGACTAATTAAAATAAATTCCACTTCCGGTTGAAAATGGCCGCCATTTTTAAAAACCCTTATAACTTCCCAAAAATAAAATTTCTTCGATGGCTCCATATCCACATTTGTTTATCACATAAACCTGGTACTTCATGCAAAGTTTCATGCTTTTAGCCCAAAGTGCACAATTTTTTCACATAACCGCCTGACTAATCTCCCCGACCTTTGCGCACAACAGGACCTGCTTCCGCATTGGCGAAAACGATCCTCGAATATTTATGGTCATCTGCGAGCAGCACCAGGTCAAGGCCTGGCTTCGGCTTCTCACCTGGCTGTTCGAAGGAACCAACATTCTGTTTATCCTCCACCACTGTGCCACCTCCAAAGATGTGAAATGGTGCACCAGCTCTCTTGTCAAGCTGGGCTTCTCTGCGAGACACGTTGGCATCACCGTGTGGGTGCTGACCCAAAAGCTGAGAGGGATCACATTCTCCTTTCGCAAAAGTGTGGCAGCGATCCTGCTGTTCTACACACCGTCTTCGAAAACAAAAAGCTATTTTTGACGAATACGCCGGGAGCTCTCGTCTGACTAGTGCAGGCTTCTGATCTTGCAGCTGAAACAGCGGAAGTTCTCTTATCTGTCGCTTTGTCAAACTTTTTTTACAACAATTGAATAGTTGAGGCCGCAAGATAACATGGTAGAAGAGGAACGAGTAATCGCAGAAGTTTTAACTATGCTGGAGGCCGAGCCTTCAAGCAGTGCAAAAACTGGTAGCGTTGTGTTGGCTATTGCCCCGGCTGATATACCGGCTCTTCATGAGCAGCTGGCGGTGCTGGTGTCGACAGGCAAAGCCAAAGAGGCCATCGGTGTGCAGCTGAAGCAGAAGCAGGTGAAGTGCCTGACCGGCAAAGAGGTCGAAAAATACTTCAAAAGATATCAGACTTACGTGGGGGCAAAGACGACCAACAGTTTGATCGACAGCTTCATTTTTCTTGTGTCAAAAGTGGTCAGCATGATTGTGCCGATCGACAACGTTGCAGCCTATCAGCGGGAGCTCAAAAACGACTACATCATTACCAAAGAGCTCTCCAACCTGGCGGGCAACCTTGCTCTGAAGTGCGGGCGCTTCCTCGATGTGGCCAATGCGGCACTTATCGCCACAAAGCACATTGAGTTAACTGAGCAGGCACCAAAAGCTGAGGGGTTTCAAAGCAACCCTCAACAAATGGTGAGTGATTACGAAGCAACACTCACCGACAATTGAACATTTTTGTTGAATATATATTTGCTTTGGATACCATGTCAACCGAAGTGCAAAACACTCCTTCCCAAGAAGTAGCCGCCATTTCACTAGAATAAAAAACACAACAAGCAACAACGTCGACACCTGCCACAAAGCCTGCAAAAAACCCCAAGCGTGTGGCTGCCGGCAAAGCTGTTGCTGAAAGAACTTGGCTGGCTCGTGAAGCACAGACAAAAAGCCGCTGCCGAGGCTGCTATTATCATCACGAACCACAAGACACAAAAACGGCTGCTCCAGTGGCTGCAGCAGAGAAACCAGATTCTGAAAGTCAAAAGGCCAGTCAGGCCAGCAGCAGGTTAAACACCACTCAATGGCTTGCAATCGGCAGCATTGTCATCTCTCTGATTGGCATCTATTACAAATGCGAAGAGCTCAAAGCCGTTTTCGGCAAGAAACAAATGTCAGCACCTGTGCATGTGCCTGTGCATGAGCCTGTGCAGGCGCCTGTGCGCCCACTGCAACAACCGAAGGGCGTGCGTCACAAGGATTGAATAAATTTCTTTCATTAAATATTTGCGACGGCTATTATATCCTGTTGCGTGCAACAATTATGTATATCAACTTCAACCAGCTTTTAGTCTCCATCGCGGCTATTGACGGCATCGCCATGATGCTTTCTGTAGTAAACGATGTGGCCGGCAACATAATCAAATGCGTTATCAAGGCTCAATTCACCAAGCCAGATGTGAAATACTCTGACACAGATGATGAGAAGTACTTCAACACAGATGATGAGAAGTACTCCTCCGATAGATTAATTTTGTTTTGAACATTTTGCATACACACATATACCATGTCTGACAACAAGCTTGTTAAAATTGTCCTTGACACAGCAACTCTCACCAGCATCGGTTGGATCGCAAAAAAGGCTGTGAAAGAGAATTTTACCTCTGACCTCAGCACTAACATTATGAACTACGTGAAGTTTACAGCTGTTTTGGCGGAAAGCATTAAGCTCAAGCAGTACCTCGAAGACCAAAAAATACTCCCTGACAACTTGTAAGACACATCATTTTGAAAAAAACAACTTTACTTATATACAGATGGCAAGTGTTGCAATTATGGTCAGCAGCGCCATGCTAAATGCGGCAGCTTTCATTGGCGGCAACTATCTTGCTCGCACACTTGGCGGCTGCAACAAAGCTGCCCAAGAAGAAAGGTGCAGCACAAAAAAGTACTTGAGGCGTACCAAGCAGCTTATGCCAAGTACTCGCGCGATCGCACTAAGCTTCCTGACTGGATTGCAACCAACGCACAAATCAAAGCTGAAGCGAAACAAAACTTCACCAACACTGATTACGATTTGAAACTCAGGCACAACCAGGCACATCCTGAAGAGGGAATGACACCACCAATGGAGCCTAAGTTCTCTGATTTTTATCGCCCAAGCGCACAGCAGAAACAGGGCGAGCTTGTGTTCGTTGGCGCTGGTGCACTTGCTCTGGGCTACGCGGCTTTTTGATTCCTTTGAACTTTCATTGCGATCAATAAACCTGAAAGAGGCCGAACCACTTGGACTTGGCGAAAGCTGCTAGGGTTCGAGACTCTCCCACCATCTGTAAAATCATGGTTCAGCTTTTTTCTGCACGAGGTATGAGGGCAGCTTGGAATAAAGCTTTTCAGTTATTTGGTCTGCCTCAGGCCACATGTAGTTGTGCGAAAAGCAGATGTAGTTGACCTGTGCATGCCTCTGAACGTCTGCAACGCAGTTCGCCAAAAACCGGGTCCTTTCTGCTTCGAGCTGCTCGAGAAAGATTTTGTTCCGCTTTAAAACTTTCAACAAATATGTGCAGTAAACCTGTTACGGTTTTTCAAAGTGCCTTGTTTCTTTTTCTTCCACTTCCTCTTCTGACATATTTTCGACCACCATTTTTCTGGGTTTTTCGTAGTATTGCTCCAGCTCCCTCATTTTTTCTTTCAAGTCTGCTTCTGAAAACTTACCCTGCAGAACACCATATGGATCTTTAACATTCGCCATTTGGGTTGTGTATATATATCAAATATTTTTTCAATGCTAAACAAATTGCAGCAGACTTACTACAGCCCGAGCGGCTATTGGAAAGGCATTTCTGCAATCAAAAAATTGGCTGGTGCCGCCAAGGTTCCTGAATAGGTTGCAAAAAACTGGTTACTGAAACAGGCGATGTGGCCTAGACATATTCCTCGGCCTCTGTTTGATGTGTCTGCTCCCAACAAGCACTGTGCAAAAAGCCAAATATTTGGGCCAGAATTTGAAAATATTTGGGCTCGAATGCGACTCGGCACACGCCTCGTATACTGAAAATTTCTGATGTATTCTAGTATGCCTGATTCGAAATACACCTGGGATATGCTATTAGAATCCGGCCTGTTTTTCTTTATTCGAATTGAACACTCCGGGTGTGCATGACATATTCAATATTGAATACTTGTGAATACTCCAGGGGCACTTGACATATTCAAATCGAATACCCTTGAATACTCCAGGTGTACTTCACGTATAGCGTGCGCCTTAAATACTCTAGGATTTTATGGCATCACATTGACATATTCCAGGCTAGAATACCCTAGAATATTTTTTCATTTGGCGCAGTGTTCCCAATTGATGTTTTGGAAGATTGGCCAAATCGGCTGAAATTAACGCCGTGATGGCCCCGCGATCCAGTCAAATCACAGCCATCGCGATTTTTTCGAAAAAATATATTTTTTGGAAAGCCAATTTGTATTTTGACTTAGGTATAGAAACCAGGGTATTGGAGGCTAAGACACGTGTATACACGGTTTTTGCCTTCTGGTTTATTCTAGCACACTTTACAAACCTTCTTAAATCATTTTTCTTTAGAAATATAGTCTTAATTTGACTCACAAGGTTAACTGTAGCCAGACTTTGGACTCTTGGTCATTTGTTGGGTAAGCCTGGATAAACCAACAATTTCTTGAATAAATAAACAATGTTGACATGTGATACTGAGGATGCATTTCTTTCCAAAAAATATCCAAGACTGGATTCTTAAATCCAAAAACGGATTTTGCGTTTCTTTAATGAACAGATTAATCCAAGATCACTTGGATCATGGTGCATCAAAGGAACCGAAGAATACACTCTGGGAAAGGACTCTTTGGTTCCTCTGATGCACCATGATCCGCGTGATCTTGGATTCATCTGTTCAGTAAAGAAACGCAAAATCCATTTTCAGATCTAATAATCCAATCTTGGATTTTTGAAAGAAACACACTCTTACACACCTCATTCCAAAATGGCTTCCATTTTTAATATTATTTTGTTTGTATTCAAAATATTCTTCTGAATTTTGAACTCAAAGGGTTACAGTCACCATGAATAAAGTCAACTTTGGCAATGTACAAAATTGCCTTCAAATTAAAGGAAACCTTGATATAGTAGTTTACTAAGGTAGAAAAAGACCAAAGATGCACCAATAAACTAAGAAGAATCAAGGATGGCTTTGAACGAGGAAAACATATTGAAAAGATTTGTAATTTACGCTAAACTTTTCAAACTGTGTCATTTGTTACCCAGCCCCTTTAAAAAGGAGGTGAGAAGAGCCAATTTGAAAACCAGCAAAATAATATTAAGTGGTAGTCTCAGTAAAAGCGATTTATTGAATTTCGGGTAGGATCAAAATATTGCCACTAACTTTGACCAGTGATTTATCTTAGGTTGCAAGTTACTGCAATGGCTTTAGTTTTTGGAAACATGTTAAAATAAAGTTTTGAGAGCTCAAAACAGTCAAAGCCGTAAAAGGCAAAATTTTTGAGCCTGACCAGAACAAAAATTTGCAAAAGTTGATGAGCTTGCCGCTCAAAAACCCTCAAGCAAGAAATTATTATTATTTTTGAGTTAGCTGGTCTTTCAATGGCTGAAAGCATATATTTATTTTGGTATGTTCTAATTTAAAGATTCATGAAAATTTATTTATTTGCGATGGTTAGGCCGCCTGTTGTGAACATGCAAAAGTACCCCGTCTTTGCTGGCCTGTATTTCGCAAGTCCAGACTAGGCCATTCTAAATTCGGACTGAATCCTTTTAAATAGATGTTAGGAAGCATAGAAATCTAAAAATACTTTGCGCGTTTAATCTTCCTTTGCTACAGCGACTTCAAACTTTTAGTACTTCCGTGAATATTACACTCATTACACTTCACACTCATTATGCAAATTGAGGTTCTCAAAGGTACTTTTGATTGTTTTTCAGTGGAAACGTTTTTAATGCTACATTATACCATTCTAAGTCATAAATATAGAAAGGTACACACAAATAACAGGTGTTACGATTAAGGGAATAAAACTGTACAAATTGGCAAAAAATACTCTCCATCTTTGCATGCTTTCGGTTAGGAATTATTGCAAAAATGCAAATTATGTCTACCGATTCTTGAACTTCGCCGATTTTTCTCTTTTCTTATTACTTGGATTGCCTTTTTTCCTAATGCTTAAGTTAATAAAAATATGCTCTATTTCAATCTGACGACTTTCAAGGTATAATTTGGTTTTATCAACTGGGTTGATAATGTCAATTGGGCACCGTAAAGAGATTCAAGAGCTGACGTTTCGAGCATTAGCCCTTCGTCGGAGCCACACGTAGCCACGGATGCTAGGATGGCAGTCTAGTTGAGAGAAAAGGTCTTTGATTCAGGAAAAAACTTGAGTAAAAAGATGTGATAACCGTTTACAAAAACACCTCGAAGCCCTGGGACGTTTACAAAAACACCTCGAAGCCCAGCCTAGCTCTCAGGGATATCGCTGCTGATTATAACTTCTTGAAGGCTCTTACAGCAATTTTATTAACCAACAATCATATGAAGGGTTATTAGGGTCATTATTCCAAGTTATGATGGTCTATTGAATTATGTTCTGCCATTTTGCATTACATTCTTGATTTTCAAATTATGTCCTGCAAGCCGCTAAATTATGTTCTGGCATTTAAAATTATGTTTTCGATATTTGAATTATGTTTTGACATTTCACATCATGTCTTGCCATTTTGCATTACATTTTAGATTTTCAAATTATATCCTGCAAGCCAAATTCTGTTCTGTCATGTAGTCTAATTATGTTCGGCTGATGTACTGGTGCCTCGCAGCGGGAAAGCTACGAGGAACCCTGGGACAAGCAAACAACAACCTTTCAACATGGCAGCCTCCGCGGCTCAGTCAGTATCTAGTGAACTGAGCAAATGTGTGAGAGACCTCATCCTTTTGGTTGAACAAGGCAGTTTTTGTGAGGATGATGTAGCACAATTTCGCCTTGATCGGCTTGAAGGACATAATTTGAAAATCGAAAAATGTAATACAAAGTGGCAGAACATAATTCAATAGACCATCATAACAGGATTTGAATTGGAATAATGACCCTAATAACCCCTCATACAATCATTCCTCGACGAGAAATTTCGTGTTGAAGTGCGTAACAAAACACTTTTGCATGTTGTCTTGACTCTTGAAACCCAGCTTGAAAACATTGCTCTTGTTCTTTCAAATTGTTCTAAACACCAGAATAAGAAATGGAATCTGTCACAGACTTCCGGCCATGTGTTTTTTGGGGTTGCAGAGACCTTTCATCAGTTTTGCTGTTTTTTTCAGTCAAACTTTCTGATATCAGGTAAACGTAGAGCATAGTAAAGGCCAGGAAACAAAAAATAAATAACTGGGAGCTCCGCTTTTAGGCTTGGCTAAATCTATATATTGTTTCTTGCTAAAAAAATGACCCCATTGACGGTCTTTATAAGGTATTTGATATAATACTTTTACCATTTTTCTGTCTGAATGTGCCATGTTTTTTTATTTGTTAGGAAGTTCTGTGAACAAGCTGAAATCAGATGCTCAGGTGACCATCCCAGTAGAAGTAAAGTTTGTCAATCGCACAAAGCATGTAGTTCAGTTAGAGTGGATTACTCCTCAAGGCCATCGTGAGAAGAAGAAAGTTCTGGCAAAGAGTCGCTGCTGGCGGACCACTTCATGGGAAGGTCATTACTGGGTTTGCTGTGACCCTAAGCATGATGAGCATTTGTTTGCACTCAATTATGGCCTGCATTACAGAGTACAGAAAACAAGAGGAGCAAGGGAAAGAGTTGTCATCACAGCAGGTAACTTTCTTTTGAGTGTTGCAGGTTTCAGGTGTTCATGTTTATATCGAGAAGTACAGGGAAGAGATACTCCATTAACTTCGAACTAGATTGTAACTCCACTAACGTTGTGTATTTGCTAGGTTGTAGGGTTTGTGGCTTTCAATACGTGGGGTCAACCCGCACTAAGTTTTGCCTTCGCTCATGCTAGACTCTCAATGAATGATAATTTAAGGGACGATCTAATTTATCTACGTTTCGATAATCTGGGCCACAATGGCCTTGAAGATATCAAAGTACAGTTGATTGACAAAGTCAACAATGAAACAGACTTGTTGGACAGAGAAGGACAGTGGCCATATAGAATAAAATGTATAAAGCCCCATGCATTAAATGAAAGGGGTTTCTTTTACAATCAGAATCAATGTACATTAACACGTAATAACTGATCTTTAGGAAGCATTTGCTTGTCTATACACGTGCTTGTTATTAGCGCGCGCAAGGTTAAGTATGTAAGTGTTCTGTTTTCAACCGTTAAATTGTGACTTAGTGGCATGTGACACATGTAAAGGCTATTCACCCCGAGGAAGGCCGGTATATCCAACCAAGATATAGGTGACACAAAAACATATTGTCATTTTTTGTTGTTTTATTATTACTATGAAGAAATGCTTGCAAACTTCTTCTGTGGCCAAACACTTTAATAGACGTTTCGCCCTTTGGGCTTCTTCCGTACAAAGTGTTACAGGATTAATATACCGGTACATGCGTATATTTTGAGGAAAAAAATGTGAGTCAAATTTTCAGTGGACAATTACCATGGACTCGAGGTGGGTTTTTGAAGATAGCCTTTTTGGAGACCCCATTTTTCGAAGCTTTCAATGTTGAAATCACCTTGTTTGGCTTTATCTAACATATATTGCTTATATTCAGCTTTTACAGCTTTTGCAAATTTTTTAGCTTCAGCATTAGGATTTGGACTTGGTTTCAAAGCTTCTTTCAGCAGAGCAAAACCAGATGTTACAGCCCATGGATCTTTTGCACTTCTTCCTTCCAAAATATTCCCACCTTTTTGAGTGGAAATAAAGCGTGATTTTTTATGATCCCTGTCAGCACAAATCAACTGAATATAAGGGTTGGCATTTTTTGCAACCATCTGCTTTTCATTTTTATTGCTGTTCAACTTTTTATGAATGATGCAGTAAGTTTTGGTTTTGCCAGGGTCGTTATTAAATCAAACTACCATTGCATCCATAATATTAAAATGTATAAAAAAACAATTTCTAAAATATATATATAGAAATGGAAAATTCGCAAAAGTAGTAAAGCAAGCTCTCTTGGACTGTAGCCAATCAGAATCGAGTATATAGATCATGTGACCGCTCTCGACCAATGAGAAGGCTGAATTTCATTGAAAATGGCCGCCATGAAGAAAAGGCCTGTGATTGGCTGAGAAACAATGGACAACCCTGCTACTGTCCGCCATCTTGGATTTTTAAACCGAAAGTGGAAAAATCACGTGACAACCAGAAATGGAATGTCAATTCAATTTATTTAACAACAGTAAGAAT
This sequence comes from Blastomussa wellsi, assembly GCA_947652115.1. Taxonomy (NCBI): domain Eukaryota; kingdom Metazoa; phylum Cnidaria; class Anthozoa; order Scleractinia; family Plerogyridae; genus Blastomussa; species Blastomussa wellsi. The sequence goes on from OX393561.1 coordinate 26,540,556, forward strand.
AATAACAATAGTTACGGGAAAAGACATCGAGATCCTTAATGCCATGGTAACGGTTGCCATGTTTAAGTAAACAAACAACATCGATTTTGTCGTAAAGGTCTACAAACAACAAATGACAGGCATGATCCAAAGAACTGACTTTGATGACTAACAACTGACTGTAAGTTAACAAATCTTGCAAGTTCATGAAATCGTAAATGTTCCAAGGTTCATTGTTCTCTTTAACCAGTGTGTGAAGATCTTGGGCGTAAGTGAATGGGTCTTTGTCGTGTTTAAAGTAACGCCTTCGCTTGCAGGCCTCCAGGAGGGACTTGTATTTTTTGTACACCATGTTGTCATATACACTGAATGCAAATATGGCGGAGCACTCGGTTGTCGCCCGGGACGAATCGCATTAAAGCGAGGCTAGTCAGCCTTTCTTGACCAGAAAGTCTTGCTTCGTTTTGTTTCGCACTCCCTTCGCGTTTTCGTGTTCCTGGATGCCAACAGAAGGGAGTAGAATCTTCCATTACAGAGAAAGTGTTTTTTAAGTTTCCCCGTTCACCTTTGAGGGGAAAACAGACAAAGAAAACACGTGCAATGCAGCTCACGATCGGCAAAGGAACTGTTCAGCCTGGAAGATCTTAGAAAATGTGTAAGAGATCGCATTCATCTCCGAGTCGTTGTCATTTGGCTCAATGCTTTCAATGGTTTCAATGACGGGGCAATTAAAGTTCATTCGCTTGGTTATTACACCGCAGTATTTGTTTCGTGCGATTCCGTGCGAGTGGACGCGGTCGTAAACAACTTCTTCCTTTGATACATTAAGAGGAGCTTTTCTTAACCTTGGGGAAGGTTCTGGCCATGCAAATCGTGTTGGAACATCACCAGGCACCACATGAGCTCATCATTTAACCAACGTTTCTAAGATCTCCTGCGGCGATCATGACTTCTTTTCTTCGGCTCAACGAATTATATTAATCCACTATTTTCCCTTAGAGGTAAACGGTAAAAGATTTCTATCCCTTCTCGAGGCATTCAGAAACACAAAAACGCGTAGGCAGTGCGAAACAAAACGAACCAAATCGACAACGAAGCAAGACTTTCTGGTCAAAACAAAGCATTGAAGACTGACTAGCCTCGCTTTCATGCGACTTGTACCAGGCGACAACCGAGTGATCCGCCATATTTGCATTCGGTGTATTGAACGAGGTAAGTGTTCCAAAGTTGCAATAGTTCGACCATGACGGTCGGTCCCAAGGGATCATCCTCGGGTAGTACATAGGGTTTTTTCACAAACTCAGCAACGTCAGTGTCTATGGTGAGCAAGAACCCGATTCTCTTTCTGTCTTGCAATCGTTCACACAGTGGTTTGAGACGCAACACGTTAGGTTGTGAATACTGAAAAAACACATGTTTCTGCCCTGTTTGACGAATTGTTTTGTCTCCACTCCATACATCCTATGAGGAAAGCTAGGTTTACTCTCTCTAACTTGATGATTGTGTCCAGCTTCTCTGCTGACATTTCCTCCATCTGCGTGACCATTCTGTCTCTGTAATTAGTGATTTCTCGGGTGATTATTACAGCCTCACGTAACATCACACCCCTCAATGCATTCTCGGGGATGTCTTTCACAGGATGTTTCTTTTTTGGGGGCTGAACTGCATCTGCCGTGGCTTCAGCCGTGGTGTCAGCTGTGCTGTTGTTGTTGACAGCAATCTCTTCCTGATTTGCTTGTTCCATGTTGTTTGAATTTGTGCACAGACAACCCATGAAAAAGCAATGTATCCGCTTGTGCTTTTATGCACGATGGGAGACCCCACGTGATGTGTCACGTGAGGGGTATGGGGGTATCCCCCTTTTTCGAGGTCACATGACCTGTCGTTTGCCTACAAGTGTTTGGGTCGTGTTCTTTGTGTGAAGAAAATGGCAATGGGACAAAGTCGTCGATTGAGTGGAAGAAACCCTGAATTCGAATTGATCGACGATCGTTGTTTTGTGTGTTTGTTGTCTATTGACATGAGTTCCTTGTTGCAGTGCGTGCATCGCGAATATTGCAGTAAATTCCTACATCGATGCCACAATGTAAATCCCGACAACCTCTTTTGCAAACATTGTCAAGCAAAGGTGGTCGTTCCCTTGGATCAGGAAGCCTTGAATCGTATTCAGCGGTATCAAGAGGAACGCTTGTACAGAAATTTTCACATGCTTGGAGAACACAGCTTTGATGTGTGGGGAGTCTGCCTTGCAAGCGAAACCCATGTGATTTTTTCCTTTTTTTGCAGCTGCCTTACCCGCTTGACGAGAGCGTATGGGTGCCATTGCTGGAGGTTGCAGAGGAAATGGTCCATGCCTATCCTACCCTCAGAGACGACAGTTGCTTCGTGGTGACTGGAGATGATTTCACACCATGAAATGGATATGACCGACAAATTGTTTCTCGAAGAAATTTTACGTAGGTTTTTCAATAGACTGTTTTTGTTTGCGAGCCGGTTAAGTTATGTGTTAAGATTGAGATACCAGTGAGTCCAGTGAGCCAAGCTTGTGACAAACGCGAACTGGGCGAGTTCGTGTTGAATAGTCATGGTGTTCCCTAGAATACGTTATTTTTTGCCAACGTAGTGATGAATGTAGAAGAGATTTAAAGTCGGTGTCGTTTTTCTTTTTTGATAGGTTCATTCCTTGAAGACCACGTGTTAAGTGGATGTGAGCCAATCTTCCCACCCTTGAGTGGGTGGAACTTTTCAACTTCGGTTTTCTTCCTCTTTTTCTTCCTCTTTTTTGTTTGGGTGGTTCTTCCTCCTCCTCGTCTGCACCGGTGGCCGCTTGCTGCAATGCCGAAGTCGTGGAATCGTCTAACCCCAACTGTTTACCAAGACTACCCACCACAGCTTTCTTGACTCCTTTTCTCACGGCTTGCTTGAAACCTTTGATGCCTTTCTTGCTCGAGATGACCTTTTTCTTGCTAGGTGTCATGAAAATGGGTTTCTTGGACGTGACGGGTTCCTTTTTGATGATTGGTGGTGGGGTGTGGTGGGTGCATGAGGTGTTGGGGTGCCTTTGATGATTTATTTCATTAAGTTCTCCCAGGGTGCATTTAACAATGCTTCGTCCTCGTCATCATTGTCTCGTGCTGCAGGTCCTGCACACAAGGGACCTTGTCGGATGCGTTTGGTCAATCGTCCCACCTCCTTGTCGATCGGTTTGAGTTTTTTGACGGCGATGCCGGGTGGAATGTGTTTGTCTTGAGAAATGAGTTGTCTTTCGGCAGACAGGCGAGCCGCTTTACTCAAGAGAGCACTCTCGGTCAGTTTGCCTTTGTAATACTGGGTCAGTTGCTCCATCTCGTCTGCGGGGACCATGATCACTTCGTCTGTTATTCTTCAGCAAGCTCTCGTAACACGTTTGCCGGTAGATGGCTTCTTCCGTCAAGTCTTGGACTTCTTTCTGCCAGTTGCGTCGGGTGTCGCTGCACTAGGTGCACCAAGTGATCATTTTACCTGTCGGGGTGGTGGCACTCATCTCTTGACAAGCGAGACACACTGTTTTGTTGTTGTATTTGATCGCCAAATGCTCTTGCATGAGTTTGTCGTAGGCCTCATGGCATCGGTCCAAACTCTGTTCCAACTCTGTGTTTCTATCGTTGGCTTCCTTTAATAACTGGACGAGCCAGGTGTTGGTGTCTTGGAACAATGTTATCCTCTTTTCTTGCGACAGTGACATGCTTTGAAGGTGTCGCGTAAGCCGGACCAAAATCCTTGTCCCTGCTGATTGACTAGAAAGTCTCTGCGTTGTTTCCCCGAGTTTCTGCGTTTACTCAGCTTGTGCAACCTGCTTTTATGCCTGCTCAACTTCTTGACGACCGTGAGACTCACGGGAATGTTTTTCTTGAGAAGATTCAAGACCATTTCACTCACAGCGTTGATCTGATCCGAATTGGCACGCATCAGCATCTCTTGACGTTTGTAATGGCCTCCAGAAAAGGACGTTGACGTCGTAATCGCTTGATAGCGCTTTGATTGTCTGTAGGGTGTGTCACTGTCTTTTATGACTCACATGATGCAACAAGAGGAGGATCATTTGGCGTGCCCTTTGTCGACGACCCAGTTGGTATAACTCTTCTTACCCCCTCTCCTTTTGTATTGTTGAAATTGCCGTTTGTATCCTTGGACGGTCTGTTTGGCTTTGTCGTAATCAACAGGTTGTTTCCAGGGCCTTTATCAGGTCACTGGTGACGTTGATCCCTTTCTTGAAATCCACGATCCACGGGATCATACCCCCCCCCCTTTTTTTAGCTTTCGTGGTTTGGTGGTTCTTCTTCTTTTCTGGGTCTTGGGTATTTTGTTCACCTTCGTTTTCATCGTCGTTTTCATGCTGCTGCTTCCAACCCCTTTTTGACACTGTAACTGGCTGCTCCCGATATGCCACCCAACACAGCTGCTGTTCCTCCAGTGATCAAATCGTGAATGAGTGCTGCCAAGGGTAACAACCCTCCTTTTTGTCTCTTTCATCTTGTTCTGTGGCCTGGTCGTCTCCTCTTCATGATTCAAACTAAGTGTCACACAGTAGTGCTCCCACTTTTATCCACCCGATCGTAACAATTTTTTTTTCGTAGTCTTGCATGTACTTGTCGGACACGGCCAGGGTGAAATCGGTGATCGTGTCATCCAAGGTTTGCATCTTGATAAAGAACCCATCCAACTCATCCATAGGAAGACCGCGTGCATAGGTTCTCAATTCGATCAATGTCTTGTCGTAGGTGGTGTAGGCAAAGCGACACAGGTCGACTTTGAACAAAAACATTTTGAAATCGTTCCATCCCTTGACCATGGTGCCTACCGCTGACTAACAAGCGATCAGGATACTGTTTTCGAACACGGAACCCACGACGATCCCCCCTGCTGCCACCAATGCATTCAAACATCCGTGACACCACTTGAAATGGTAAAACATCTGGTGGTGACACCACCATCGACAATGGTAAAATGCAGAGTCCGTCCAACTTGTACAATAATTTGAGGTCCAAGGGGCACTTGGCGTGGGTCCCGTTCAAGAGAGACACTTGTCGTTCCACTGCAAGTGATCGCTCGTGTGGAAGTGCTTCGCACGCTCGGTCTGCCCCTATCTTTGTAGGTCGTGGTGATGGTGTTAGTGGTCGTGATGCCAGCGATGCGTCTTCCCATGGCCATTTGACGTTGATTGTTGAGTAAAATCTGTAATTGTCGTTGTAAATCGAATTTATTTATTGTGGTGGCATGACACAGCGTACTGGCAGGGGTCGACTCGGCCGACTACGAGGAGCTGCTGGTGTCGCTGTTTCTTCTCTTGCAAGGTTCTTTCTGGGCCACCATGTAACATCTGGTGAGAGGTGGCGAGTAGTATAGAAGATGGGGGAATAAGCGCATTTTTACCATCAGCTGATTTTGTCCTCATTTTCCGCCAGCTGATTTTGTCCTCATTTTCCGCCAGCTGATTTTATACTCATTTTCCGCTATATGATTTTATCCTCATTTTTCACCAGATGATTTTGCTTACTTATTCCACATTAAATCTTAGTATTGAATATTAGTCCTGTTGTTAAAACTGGGGAATTGAATGATATTATCTACACGAAGTATAGATAATGTTCCATTACATATTGAATGATATTATCTACACGAAGTATAGATTTATCTGAACGAAGTATAGATAATGTTCCATTACATGGTGTTAGATATATAATACTGAAATCCAGTATTAAATTTCAGTATTATATATAAGTATTAAATTTCAGTATTATATATAAGTATTAAATTTAAGTATTATATATAAGTATTAAATTTCAGTATTATATATAAGTATTAAATTTAAGTATTATATATAAGTATTAAATTTAAGTATTATATATAAGTATTAAGTTTAAGTATTATATATATGTATTAAATTTCAGTATTATATATATGTATTAAATTTCAGTATTATATATAAGTATTAAATTTAAGTATTATATATATGTATTAAATTTAAGTATTATATATAAGTATTACATTTCAGTATTATATATAAGTATTAAATTTAAGTATTATATATATGTATTAAATTTAAGTATTATATATAAGTATTAAATTTAAGTATTGAATCTCAGTACTGGATTATAGGCCTGTTGTTGAAAATGTGTTAATTATTTGTATCCGCGGAATTATGAAAATTATGAAAATTATTGGAATTAAGTAAATTATGAAAATTATGAAAATTATTGGAATTATGAAAATTATGAAAATTATTGGAATTATGAAAATTATGAAAATTATTGGAATTAAGTAAATTATGAAAATTATGAAAATTATTAGAATTAAGTAAATTATGAAAATTATGAAAATTATTAGAATCAGTGGAATTATTGGAATTATTGTTTTATATTATAATGTCCATAAGCATAACTAGTATGTCCATTATCATGTATATATCTTTTATCATCAAAACAGCTGAGCGATACTTTATTAATTTCATAACTACCGAGTTCATGGTTTTGGCTTCTGATTGTTTTCATCTTATGATACATCTGTTGATTATTGAATAGTGTTTCTTTATAGTTTTCATGTTTAATGTCTTTTTTAATTATATTCTTTTTTATTCCTTTAGCAGTCTTTCCTCCTTTTTGGTCGTCTTTCATATAGCTGTACATTTTTGATCGTAGACCAACAAATTCATAAATAGGGACTCCAGCTGCTTCATCCTTAAACTTACCAATGACTTTCTTATTTTTATTATCATAATATTGTGATCTTTCAGCGTAGTCACTATTGTCAAACAAATCTTTATCCTTCAAAAATCTTTATAAACATCTTTAGCCTCTATTTCATAAGTTAAACTATCAGTATCTGTGAATAATAGTTTGGCTTTATCACCATACTTCTTTTTAATATAATTATAATGAAAATCATACATGAGAGTTTTACTTAGATCTAATATACACATACCAACATAAGCAGGTCTGTTTAATGTAAGTTTTTCTTTTATCTTATGAACAGCTACTAGATTTTCATTAAATATTTTACTACTAACATAAGTGGGTTTACTAGCTAATTTTAATAGTTTTTTTTTCATCAGTTACAAGTCTTACATCAACTCTCTTTCTAAGGTTTTCCATAGTTTTACCAAATACGCTGTTATTCATTAATTTGAAGAAATCTTTTTCAAATGAATTTTTTGCATTCTTTCTTTTTTCTGTATTGTAATCAATATATTGTTTTAACCAAGGAGATTGATTAAATTTTAAAACACGATGTACTTTAGTCAGTTTTAAACCTGGATCTAAATATAATTTTAAGTTTCTGTAATGTAATACATATTTTTCTTTTTTGCTTAATGTAGGTATTAATTTATGTACTAATCCAGTTGATATATTATATTTATCAGCAATAGTTTTACAGTAATTAGATAACATATCTTTTTTAACAGTTATTTTTTCAGCAGCAGCTGGATAGTCATTATGCAAATCATGAAGTTTTTCTGGATAATCTAAATCGACTTCTAATATATATCCTTTTTCACTATCATCTCTGATCTTATTAACATTAAGCTTATTAATCTGTTTTTCTGTAAGCCATCTAAATCCTCCAGTCGGAAGATATTGACTCATAGCCCATCCATATAAATTATTAGCATCAAGGTACATAATATATTTCGAAGGTTTATCTTTATTATAATCTTTCATGTATTTATTATTTGCTTCACCATATCTATTTGCAATATAGCTGATTCCACCTCTAAGACCTTTTTCAATAAATAGAAACATATCAATATCAGTCATAAGCTCAAGTTTAATATCAGTCATCTTCAACATACAACATAGAATCCCAAGATAACCCAGGAGATGAAAAATAATGACAAGGATCAAGCTTATAATATTGTAAACATGTTTTTCTAAAGTTTTCAAATACATCAGCTAATAGTAATATGTCTGATTTAATGTATAAATTATGATAATCTCCCATATTTTTCAAATTAAATGTATTCCAAACATTTTGAGCATGTTTATAGTCTTCATCTGATATATGTTCATTATTTAATATGCTGTAAAACTCTTCTTTTGTTGGTAGCTTTTTATTGAACTTATCAAAGCTGTCCATATAATCATAAGGATAAACACCTTTCCTAGCCATTAAATCAAGCTTTTTACCTTTAAAAATTTCTGAGGTATATTTTAATGCTTCTTTTGGTATATTACTTACAAGTTTTTCTAAGCTAGAACTCATAAACTGAAAACTATCAATAAAGGTTAAATGATTACCTAACATGAAAGCCATATACTTTTCCATATTATTGGGTATAGCATTAATATGCATTTGACGTTTTTGACCTTTTTTATCTATGTATTCATTTTTCTTAACAATATTTCCGATCTCTTGCATTATGAAATGGCTGTCATAACCTCTCAAGTTGTGAAATATGACTGGTATTTTTAATTCTTTTGAGTTAAATTTGTTGCTGAATTCTTTTGTAACAACTTTTTTACAATATTCGACTTCATCTAACATCTTCTCAAGAAATGTATAAACAGCTTTTTCACCTCTATATATTGTAAGAGGTTTGCTATATTTATCATTATAACAACATACAATTTTATAGCCAAATCCACAATCTGTATGCTTTTGATATGCTTCAGTATATGACTTTGAATCTTTCTGCTGACAGCCTGATATCTTTTCTGTTATAGCTTCAAAGTCGGCATATATAACAAAAGGTACTAATTCTTCATGATGATGATTATTAAATTTTAATATATTATTATTTTTATCAGGCATTTCAATAGCTTGTTCACCATTTAGAAGTAAACAGTTTTCTTTATGTTTTATTAAAAATTCTTCAGAACTAAAACATTGAAGACAGTGCATGCAAAAGTGTTTCTTTTCATTATGTTTTGTTTTATTACACATAAATCTATTAAAATCTTTTATTAAAACATAATGTTTTTTCTCATTTTCAGATATCAATAACAAATTTAATTCATTATTATTTTTTTCTTTTGATATATAAATAGGATATGTTTGTTTATTTTCATATCCAAATACATTAACATTAATCTGATTTTGTTTTTCAATTTTATTATATTGTTTAATAACAACTGGAAATTCAATTCCAGAATAATCTAACTTATTAATATATTTTATATCTGATTTTTTAATCCTATATGGATCTTTATCTTGCGGATTTAAATACCTAATATGACACCATCTAAAACATTCATTATCATTATTTTTCAAATTAATTAATCCCTTCATATGATGATTAAGTTCTGATGGTAGCGGAATATAAGAGGATGCCTTCAGTGGTTCATATATTACAATATTAAGATAATGATTATCAATAGATTTAATAGTCCAGCCAGATCCTTCAGACACCCATTGAGCAGTTTTATTTAATATTTGTTGTTTTGATAAATCAAATGATTCTTTTATTCCAGCTTCATTTATAATAGTTTGTGGTGTACTATTAAAATAAGCAGTTTTATTAATTTGTCCATCATTCGCTATTTTTTTAAATGTTACTTTTAATGTTTCAACAAATTTTAACCCCTTTTCAGTTGTGTGAATATTTCTAATATAATGTTCAAGAGCTAGTCTTGTTGACTCTAATTGTATAAGTGGGTCTTTATCATTTTTTATACTAATTTCATAAGATTTTGTATAACCTTTTAAAGCTTTATCAATTTCAGTTATTCTTGTCCTTGGTAATGGAATCGGGGGTTGAATTATATTTTCTTCATATTCTTTTACCCTCTGTTTTACACTTTTCCTTGGAGCTGGTATTGGTTTGTAATCATCTCTAAATTCTGGTGGTGGAGAAATGATATTTTCTTCATATTCTTTTACCTTCTGTTTTACACTTTTATTTGGTTCAGGTATTGACTTTTGTTTTAATTTATTTTGTTTAAGTATAAGTCTGATTAATTCAGGTGTACTAAGTTTTTCAAGATCACTTCGGTTCATATAATTATGCGTTATATTTTTCTCCATCTTATTATTTTTATAATGTGCTAAATCTTTAAGTCCCTTTTTATTTTCCATATTATTATTTTTATAATGTGCCAAATCTTTAAGTCCCTTTTTATTTTCCATATTATTATTTTTATAATGTGCCAAATCTTTAAGTCCCTTTTTATTTTCCATATTATTTTTATGTGTTAAATCTTTATATCCCTTTTTATTTTCCATATTATTTTTATATCCCTTTTTATTTTCTATATTATTATATGTCAAATGTTTATCACAAAAAGGACACATAACTTCAGTTTTACTTAGTTCATCGTGAATTATAGAGTTACAATACATCTTATTATTTTCCATCTTTTTATTTTTTATAACATGCTAAATCTTTAAGTCCCTTTTTATCTTCTATCTTTTTATTTTTTATAACGTGCTAAATCTTTAAGTCCCTTTTTATTTCACTTTAATTTCTGATTCTAATTTTTAGTATCAGACTATATCCCAGGTTTTAGTCTTGATTCTAAAATAAAAACTATTAATAGACAACAATAATTATATTCTTGGCTATCAATAAGATAACAAAAAAAAACAATATAAAATATATTGTATAATCTTTACAAATATATGTTATATTATTTTTACTGTTTATTTCTACGTTTTAAATATTTATTACTTTCTTCCAAATGTTTCATTATTTCAAATATAACATCATCATAAGAATTGCTGATAAAGTATTTGCATTGTTTTTAATATACATATCCTTCATTTCCAACTGTTTTTTACTCACTTGATATGAACCAGTAGGGCTTTTAAATTCTAAACAAGAGCATTATATTTACTTGTTGGATTCATTATCATGAGATCACATTGTCCAGACATGTAACCTTTCTTCCAAGATGCTATTCTAATACTTTGCGTTCTTTGATATTCACCCAAACCAGCAATCATAAGAGTTTGTGGGTATTTTTTTCTTATAAAATTAACAACTTTGAAATGTAAATCATTTTCATTCTCAATTACTAATTTATTGCTGTTAATTTTATAATAACCTTTTTTTCTAATTGATGGTAATACTTTACTTGTTATCCAGTGTTTGAATTCTTTTGCTTGTGGTTTTTTAGAAGAAAGCATTAATGAGTACAAACCGGATTCATTTATAAAATAACATTTTCGAGTTGTTTCTTGGGGCGTATTTGAGACACCTGAAGGATTTTTACTGTCAGCTTGGGGGACCGTTTTTGTCCACGAAGGATTTTTGCTGTCAGCTTGGGGGGATTTTTTGTCCCCTGAAGGATTTTGTAATATTTTTAAATCAATCAATTTTTTATCATCAATATGAACATGTTTCTAAATTGCCCTTTTCGTATCAGCGTAATCCAATATCAAAGCTATCTCCTTACCCCGAAACCATATCTCATTTTTCTTATCAATATAACAGTTGATTTCAACATTCAATTTTTCATTTTTATACATCGTCATTTGTAATTCCATTTCTTCCTATTTATTCTAAAACACCAAATCTTTAAGTATTTACACATTAACTAAATCCCTCATTGGAATCCAACTATTGAAATCATCACTATATCCCTTCCACTTCACTAAAGCTTGTTTCTTTTTATAATCTCTACGAATGACTTTATCAATACGAAAAACATCCTGCTTAGCTTTTAACAACTCAGACTCATAGAAACTTCCCTGAATATCTTCACCTCTGAGATCTTTTACCTTATAAGTTATTGGATTTGTGTATTGAATCTTATCAACTGTAAACACTTCTTCTGTCCAATTTGGTGTATAACCCTTATCAAATACCTTTCTTTTATACTTAGATATTCGCACCTTATCACCTATTTCAAATTTCAGTTTTTGTTTTGATGTTTCCATATCACCATATAGATTAAAATAAACTGTACCTTCATTCTTTTTCTTTGATGCCTCAACTGGAGTCATTTTTATACTTGAATGTTTTGTGTTGTTGTATTGATTTACTAATTTTGGTAACATATCAAGATATTGTGTATTACCTTGAACAGTGAACTGTTTCCACATTTTGGATTTAATTGTTCTATTCCATCTTTCAACCACTGAGGACTTCTCTTCATTCTCAGTTGAGTACATATGTATCCCATTTTTCTCTAATAAATCTTTCACATGTTTGTTATAGAATTCTTTTCCCTTATCAACCCAAAGATATTGTGGTTTTCTACCTCCTTTGAATATTGATTTAAATGCTTCAGTGACAGATTCACCTTTCTTATCCTTCAATGGAATAATCCAACCATATTTACTGAATACATCAATAACCATTAGAAGATATCGATAGCCTTTATTCCATTTACTAAACTGCTGCATTTCAACCAAATCACTTGCCCATATTTCATCAATATTATTTGTAATCACATGCCGCCGAGTAAATTTACGATGTATTGGTGTATGTAATTCATCTGCTAATTTTACTTGCCAGTTTTTTTCACTCGACGGCTGTTGACGTTTTTTTTAACCCCCATACCTAATTTTGATTTGGCTGCTATAGTATTTCTTGCAATTGCATGTCCCCATTGTCTGTCTTTCCATGGAATAGCATCCAAAGCTTTTACCATCTTTCTATCCGCCTCATTCTTACACTTTAATTGATCACTTTTTTTCTTATTTCCACATACAGAATAATCAACATCATGTTGCATACTTACAGCGTCTGTTTTACCAGTTGGTTGTTGATATATCTCAAGTATTTGACCAGTGTTTGGATCATATCTCAGCTGCTGCTCTAAAGGATTACCAGGACCTGTATATCTATGTCCAGGCATAACATTTCTTTGGCGCTACTTTTAATATAGCCTTGTGTATATCAATTGAACCACCTTTTATTTTTTTACTCACGTCATTTGTAAAGCTGTCAAGGACTTGATCCAAATATTTATTTGCAACATTTTTTATTTTCTTCTTTGCATAATCTGATTTTATAGCCTTTGCAGCACCCTGTCGAGCAAGCAAAGCTCCAGAATTAGCCAAACCTTTTAAAGCAATCTCACCAATAGAATGACTATCATAAATGTCAAACAAGTTGCCCCCAGCTTGTGGAGGCACAATTAGTTTCCCTGATTCTTGACGAATTTAGCTTTTGTGTTACCACAACTGGCACACTTACATTTCATCATTGTTCGACCATTTTTGGTTTTAACATATCGTTCACTACCTGGAACACATTCAGTTTGTGTTTTTTCTTTTACGCAATATGATTTTACCATGTATACATATATATTATACAATTTTGAAATAATCTATTATAAATCTATGATTGACACTGGTATCTGACGTATTAAATTTACAATTATGTATTGTATCAAGAATTGATCTTCCCCTCTGTCTTTCAAGTAGATAGTACAAACACCAATAACCACATAATACTGAATCACGTTCTTGTATCTCATCTCCTGAATATATTAATTGTTCCACTCATAGTCATATATTTCTTGACCTCTGTTGGCATCATTAATCCAAAGGAGTCAAAATATTCACAAAACCGGTCAATGTTTCTATAAGCCACCCAATGAGTACCTTGTCCAATATGGTTATCAAGATTGACTATTCCACATTCTTTGTTTTTGATTTGTCTTGGTAAAACATCCTTACTGAAAACACCTCTAAAGTATTTTATACCAAGTTGTTTTACCCAATTTTTTAGATCATAATTGGATAATGGTTTATTTACAAAATAGATCCGAGAATTGGAATGTTGTTGAATGGGCTGTTTTTGCCTAATAGCAGACCTTTTCCTTTCTTTTTTTTTGATATCTTTTTTTTTAGTAATCCAAGACCAATAGGGTTTTCATTCCAACTTCCAATAAAAGGAGGAGGCTGATATGGCATCATAATTCCATGATTTCCACCATCTTTTTTAGTGGTTATTGATGTCTTAGGAACATATACAGGTATTGATCTCCGTGGTCGGCTTTTCTCTACATGTAAACCTCTGCCAGTGAGAGCATTCATTAGAAGAGGAACCCCAATACTTGCCAACAGCGTCCCCAAGAAGCCTCCAGACTGTTTTGGTGTTGGTTTGATAACCAATTCTCCACCTGTCTGTAAGTTATTGATAATGTCTTCTTTTTGTTTCTTTGTCAATAGACTTTTATATTTTATTAATTGTTCAATCTTGCTTTGAGGCACAAGAAAACCTCCAGTCTGTCCTTTTCCAAATATTTTGTTAATACCAAGACTTCCAAGTGCTGATAATGCCCCTGTGGCTAGTGCTGGGGCTGCTTTTGATATAGCTGTGGTTGCATACGGTAATAGTCTCGATCCAAGAGAGAATAAACTTGACCTTAGAGAACCTCCATATACTACAGCCTTTCTGATCTGTGTTTTGGAAATCTTAATGTCTGATCCTTTGTTCATCTTTTTAGCTTTAATCAGTTTGTTGATTTGTGTATTTGTCAGCATAAGCTGATCATTTCCAGATAGTTCTCTGTTGGATATCTGATTGTTATTGCTGAATTCTCTCTATACGCTTTTGCTAGTTTTTTCCTCTGTCCTTCTGACAATGTTACTCCATATGGTTGATAACTAGTCATATATATATTGTTATATAAATATGACCATAAATTAAATATGATTAATGATACTAATCCTTTTACGTAGACCTAAGAATCAATTTCCCATCAGTTTTCCTCATTTCAACCTCCTGTTCAGAAAGGATAAAAGCATAAACCGAGTATGCTGCATTTGTACCACCGCTTCGCGTGTATTTAAAAGTCAGTTTAGTCATACCATCTTTGATATCTGTTGGTTGTTTTGTTAGATCAAAGTAAATGAATGGGAAGATTTCATCAAAGTTTGACCTATTAAGGAGAGTATCGCCAGCATAATCACTGTTGGCATGAACATATTTTAAAACATCTCTGAAAACCCGGGCTGGGTCTTCACTCGGTCTGTAATGAACCTCTGGATATTCTTTTCCATTGCCTACTTCGAGATGGCAGCTGATTAATTTTTTCTCATCAGCAACGCTGAAAGTATTATATAAGAATTTATTAGCTTCCTGTGATTCAAGACTCGCATCATTGATTATATAAACAAAGACATGTCTAGGTTTGTTAATTCCTGTTGATATACGGAAGTTAGCCGTCTGGTGTTGAGTTGAATTACCTCTCTCAACCAATTCACGAAGATAGGTCCACTTCCTTGTATCAAGGTATTTGCTTATGTATAATGACTTGCCTTCTGAATTAAAAACAATCCGAGGGATTATTAGCTGAAATTTAGAAAGGACCACACGGCAATTGTCTGCAGCCTGCCATACACGGTCGGCGTCACTCTCAAGAGTGATTTTCAACTCAATTTTTGAATTCGGAAGGAGTTCACCATGAAGACTCTCAAAAAACCCATACCGATTGAGTGGCATTTCTACATTCGCTATTTTACCTTCATTGAGAAGCAATTTTCGTGCAGCAAAACCTGAATTGTAAGCAGCTTGAGCAGGTCTTTCTTCAGCAGTTCTATTTGTGTCAATATAAAATAATTCATTAGTACCCTGACTTTTTGAATAACCCTGAGAATATTCTAGAAGATTTTTGATATTTGTTGCATGGTTAGCTTCCGAACATTCATAAACATCAATTCCATTCATCTTAATATTTAACTTTTTAATAAGAGCATATGCTGAATTGACTATCCCATTATGATCACCAGCATCGACATTAGCTCCATCTGCCAGCTTCTCTAAATTAATGCCTACATTAAATCTTGCGTGATACCAATCAAAAGGAGTTGATTCTCCACTATTGTCGACAACAAAACGATTATTAGTTTTTGTTTGAGAAGCACCGTTTGCTGGATTTATATTTAATGCTGTTTCCAATTCAAAAACAACATCTTCATACCTTTCTATGAAATTCGAGTTTCTATAATTTGTCATATATATTATTGGTTTAGATAATAATAGTTAATCTTTATTGAGGATGCCAACATCACAAAAAGAGTGGTTTACAGAAGGGTCCTCTAAAGGTAACTACATATGAATATAATTACGTAAAAATGTAAAAATAAATACAATCAAAAAAGAAATATGACTATTAAACTACATTATTTTAAAAATTAACATGCAAAAAAAAGAAACTAATTAATTAAAATAGTGCTTTCTTGATACCACGCTTAAATTGGCTTAAGGTGGGCATATCTCTTAGGGAAAGGGGTAAGGCATTCCAAGCGTCAGCTGCAAAATTTGTTGTTATCCAGTGCCCCCATCTTCTGTGTGCGGATGATTTACGAATATTTCGCTTGGATCGTGTATTATAGTTATGATAGTTGCTGTTAAAAGAGCAGTGAAAGGTGTGCATGAAAAGGTTATTAACTACCTTAAACATAAAAATAGCACGGTGCTCAGCTCTCCGCCTGTCTAGAGGTTTCCAATGGAGCTTTGAAAGTGCATCGCTCGCGGAAGCAGAAGGGGGAAGATCTAAAAAATTCCTTCTTCTAAGTTTTCCGCCTGAAAGTATCTGATTTACTCTTTCATTTACCTCCTGAGCAGTTAATTCTTTTGGCTCCATTTTGACTGATGGTGTTTTTGTTTTCTTATGTAGAAGCTCAACTATCTTATCACCAGCCTTCTTCCCAACATATTCACCAGTTGTTGTAGCAGCTTTTGTAGCAGCTGTTTTAGCCGCTGTCTTTGCAATACTTTTAGCTGTTTTTCCAACTGTTCTTAAATCATCAGTTATACCTTCACCGTAAATATGATTTGTAACATACATATCCATGTCTGGATCATACCGTTTTTTGAATTCACACTGCCTCATATATCATATCATTATACTAAATATCAGTTGATCGTAGAAACAGTTCAATATACCAATCTATCCCATTTAAATCAATTGGTGTCCCAGACGAATCAGTAACATAAAACCGCATTGAAGATATCAAATGACCTGATACCGGACTATATGCAAGAAAACGAGGTTTGTAAGTAAATGGAAGGGATCTAACAAGATTTTCAACGGGAATAATAGCTACGGTGCTTGAAGATTGCCCATCCGTTATACTGTCTGTGACTTTATCACAGTTAATATGTATTTCATCAACTCCTCTTGTGATATCAGGTAGAATTGTTCCATACTCTGTATTGACAACTATTTTGGATTCAAATCCAATAAGTTTCCTAAAATTAAAGTTTCTAAGATCTAATCGATAATTCTCGTCTAATTCAACAAGTACTCGATAAGTTGATAATATAAAATACAGATTGATACCATACTCTTTTTTATCATCGTCATCCTTGACAAGATGGCCTTTGTCTTTCATGTATTTTTTAATATACTCATCAATATCATCATAACTGTACATACCATCAACAAATGTGATTGTTTCCCAACTTGTTCCTTTATCATGACTGTATTTTATTTGATTGTTTCCATATGATTGCCTGATATTATACCAACTGTAAGTCATAGATATTGTTCTAACAGCTAGTTCATGCTTCATGTCATAAGACAGTTTAATAGGGTTGTTAAATCTTGTAGTGAAATCATGACTCAAACTTACACCTACCTTTTGTCTGTTTTTTGATGAAAATCGTAATAATAATTCGCTCATATATTACTAGATTAGATATTCCTTCATGAGATCACTCATTTGTTTGTTGTCAATGATATTCAATTTATTCAATTGATGTACAATCTTCACAAACTCTTCTCTAACATCATTACTGTTGTTTCCAGCAGACATTGAACCCCCAAGAAGCTCCAATCGTGAAAGCAAATCTTGTGGATTATTATAGTATATTACACCACTACCAATTGAATACTTTTTAGATGTTCTATGTATTGGTATTCCACTCAGTCTATTAAGGTCATTGAATACAGTTCTTGCCAGTTCTGAGTAATTCTTTTTGATGTTAAATCGTTTTGTCAGAAGATCAAGTGTGTCAAAATCAGCTTGTTTGTCGTATACCTTTTGACCATTTTTATGAGCGATGACTTTCAATTGTCCATATAGTTTTGGAAGATCAATGACTAGACCACCATACTGACCTCTTTGTGATACCTTATAAGCGTTTCTCTTTTTCTGTGTATATATACCTTTCGCAGATTGATCACTTTGACCACTTTTGTATTTTAAAGATGTTACTACATCATCAATTGTGTCTCTGTATTTTCTTAAAGTTTCTATTTCAATATCATACGGTTTTTTGTCTTCCGGTTTCTTCATCTTTGATTTTATACTCCCTATTTTTTTAGCGATGTTTGCTGCCTTTTTTTTCTCTTCCAGTAATTTTTCTGATGTAGATTGTGTTAGGTTTTTTGGTTTCATCAATCTATAATTATTCAAAATCATTTGATCACTTTCATTGAAATTTTTTTCGACATCAAGTATTGTAGGCTTTTTTGTAGGCTCTTTTGTAGCTTCAATTGCTTTGGGGAGTTCATCTTCAAATATGAGAGCTCTCGCATTTGCTTCTTTAATATCACTAATTCCTTCTGTCAAAGCTTTTTGGTTTTCCTGTAATTGTTCAATGATCTCATCCTGTTTTTTATCAATTGTTTCCTTGACTTTTTTCTGGGCATCAATAGAAGGTTTTAATATTTCTGCTGTATCATCATACATATCCTGTTTTTGTGTAGTATAAGTCTTGACGACTTCACAGACTTCTTTTACCTTATTTCCAGCTTCTATTCCACTCATCAGAAGCTTTTTCATTCGTTCAACATCCATATATATATTATTAGATAAAAAAAAACTTATCTCAACTTATCTAAATTTATCTAACTAATTGTATATGGATATACCAAACTACGATCACAGTAAGAAATTAAATAATGGTTTCAAACGATTATATAACTACATGCCAAAAAACACATTTAGAATGCTTATAGCTGGTGGCTCTGGATCAGGGAAAACGAACCTCTTGAGTCATATTTTACAATATCCATTGATCTATTATGATCAGATCCATCTGTATGCTAAGAATCTGGATCAGGATAAGTATATTCATTTAATTGATAAAATGAATGGAATAAGTGAACAGGTGGGATATCCAGTTTAGATAGCAAGCAATGATGAAATCATACCTGTCGACAAACTTCAAGATACTGATATGCAAAGAGTTATTATATTTGATGATTATGTTTGTGAAAAGGTACAGAAGCCTCTCATTGACTATTTCATTCAAGGACGGCATAAAAACTGCTCTGTGATATATCTCACCCAGTCATTTTATGATTGCCCTAAATCAATCAGACTGAATTGTAGTCATTTTTGTCTTTATGATTTTCCATCTTCAAAAGAACGAAATCTGATATCTCAAGAACTTGGAATCAATAAAGAACAGTATATTAAAGCAACCAGGTACAAATATCACAGTTATATACAAAGCTAGATAAACTCAACTGCGAGCTCGAAAAAATTTTTGAACAACGTACAAAAGGCGCTATTTTGCGCTCTAGAACTCGATGGCACAACGAAGGTGAAAAAAACACAAAATATTTTTTGAATCTTGAAAAAAGGCACTACAAACTTGGAACAATCAGCCGCTTGAAGAAAAAGGAAAATGAATACGCAACTTCAGACAAAGAAATTCTTAGTGTATGTGAGGCCTTTTATAAAGATTTATATTCTTCTAAGATCCCAGCAGACCTAGATCCAGCAGACACTGAAATGCTCTTTCAGCCAAACGACACGGTTTTAAGCAAAGATGAAAGCGAATCAATAGAAGGCTTGCTAACAGATACAGAATGTTTTGCAGCTTTAAAAGATATGGAAACAGGGAAAAGTCCAGGAGTTGATGGCCTCCCCTCAGAATTCTATAAAACCTTTTGGAACGAAATTTCGGAACCCCTTTTAAAATCGTTAAATCACGGCTATGAGAATGGACAGCTCTCCATTTCGCAGAGACGAGGCATAATTAAACTCATCCAAAAAAAAAGCGAAGAACTTTACTATATACGTAATTGGAGACCCTTAACCCTACTAAATTGTGATTATAAGATAGCCACAAAAGCTATCGCTAATCGTTTAAAAACCTTCTTACCTAAACTTGTAAATAACGACCAAACTGGTTTCATCAAAGGGCGTTTCATTGGAGAGAATATACGACTAATAGACAGTGTAATCAGCTATGCCGCTTCAAAAAAACTTCCTGGCTTGCTTCTCTTTCTCGATTTTGAAAAGGCCTTCGACACTCTAGAATGGTCGTTTATCCGCGAGACGCTGGTTTCTTTTGGTTTTGGGCCATCTATTACTCAATGGTTTAAAAGTTTTTATTGTAACTCCGAAAGCTGTATATTGAATAACGGTTGGTCAAGCAACTTTTTCCAAGTCTATAGAGGCGTTCGGCAAGGATGTCCCCTTTCTCCATACCTTTTTATCCTGGCTGCAGAGGTTCTGGCAAAAAAAATTAGAAATAATTCGGATATCAGAGGTCTATTAGTCAAAGAAAACGAGATCAAAATAAGTCAATATGCAGACGACACGACTCTCATTCTCGATGGTTCGGAAAAGTCACTCTCTGAAGCCCTAAGAACCTTACAAAGTTTCAGTAAACTATCAGGCCTGAGACTAAATAGTAAGAAAACTGAAGCTCTTTGGATCGGCTCATACGCAGGGAAAGACGAAATCATTTGCCCGGAGTACAACTTTAACTGGCGAGATGTAAAGGTCAAAGCGCTCGGAGTATGGTTCTCAATACATCCAGAGTTAACAGCAAACCTTAACTTCACAGAAAAAGTTGAAAAAATGCGGAATTGTTTAAGTACCTGGGCACTACGAAGGCTAAGTCTGATAGGAAAAATCACTGTTATCAAGAGTCTAGTAGCCCCGCAAATAATTCACCTATTGTCCCCCCTACAATCAAATCCCCAGACGATAAGAGAAATAAATGACCTATTCTTTAACTTTCTTTGGAATGGTAAAGGGGACAAAATAAAGAGAAATGTTGTAATTAGAGACTACCCTAGCGGTGGCCTTAAGATGCTGGACATTTCCTCCTTCAACAAAGCTCTAAAATCTGTTTGGATTAAGAAATACTTGGACAGAAACAATAAGGGAAAATGGAAATTGTTCATGGACGCCGAGCTGGAGCACCTTGGCGGTCCCGTTTTTCTGAATAACCTTAACCTAGCAGACACTAAAAGGGCCGACAAATTTTTAAGCCCCTTCCTCAAAGAGGTCTTGGAAACATGGGCTGAACTAAACTACCAAGACCACATAACTTCTGCCAATGCATTTCTTGCACAGAGCATATGGCACAATTCACTGATAAGAATCATGGACAAACCAATCTTTTACAAAAAATGGTATCAATTAGGAATTTCCCGAATAGATCAATTTATTAAAGAAAAACCTAATAGGTTCTTCTCACTATCCGAGTTTGAACATATTCACAATGTCAAAGTCTGTCCACTCACTTTTTATGGAATATTGTCTACTCTTAAGGCGCTCTGGAGAAATCAGAATTTGCACCCAGTAATGAACAACAAAGAACAAACTACTTTCGCGACTGACATGTTTAAATCCAATAAACCTAATAGACTGGCATACCAAAAACTTCTACAGTCTAAAACTAACTCCCCAATACCTAGTCAACAAAAATGGTGCAACTTAATACAAGAACATAACGATCGAAACTGGCACAATGCATATCAGATAGCTCTAAAGTGCACTAAAAGTACGAAGTTAATTGAATTTCATTTTCGCTTCCTACATAAAATCTTGGCAACAAACGATACGCTAGCCAAAATGGGTATCAGAAACGACAATAAATGCACCTTTTGCGGTGAGGAACCTGAGAAAATCCTTCACCTCTTCTGGAATTGTAACAAAACGGAATTTTTTTGGAATAATCTTGTCTCTTTTCTCCACCAGCATAACATCTTATCTCAAAACCGTGACTTGAGCAAACTCACTGCGCTGGGTCTGAGGCCTGACCTATCAAATAATAATAAGATAATTGAATTCATATCTCTACTTGCTCGATTTTTCATTTGGATTTGTAGGAGCAAGGAAAGAAACCCAACTTTGGAAAGCTTCAAATGTCACTTAAAATATTACAAGAAAGAAATAGAACCTCTCTGCACCTACCAATTTACTTTTGTCGACTCTATCTAGGGTTTTTGCAACAAATTTAGAAATACATTTAATTATTCAGGTTTAATGGACACGGCCTCATCTTCTCTTGTCTTTTCTTATACCCCCGCCTCTTATTGTGAATTAAGAGCTACCAAAAGAGATTCAGCAGAGATACTGCTAAGGCTTATATATATTTTTTACATCTATACGTTACTTAGTATATACACATATATATACACCCCTCCGTGCGTGCGTGTTTCTTTTAAGCCTGTTGTATTGTTAATAAGAATAAGTAGTTGTAGTTGTTTGGAGTGTAAGTTTTTGTAGATAAGTAACTGTAACTGTAAGCTAGTATTTAAGTAGTGTTGTAACTCTTGTTAGTGTACATTGTAGTAGTGATTTGTAAGTGTTGTAAGTACCGTTGTAAGTGGTTAATAAAAAAAAAAAAAAAAAAAATATTAAAGCAACCAGCAAACCATACTCTTTCTGTTATGTTGACAAACCAATGAAAACAGTTAAGAGAAACTTTTATGGAAATATCTAAACCATTAATATATACATGGTTTTATGAATGATGTAAAAAATTATTCTAATCATATTGGCCATATTAATGTTTCTAAAGATGGTAAAAGAGGCCCTGCTGGAATCGGTTTTAAACTGACAGATAATGGAAATTAAGATATGAATCAGAAATTGATTAGGAATCTTGAATGCCCTCCAGATGTCGCTGAGGATGATAGTTATGATCACTACGTAACAGATCTGAAGTCAGGTGTTAATAAAGAATATCTCAATAGTAAATTCCTCAAAAAAAGGTAAAGATGGTAATTATTTTGATTTAAATCAATATGTTATTAGAAACACAGAACCATATCATGATGGGCTTTTTGGAGACAATGATTTGGTGAGTAAAAAATATGTCGACTTGACCAGTAATAGTTTATTACCTCTTGATGGATCAAAACAAATGACTGGTGATCTTGACATGAACAACAAACACATAAACAACGTCAGTAGTCCTTCCACAAAGTTACAAGCAGCAAATAAAGCGTATGTTGATTTGATCTCATTGTCAGTTCTCGGTGAGAATACGATGCTTGCAGATCTTAACATGAACCAAAAAAAGATAATAAACCTAAAAGATCCCATTGATGATCAAGACGCTGCTACTAAACAATGGATAAACACTCAACTAAATACAAAGGTAAGCAAATCAGGTGATTCCATCAATGGCACTCTTGATATTTTTGGGGTATTAGACATGAACAATAATAAAGTTGTTGGTATGTCTAATCCTTCTGCTGCACGTCATGGTGCTAATAAATCGTATGTTGATAATCAAGTTGCAGTAAAACTCAACCTCTCAGGTGGAAATATGACTGGTAATATAAACTTTAATAATACTCACAAAATAATCAATTCAGCAAATCCAACAAATGATAATGATTTAACCACTAAAAAGTATATGGAAGAGCATGTGAGTCAATCACATGTAACCGCTTCCGACAGATTAAATGTTTTCAAATATATTATGGATAATCCTGGTGGACAATTAACTGAAGAAGATGATGTAGAATTTGGAGATATGGTGACTGTGCAATCAAGTCCTCATTCAATAAATAAAAATGCTGTTGACACAAAACTACTTTTGGACTCGAATAAAGGATATTATAGTTCGAGAATATAGCGGTTAATCTATATGTTTTACCTAATAGTGATTACACAATGGCTTTTGAACTTATTTGGACTGATAACAATATCGATCGCGATACTATATCTATCAACGGCGTTAGTTCCATTGAAACGATTCATATTGTTTTGAAAAAGGTCTTTGATAATTATGTTAGATTGATCGTTCAGTTCACTAAAACACAAAATATTGGAAACAACTATTTATATATTGATGTTATTATGAAAATGAAAACTGGGGTGTCATATCCTGCAAAACTTCAGACATACATACTATTTTATGGTGTTAAAGGTATTCAATCAAATGTGGCACCAAGTATTTATGATGCTTTATGGACTGTTGGTGATGGTAAGATTGTAATGAATGAAGTCATTGATATGGATGGTAAGGAAATAAAGGGGATTAAAGAAGATATTGCAGATTCTGGAGCTGTTAATTATAAACAACTTGTTGCATACTGTTTGAGTCTTGAAACAAAATTGAATGATTTAATCAATAAAAAACAGAATCAAAGCTATTATGAAGAGTTATTTGATGATTGGTTTGATTGTCTTGACCCAAATATGTTTAATATTAATAAAACAGCAAATGGCGCTGTTGTTAATAAAATAAATAATCGATTGATTTTTAACCCGACACAGGATCTAGAAAATTTCAATATTTCTCATGGTTTTGTGTTAGGCGCGTATCTTGACCTATATGATAATATAAATATAAATAGTGATATGACGTTGATGGTTACTTTTAAGCATAGTAAAGATACTCAATATATGTATTTTCATAGTGGAAAAAATAATATAGCCTATATCGAAATTTATAAAAATTTATTAAATCTTAGAATTGGTATAACTAACTTCACTAAACCAATATCATCAAATTATGAAAATAAACAATTAATTCTATGGTTTGCAAAAAGAACTAATCTTTGGCAGCTTTGTCTATGTGATAACGCTGTTTTTATCAATGAAACATTTAATATAAATGTTAACTTTAGTAGAATAAAATTTGCATTCTCACAACATGTACAACGTATTGGATTCAGCCCCAAATTTTATGCTGTAAATAACCCAGTATTCCATAAAATATTATTTCTCGAGAAATTGAGAGGAACATACTTTATATAATCAATTGATATATGAAAACTGAAAAGATAAGAATTTGGTTGAAGAAAGTAAAAGATTTCATTCTTTGCTGCAGAAAAACAATAGATGAAGTTGAGGATGTTATTGAACAAATAGATGGAAGTATAGATAATATATAATATGATGGAAGAATATATAATATATTACATGATGGAAGAAAATATAATATATTATATATGAAAGATCAACGTAAAAGCATATTCAACCGGAATCACATATCAAACAAACTGACAGAAGATCAGATAAAGGAATTAAAATCATACTACCACACATATCATAGAAAGTGTTGGGTATATAAACAAGCTGTAAAACACTTTATGGAAATTGTTGGGTAACTCACTGTCTATCATCTTTGCTTCTGGAGGTATAGCCTCTTCTTTAGCAACAGGTGGTGTTAGTTTGATTGCTATTGGTACGACAGCACTTCTAATTCAAGGTTGGATGAAGCATAAAGACCTTGATTTGAAAATACAAAATTCAACATATGCTTATCGAAGTTATAATCATCTATTAATTATGATAAAATATGCAATGAGATTAGGTGAATTTGACAGAGAATGTTTAATTAATTCAATGAATAATATTGATAGTTATGTTATTGATATTGGACCTGTTGTTGATAAATTTTTTATAAAATATGATCAGATATTTTGTCCTGAAGAATAGATTTAATTTTATCACCAATCAGATTCATTATGTCATTCCAATATTTATTATAAGATGCTAGTGTCTTTTTTGATTTTGTTGAAGTGATATCTTTATAATGAATATTCATAATCTTAAACAGTTGTATGATTATAAATTTAATATTAATAATTCGTTTACGACTATTATCAACTAAATATATAACATTATCAATCTCATTGAATGCTTTATAAATCCGTTCCTTTTGATTATAAGTTAATTGAACATTATTATTAAAATTTAATTTATTAATCAAATTCTCAATATGGTATTTGCGATGATATATAGATTTCCTTTTTATTTTATACATATCTTCATAGAAATCAAACTTATTTGTTTTGAAGTTATAACCAACAACTAAACCACAACTTATACATGTATTCATTCCATTTAAATCAATAACATTTTGATTATCGCAACATTTTTCATTTTCTATATTATTACTATAATGCGTCAACTGTTTATCACAAAAAGGACACATAACTTCAGTTTTGCTTAGTTCAGTATGAATTATAGAGTTACAATACATCTTATTATAATAACATACTAAATCTTTATATCCTTTAAAGGGACTTAAAGATTTGACGTGTCATTATAATATAGAATGAAAAAAACTGTTGAATATTGGACATGTGAAATTTGTAATAAAGATTATAAATTAAATAGTAAAAAAAGTCATTTAAATACACATAAACATATAGATAATGAAATAAAAAAAAGATGAATTATGGAAAGACCTTTTAGATACATTTATTTGTGATAGAATTTCAAAGATACATAAATATAATGATTATTATGGAATAGATGAAAGTGATGATGACATCAGAAATAGATCAATAAAAGATGTACAAAGAGAAGTAAGACAATCTTATCTAAGATATAATAAGACATTCAATCTTATGTTAGAACAAATGATATAAACATATAATTCCGCGGATACAAATAATTAACACATTTTCAACAACAGGCCTATAATCCAGTACTGAGATTCAATACTTAAATTTAATACTTATATATAATACTTAAATTTAATGCATATATATATATAATACTTAAATTTAATACTTATATATAATACTGAAATTTAATACTTATATATAATACTTAAATTTAATACATATATATAATATTTAAATTTAATACTTATATATAATACTGAAATTTAATACATATATATAATACTGAAATTTAATACATATATATAATACTTAAATTTAATACTTATATATAATACTTAAATTTAATACTTATATATAATACTGAAATTTAATACATATATATAGTACTTAAATTTAATACTTATATATAATACTGAAATGTAATACTTATATATAATGCTTAAATTTAATACATATATATAATACTTAAATTTAATACTTATATATAATACTGAAATTTAATACATATATATAATACTGAAATTTAATACATATATATAATACTTAAACTTAATACTTATATATAATACTTAAATTTAATACTTATATATAATACTTAAATTTAATACTTATATATAATACTGAAATTTAATACTTATATATAATACTTAAATTTAATACTTATATATAATACTGAAATTTAATACTTATATATAATACTGAAATTTAATACTGGATTTCAGTATTATATATCTAACACCATGTAATGGAACATTATCTATACTTCGTTCAGATAAATCTATACTTCGTGTAGATAATATCATTCAATATGTAATGGAACATTATCTATACTTCGTGTAGATAATATCATTCAATTCCCCAGTTTTAACAACAGGACTAATATTCAATACTAAGATTTAATGTGGAATAAGTAAGCAAAATCATCTGGTGAAAAACGAGGATAAAATCATATAGCGGAAAATGAGTATAAAATCAGCTGGCGGAAAATGAGGACAAAATCAGCTGGCGGAAAATGAGGACAAAATCAGCTGATGGTAAAAATGCGCTTATTCCCCCATCTTCTATACTACTGTGGCGGTCGTCGCGGTGTGGTGGGCATGGTTTTGTGTGGGACCATTCTGGCAGCACCAACGGGCGTGGACATTCTCGCAGCACCACCAGGCATGGGCCTGCCCACACCAGCAGGGGGTGGCGGCGAGACGTTGGGATACACCACAGGGGTGTGCTGCTGCTGGTGGTGAGGGTGCTAAGACTGAAGGAGATATGTAGGCGTTATCTATCAACGCGTTGAACGTCATGGGAGTCAAGGCTTCCGACATGGATCAAGCCATTTACTCTAACTGGAATCGATCAAACTCTTCTGGATTGAACATGAATTTGCCAAGAAGCGAGGAAGGGGACACAAGATCGGCGATTGTCTCATGGCTTGCTGGATGAGACTGGGGTAGCCGCCTACGCCAATAGACGACGGATTGGCCATCACTCAATGGTTTGTGGCACGTAATATGCGTACGTCCAATCGCGTCTCTTGGATTGACTCAGGCACCCTTTGAAGACACTGTGACGAACCACAGGTGTCTTTCTTCGCAAGAAAAAAGAATGATAGAAACAATGATCTCCACATGACCACGGATCATTTCTCCGAAGTATGTCTCGTTATATGTTGTGACGAGCTCCCACAACGAGCTCTCGGGTCCTACACGTTTCTACCAATCGTTTCAGGGTGTCATAATCCATGTCATTGTTTTTCATCCTGTGTAACTCTTTTCGACACAGGTAGCAAAACCTACCCCACCACCAACAACACTCACGGATCGCCATCCTCTTTGAACTGGTAACATTGCATGCATCCTTCTCTTAAGAGGTGACTGAGAATGCGACGCTCTTCTGGGCTGGCAGGATTTAAATCCAGTGCCAGGTACCCAAACAGACATTCCGTCACGCTTCGAAATCGTTCTTGCACGTCTTTCCAACGCGTGGGAAAGGATTGCAGCAGTAAATTTCGAAGCCCCAATTGATCGCGTGGATTCTTGAAAGCCACGATGTAATGGGGCGTTACGAGAAATGCTCTTGGCTTATTTGCCGGGTGGGAACATCTCTTGACACAAACACACCACCGTGGTGTTTCTGTGATGCAAATGTTTTGTGAAGAGATCCAACAGGTGTTTGTCGTTGCCTCCTCCTTCCATCAGATCGTCTATGACGAGTAGACTTCCCTTGGGAAACCACGTTTTCAAATCCTCCAGGTTGGGAATGTGTTCGTGAAAAGCAATGCTGTGTCGTTTCATCGTGTTGAATCCGTGTTGCCACGCCCCATAACAATAATGAATCTTTGGTGGGCATGTCTCAAACAACTCGAGATTTTCAGTCAAGAGTTGACTCGTTAAAACTGTTTTTCCACATCCTGAAGGACCGACAATCATCACACTAGACGGGGTGTGAAATCAAAATGCCTCACGTCAGTCCATGGTATCACAATGACACAACATGTTGTTTTGTAGCGATATATAAGGGGTGGATGCTTCGGTGGCCCAACGGCAAGGATACAGAGTGGTGGCCTCAGGGGTTCAGGTTAGATTCCTGGCCGGAGCAATTCAAAGAAAGACACATTTTTTCACACAACTGTCTTGCACCGCTTGCATGGGAAGTGCTTCCGTTTTGTTGATAAGGTCTCCTACTGATTTCGTTCCACTTAAACTCGTTTACAATCAATTGCTTGAACAGGTGCCCTACTTTATGATCGTTGCCCATGTAATCGTGTTTTGAGAACTGATTGACAAACGCATGCATGCTCTTGTCTCGGGCTCGGGTTTTCAAATACATCAAGGCGTAATCGCCGCAACTCTGACTGGGGGTGGGGATTGTAAACTCTGTCCGTTGCTGATCACGTATTTCCATTGGGTGTTCAACCACGCTTCGAGGGGTTCGGTCATCTGGTACGTGCTCAAGGGTAAAGCATAACTGTCCAAGACTTCGCACACGCTCCCCTTGGTGGTCCACAGGGCGACACAATGACGTCCGGGGACTGCACCCGAGCCTTGTTCACAATGTAACCTTGCGACCTGTCGCAGGCCACCGTGCCGTAAAAGTAAGGGTTCAGGAACGGATCGAGTTGAGCCAAATGGTCCAATTGAACATTGTTCAACGTGACTTCTTCCATTTTTTCAGCATTGGTACACGTCGTAGATCATGGCTTTGTTGCCTCTCACAAATTGTCGGATACTGCTCAATCCAAATTTCTGAAACTGAAGGGATTGTTGGCCACGGTGCCTGTGAATGCGGTGGACAATACCATTCCCACAACTCGCCCCTGGAAGAGATTGTTGCATTCGTAGCGTTGCTGGTTGCCTTGCATATTGAAGGTTCTGATTTCTCCTCGCACTGTGGGATAACTGATCGGTTTCTTGGTTTATCTTTGTTCCTGCTCCACGAAGGGAGAGTCTAAATTGGCAAAGGTCAGGCGTCCAGCCAGGGGACCCACTCAGTTTAGGAACACTTCGTGGGAATTGAAGTACACCTGGATCTGGATCTGTACACCTGGTACCAACACTTTGTGCAGATGAAACACTTCGACGTGGGGTTTGAACCGTAACATGTACATGTTCCCTCCGGCATACTTCACCACTTCAGCTTCCATGGCGAGCACCGCTTCTTTCTGGGTGGCAGACAGAGCTGCATAGGCTGCATGTGGAGCAGCATGGTCAGGGTTGTTGGCTGTCAAGGTGGCTGCACAATCGATGGCATTGTACCAACCTTGAGGTTTCAAGAGGGTGTCTCATTGCTCATAGTTGAGCAATGTCTCTAGGTACGCCTTGTAATGGTACATGTCTGTCTGGGGGCTGAACAAGGTTCCGTTGTGTTTCACGTTCATCTTCTTGAACAGGGTGTAGGCCAAGTTGTTGGCGGGAAACAGATGTTCGTCCGCCACCAAATTTCCACCATTGGCTTTCTTCAGACTCAATTCAAATTTGAAGTAACTGCAGCTCAGATTGATGTAATCTTCTTGGGGGTCAATCTGAAATCCCACGGGATTGATGCCCGTGCTGAACGTCTGAATGGGGACCATGCAGTAACTGGAGATGCTGACAGTGGTCGGAGGCACTCGAAAGAGATTCAAGACTTGATTTTTGAATCCAGAGGAGCTGGTCAATGGGACGAGATCCGTTATCGCCATTTGCCTTGCCGTCAGCGTATCGGAATGAACATCCCACCGTGTGGACGCTTCTTTGTAAGCCTCAACTGATCCACCATGTCTTCCCACGGTAAATGACGTCTCGTGGGGAGCACGGTGCCACCTCATTGTCTGGCTCGAAGGATCCTTTACGCGCATCTCGAATAGATGGGATTCATTTTCCAAAGAGATCGTCCAAACCTCGTTTTGATCTTTTGTTGATTGTTTGTCTAGCTTTATGTTTCACGGCTCATTTACCACCCCTCTTCACCCCTGCGATCGCACCCGAAATGTTCGGTAATGGGGTGACGCCACTTTTTAAACCTTTCCATCTGCCGGAAGCGCTTTTTCGGAAGAGATCTCAGAAGAAGCCGGTCCCGTCTTGGTCGGGATAATAAACGTGTCAAACTGCCTCCTCTCATTCTCGTTTGAAATGCAACGAAACGACCGTCCTGCCTTGTCCACCAAACTCTGTCAAGGGTCCGTTCGTCTCAGCGACTTGCATTTCGATAATGTCAACAAAACTCCTTTGCGTACGGGAATATATTGAATGTGGAGCAGTTTGAAGTAAGTGCTGCCTTGTCCTTTTCTCTCGTAGATGACTTCCCTCAGTAGATCCGTCACTTTATTTCCCACCATGGAACTCTGCGCCACATCCGAGTACATGAACAGAGATCTGGATGCGGTGGTCCCCACCACGTGTCGAAACACTTTGTTCAAGTTGATTAATCACCAGTTGCAGTACAAGCTCAATTTGAGATACTCTCCATTACTTTCTCACAAGGCGGGATCTCCTGCGAAATCGGTCACGTCGGCATTGTTTTTGCTGATGGTGGGAATCGTGTCTGACCCAAATTCCAGGAGGAGATTCGGTCCCAAGTGCATGCCGTTCGTCATCTGTCAACCATCCCATCTTCAAGGCTAGGTTTTTTTTGATGCAGAATTTAGGGGGAGGACTTGCTCTGCGGGTCATGTCTTTGTTGTCCAAGACGAGTTCATCTCCTTTCCACTTGAACTTAATGTAGGTACGCTTTCATTTCTCGTGCTGCGAGGTAGCTGTTGCCTAACATTGGGCCACTGTAGCTGTGAATTTTTTCTGAATTGAATTCCACACCGTTCATGGTGGAAAACACATTATTCGGGTCATTGACATTCAATTTGCTGGTCCCATGGTTGAATTGCGAGTGATAGGTCGTGCCACGATTATTTCTCACCCACGTGCACATGAAGAGGGTGCTGTTGGGATCCTCGGTCATGGCCTAAATGGTCAGTTCAGCATTGGGCAACGAAATGCTGCACAGTCCCATGCGCCATCCGGTGACCGACAATCGAATGGGGCTGGGTAAATGCACTTCGAAGTGACTGTTGGTATTGTTGGGAAATTCGGCACGACTGCTGTCGCTGGGTAAGGACACGTAAAACTCCGCGTTCAAGTAGCGATACAGTCCTTCTTTGAATGTACGGTTGAATCGTTCCACAATACTGGCTTTGGTATCTCCGCCCGTGGAAAAATGGTGAATGCCCTTTTGTTTAATCAACGATTGGAACGTGCCATTGTAAAATTCTTTGCCGTCGTCTGTCTGTAGTGTTTGAAGCATGCGTCCTTGGCGCGTTTCAATATCGCGGAAAACGCGTCCGTGATTGCTTTGCCCGTTTTGTTCTTGATGGGTTCCATCCAGGTGTACTTGGAAAATGTGTCAATCACCGCCAGCAGATAATGCACCCCCTTGTTCTGTTTGGCAATCTTTTGTAGTTCGATCAAATTGGCAACCCATTGTTCGTCGCTGTGGAAGACCAGCACCGGTAACGTGGCATAACGTCTCCTTTGTTGTTTGTGCAGGATGTATCCGATTTCTTTTTGTAGGACTTCCCGGACCTTTTTCACGGGTACCTTCTGGGCTTGGGCAAATTGTTCGATCCGCCCAGACTCCTGGGTTGAATGGGATCGCGATAGGCATCGAACAACGACTTTGTTTTCTTTTTCACCACGGTCTCTGTAGTCGGTTGAGTTTCACGACACAATCCTGAATGACCCAATTGTGATGCTCTCGTACGACCTCAAACCACTCAGATGGTTGAGGTTCGTGTTTCAACCAAAGGATATAGGCCACAAAACAAAACGGGCTCACGAGGACGTCGGCCACTCTGACTTCTTGCAGAGGGTCTTCTAAGGGCGAGAGGACTGACGATTCCTTGCCTGTGTTTGAGATACACGCGCTGACACAAGTCACACATCCAACACCAATACGCGACATGATTCATACTGAGAAATTATTGGCAAGCAGAAAAGGACAAAGCAAGGTTTCAATCCTTGGACCTCTGGGTTATGAGCCCAGTGCGCTTCCACTGCGACACTCTGTCATTTATCAACGCTTTATAGGCAAAAATTGCAATGAACGCGGATTGGTCAGGTTTCATGAGAAACTGGTTAAAAAAAACTGTTTCACTGCTCGCATCGCTTTGTTCTGATTGGTTATGATTCACATATACTGTACTTATTCGCCTATAAGCCGATCCTGGCTAAAACCCGAGACCCTAAACTTTTAACTTTCAGAAGCTGTCAGATTTAAATGAAACATAAACCTAAAACATTCGGTTATAAGCCGAGACCCAAACTTTTAATCAACTTCTAAAGCGCTCAACATGCGTTGTAAAGTGAGATGAATAAACATAATTCGTAAGTGGTAAATCGTAATTAAAAGAAAGCTCCCTCTTTAGTCAATAAATCGCATTTATGTTATTGGTCAGATAACTGAAAACAGCAGCAAATCACAGAGAAGGTGACTTTAATGTGATCTGAGTTCACATGCAGTACACAGTGAGCACAAAAATTTAACCACGTGACAGCAAGTTATACTCAAAAACATCGAATTCACCTGAGTATCCTGTCTCAAAGCTGCTGGCGCTCGATCGTCATGCTAAAAGCTTCCCGTTCTTCGTACAACTTAGCCTTCAAATTAAAAGTTACGGCTGAAGCAGAGATAATAAGAAAAGCTCCGAGATTCAGAATACGAGATCGATGAATCCATGGTTCGTCACTGGCTAAAAGATCAAGCGAACCTCTTCAATGGTGAACTAAAAATAATGTCGGCAAAACGAAAGACAATGGGCTCTTATTCGCCAAAGTATCCTGAATTGGATGAAACACTTCTGAAGTGGTTTTTGAAGCAGAGAAGAGAAGTGGGGGTTAGTAACGAGCTGATTTCTGTCAGATCGTGTTGCAATGTTTACTTGACCGTGGGAACGGTCACTTCTGATTGGCCAGTTTCGGATGTTGTCAAAACAATCGATCGAAAGTTCACAGGAATTGCGGTAAGCGGATTAGTAATTCTTCAGCTTTTGGTGGATTTCCACTGTTGCATAATGTCCTCCACTGGGAAATGCAGGCTTCGGAAGAAATTCTTGTTGGAGATGATGAGGGAATCATTCAAAACATGCAGAATTTCAAATACTCTTTACGGCACAGATGATGATGCCCGCAAATGAAATGCCAGAAGAAAATGACTTAACACTTCAATCTTGAAGTTGCAAGTAAATGACCAATAATGATTTTGCGTACGACTAGGAATTTGTGTTTGTTGATAATCGCTCGGCTTATAGCCAAATATACGTTCAATTTACGGGTGTATACTCTCACAGAACGAGTAGTAAATATTTTTTTGGTAGAAATACTCGGCTATAAGCCGAATGCCCAATCTTGTTCAAATTTTACCAGTTCTCAGTTTAATTTGGTGCCAAAATCGCTCGGCTTATAGGCGAATAAATACAGTAAGTGAGGGTCCAATTAATTTTTTCTTCACTCGCAAAGCTAGTTTGGTCTTGAGCGCTAGATCATGGCAGGAGCTGAACAAGAAGAGTTCCTTCCCTCTGTTTATTATCAGCCTGGTGACGTGTCACCCATCTGTATGGGATTCACAAAAAAGAAAGATAGAGGTCCCAGAAGAAGGACGACAAATCACCCACGCGATACATGTTACCCACGCACTATGCATCCGCTTCAGAACCAAACAAGAAAAAGAAGAAGAAGAAGACAAAAGGAAATCAACAAAGGTAAGCAACTACAAACATTACATCGTTGGCTCCTTCTAGGGTATAAGATGGTACACACTAAACCAACTCAAACCATTCACGTGACTCCCTTGAAGGGAAGGACCCGAACAATCGTCCCGAAAAAACACCTTACATGAAATGGATCACCAGCACGGTCACCTTTTATGCAGGGGTCGGATTTAAATACTTTGACAAGCAAGGCAATGTCAGTGACAAAGAAAGGGAACTCGATCTTCAATTTGAAGTAGAGATCGAGAAGAGAATGAGTCCCTTCCAAAAGAAACAAGATCTCCTGAAAGACATACGTAGAACCATTCAATGGATGGCTGATTATCAGTACGTGAAGGATCGTTTAATCATGGTAAATGGAAAAATGAATGAAAAACATTGGAGATACTGTACTTGGTACGACATCCATGATTTTATCAATGGTCCGTGCGGTGTCTGCAATTTATTTTTTTTTTCAGACACTATCGCGACGTAGTGGACGAACGAGGAGACATTTGTGAACGGAGCCAGTTTTTTTTCACCGCCTCCTACATGCCTTTCGACACTGTGCGCATCGTAGGAATCGGTGGAAGAATGTGGGTTCATAAAGACTAAACGCTGCTACGATACCCTAACCTGGAGAGACCACATCTAAAAAATCATTTTTTTTTCACGCACAGATAATCAGTCATTGGGACAAATTACCTGAAGAACTTAAAAGAAACATTCAATGGATGGCAGATCGCCTGCATGTCCAAGAACGATTTTTGGGGACTCATTACGCGTTTTACCCTTGTATTTATTGCAGATTGTTTCTATGGCTAGAAGACGATCTTGATTCCGAAGGGAATTTCATCCCAATAGCGGACCACAACCAATGCAGAGTGTTTTGGCCATTGACCGTTTACCCTTTCATTGGAACAAAGCGACACATAAACCCTATGATTGGCATCATCAACAATGTTGTCCCCACAGGTTGCCTCCCTATTCACAAGCAACCATCACGTTGATACGGGAAGGTCGTTTTTTCCCTCATACCAACAGATAGTCAGCCATTGGGACCATTTACCCGAAGAACTCAAAAGAAAGATGCAGCAGAGCACAGATTGCCTGCATGCTAAAGACAGACATGATTACAACCATTACTTTTGGGACTCGTTTCATTTTTGGTACCTGGGTGTATGCGTGTATTGCGGTCCTCACCTCGACCTGAAAAACAAACTAGACACCCAAGGCAATTACAAGCGGGGACCCGAAAACATTTGGAAAACGAAATGAGTCACCGAACTTTGTTTAGACACTGAACCTCTCGACCTGGATTATCACTTTCAACATGACAATTGTGCCTTTGAGTTTTATTGCCTGGACAGATGAAAAGTGATTGGGAAAAATTGCCCGAAGAACGTTAGAAATAAAACGTTACATTCAAGGAATAGCAGATTATTTTCACGTTCAAGACAGATTGCAATACCAACACAAGTTTTGGACTTCCTTTCATGATCTGCTAGACTCTTGTGCGTATTGCGATGTGTTCGTCAACATGAACGACAGACTCGATGACCATGGCATATTCATGCAAAGCCACGACGATTTTGGGGTTGCGGGCGTTTACCCACCCAATGCAGAATCATACCTGATATACATTGGCATCACAGCGAGTGTTTCTATGCCTACCATGCTCTAGTAGATTTGATAAACAATGAATGGTGACTTTGTTTTTTTCTTTTACCACGAACAGATCAAGGATGACGATGAGATCTTTCATCCCTCTAATGATGCCATCATGAATGAACACCTCATGACCGGTGGTGGCGGTGTGGCACCGTCCACTTTACTAGAATTTAGTTGCAACCCACCAGTCATTGTCGCACGTGGCAAAACATCCTACACAAACGCACCTACGGGGTACGTCTCGATCAATGTCGAGAGGCTACCGAGAGAGACGATCTCGGGAAGGAAGTGACGGGGGCCCTTCATCCTGTCATTCAACGTCAGATCGACGGTGATGTGTCACTCACGCCCCACTCCACCGTGCACTTTGTCATGCCGTCAGACTCGTTCAACCAGGCATTCCAGTCTGCGACCTTCAAGGTTGCCGAGTTCGACGACGACAGTGATTGCCTTAACGTTTACTTGCAATCATTGGCCCAAAAACTCAACTCGAACGAACAGTTCTCCTTGCACGAGGACTTCACGGTAGAAACCATGTTCATCCAAACACCTGGACCTGGCAGCGGTCATGGCAAGCAATTGAAGCCTGGTACAAAAGCCCTCAAGACCCTCCTCCACGACAAGCAGGCGGTCTCTTTCAAGAACACCAATCAACTCTGTTGTGTTCGAGCCATCGTCACCATGAAAGCCCAGGCCGACGAAAGTTCCAGAGGTCCTGCGTATCGGATTTACACGAGGGATATCCAATCCAAGAACAAATGGCCAAAGAGTTGCATCGATTGGCCAGGGTGCTCGAAGGACATTGCGGGATACCCAAACTGAAAAAGTTTCAAGCGGTGTTTCCAGGCTACCAGATTAAAGTCCTGTCCTATGACGCACCTCATCAAGTCACCTTTGAGGGAAACACCAACCCGACCAAATTCATCTCATTGATCCAAGACGGAGAGCATTACCACGGGTGGTGGTCGTACGGCAGTTTCCTGTCCAAATCGTACTTCTGCCACGATTGTAATCAGGGTTACGACCTCGACGACAACAGAAATCATCCTTGCATGGGTAGATGGTGCCTTGCTTGCGAGAGAGAAGAGTGCCCCGACTTCATAGCACAAAAAGTCTCACTACCGGCAGGACGCTATCCGACTTTTACAGAGATGCCTGTTACAACACTCACCTCATCTCGTCGCGTGTGACGTCAAACACAAATGCAAGAGCTGTTTCAAAGTGTACGCTCGCAGCACCAGACAAGTCAAACACAGTGGCGATCGTCGCAGTGCTAAGTTCAAACACAAGTGCGGATGGGGCAAATGTCCGTTCTGCAAAAAACAAGTAGATCTCCATTCCCACCAATGTTACATTCAACCCGTGGACAAAGAAGATGACGAGCCAAGTTCTCAGGTCGGGTCCCTTTGTGTTGACGAAGATGGTGGGTGCTGGGTGGAAAGACCTCCTCCTCTCTTCGTCTATGCTGATTTTGAAGCCTTGACAGACGCCGATCATGTTGTGCATTGAGACGAGCGAAAGCGACATCACTGACGTGTGTTACGGCGAGGGCTGTGTCTGCTTTCGGCCTTATCCTCTCTCGGACTTTCCAACTACCTTCGGACTCGCGTAACAATGCAAAGGTTTCTTTCCGCACATTTTCAACACTGCAGAGAACCAAACGTACGTAGGTCCCATGCCCCCTGCGGACATGTCAAAGGCATGAAGACCAAAAAGAAAGCCGGGTTCAAAGAGTGGTATGAGGACAAGGTCGACAATGACTACATCTTTGATATACGTAAAGAGGTGGAAGCCTATTGCGTCTTGGACGTCAAACTCTTTAAAGCCGGCTGCAAAAAGTTCCAGGCCGAGTTCGAACAGCCTGCGGGTTTCAATCCCATAGAGAAAGCCACCACCATCGCAGCCGCCTGCAACTTGTTCTGGTGTAAGATAATGCTGCCCAGAAACAACATCGCCGCTTTTTAAAAGTGCACTTCCGGTTGTTGCATGATTTTTTTTCCACTTTCGGTTTAAAAATCCAAGGTGGCGGCCGGTAAATCCAAGATGGCAGACAGTAGCAGGTTTTTCCATCGTTTCTCGGCCAATCACAGGCATCTTCATGGCGGCCATTTTGAATGAAATCCAGCCTTCTCATTGGTCGAGAGCGGTCACATGACCCATATACTCGATTCTGATTGGCTGCAGTCCAAGAGAGCTTGCTTTGCTGCTCGCAAAGTTCAATCTCAAGCTGTTCACAAAGCTCAGACTGGAGCTCGCAATCTTTTGACAGCTGGGACTCTCAATCTTCTGGTAAATAATGGTCACCAAGCTTGTCACAATAGACAGAATCTGATTCTTCGCAATCTGATTGTTAAATTTATTGTAATGTGACAGATTGTCCATTTTGTGATCAACAGTTACAAAACCCATCAATAAAAAATGACAACGGTGCCAAAATATGCAAACGCTGTGCTACAGTGAATGGTTACCAAGTCGCTAATGAAAACATTGATTTTCATGAAAATAGATTTAAAATCTCCCGAAAATCTGTGTATGATAGAAAGTATCATCTAGAAAATAAAATCAATGATATGTGTAAAAAATGTAAATTATGTGCCATTTTGTGACAGAGATAAAATATATCACATTTTTAAAGAAATTGGTAAAATAATTCCTCAGATTAATGGTGATCGAAAACGTATGATCAGCATTTCATATGTCGTATACGCAAATTTGGACATTTCAATTTTGCGTTTGAAATTCGTTTCCTCAGAAAACGTTGACCCGCACCTGATATTGTTCCAAGAGCAATAGGATTCATTGTAACGCCTCCTGCAATGGTTCCTGATACAACTAAAGCTGCTGATCCAATGTTACATGTTAGTTCAAGTTTCTTGAAAAATGTATAAGTTTGCTTGAATAACCAATATTTCTTATATTGGTACAATGCTTTCAATTCTGATATCTCAGATTCTGATAAATTGTCATCGATATGGTTGAAATTATAAATTGACTTTGATGCTTTCATATATATGGTGTAGATATTTATTTCATATATGTACCCTGTATTTTTTCATAATCCGCTATTACTTGAAACATCTGAATTTGCGTCATATTCACTTGATGTGAAACCCATTCTTAAAATATGATAGTTTGGACGGATTGTTATCCTTCTCATAGTTTGAATATGTGGGTAATTATGTGAAGTTATATTTGTTCATCAATTGTGTATTCAATTGTTTTTTGTTGTTTATTTGTTATCCATATCCAAAGTTGCTTTCCACGTTGATCAGATGTGTGTTAAATTTGTTTGATCGTTGTCATTCAGTGTTAGTTGTAACTGATTATTTGTAAATTCGAGGTAGTCTGAATTTTTATTGATGCCAAGGTAAAAGAAATTAATAAACATTGATTTTTGATGTGATTGTTTCATGTTTGAAAACACGGAAAATGGTAAAAAATGACTATTTGGATTCACCAATATTATGTCTTTCGTTATTGAAGGATTTACAAGATATTGTATGAAAACGTTTCTGTAATAGACACCTAACAATGATTTAATTTTCAGTATCCATTCGTCTGCATCTAACCCTATTTTTATATTATTGATTTCATTTCTCGACTCCTTCATGCTTGAATCAAAGGTAGTCAATAATTGAGTTAGCACTTGTTGTTTTACCACTAGATTTTTGTTAAATTGAACTTCCAAATAAAAAAACAATTTATTATCAACTATTTCTTACACTCTGTCCCAAACACTCGTATCAACATCATTTTGATAACCTTTTACCCCATAAACAATCATATATGCTTGTGCATTTGAAGTTGATTCTGCATATCCTGGACTTGTGGTGATATCGAGAAAAATAGCGGAGTCAGAGTCTGCTTGGTACTTATATGTGTGAACAATGGTTCGCATATACTTGGGGTTGTGTTTATTGAAATGCTTGGTGTGATATTGGATGACATCAACTGTGGAAGAAACAGGACTGATTTTTTACTGATTTTCAAACGTGAATTAAAGGTGTTATCGCTTTTCTTTTCTAACATAAAGCTGTAAGCACTTTTGTTTACATTGTGGAGGCCAGAATCAAAATTTGTAATGGTAACAGAATTAACTTGAGAAACACCTGAAACTTCGTCAGAGGATTGCATTAAGTAGGCAAACACCTTGTCTTTTGCTCCTGTGGAAATAGTAAAGGTTGACACATCTTTTCATAGAAGCCAAGTTTGCAGCATCTTGATCAGAATATTTTTTAAAAGTTGACAATTATTCACAGCGTATATAAGCGTATATAAGGAGAATCAACCATAGACTCGCCCTCTTTTCTCGCACACCCGTTCGCTGTACACATCTTGTTGTCCCTTGCCTCAAGACTCACTATTTCACTATGCCTTACTTTGCACTGTGGCTTTCGCTCTACAACAGGCAACAGTTAACTCGCATGCCTTTTTATATCGCAAGCAAGTCGTGCAGCCAACGGCGCCAGGAGATAAGCTGTCTGTTCCAAACCAACTTACGGGTATTACTCGAGCAACTTGAGGTATTTTGTTTCCCCTTTTCCTGTTGTCTTGGCTTCCCTTTGTCTTCTCCCCTTATTTCAGCACGGTCTCTTATTATTTCAGTATTTATTTTGTTTTATTTGTTTCTTCATGGCCGATGTGTATTTGGCATATTTTCCGGCATGAGATTTTTTGTTATTTGTTTCCTCATGGCCGACGTTTAATTGGCATATTTTCCGGCATGAGATGTTTTGTTATTTGTTTCCTCATGGCCGACGTTTAATTGGCATATTTTCCGGCGTGAGATGTTTTGTTATTTGTTTCCTCATGGCCGACGTTTAATTGGCATATTTTCCGGAGATTAATGATTTCATGATTACCTATATTTAAATTTCCAGTCCTGGCTCTGCTTCCGTTATGAGGTAAAAACACAGCTTTTGCACTGACTAAAGTCAATGCTGAATCATCTTGTGATGAACTTGCAAGTCCTGTAATAATTTTACCTCCCATATTGATATTACCAGTCATGGCTCTGCTTCCGTGTAGTAACAGTGCATTACAATTTTAGCAATTTCTGTATCAACATAAGCTTTACTAACCAAATCATTATTTCCAAATAAACGTTCATAATATGGTTCTGTATTTTTGATCACTTTTTGTTTTAAAACAAAATAATTACCATCTTCGTCTTTTTTGAGAAATTTGTCATTCAGATACTCTTTAGTGACAACGCTTTTAAGATCTTTTACTCTTATCATTATAATCATCATCGTCTTTATGATCATCTGGTGTATCTAAATTGTAAATTCTTTTATTATCCATATCATTATCATCACCGGTTAATTTGAAACCAATACCATTATCTCCTTTTTCTTCCTTATCATCCTTTTGATCAGGCAGTCCTCGTAATCCTCTTTCACCGTTTTTGAGTGTCACTACTATTATTATCGCTAATCGTATGTTCATTGAATATGTCCATTATACTAATACGAGGGTCCTGAAGGGGTAAAATGAGAACTGGGATTGGCCTGTTTTTGCAATGGGAAAATGAGATTTGGGTGACTGGGACTGGGATTTGGTCACTGGGAATGGGAAACGAATGCCAAAAGATGGAAATGGGATAAATATCTTTTACCCATGACCAGGCGAGACTGAGATTGAGAAACGTCAGAAAATTGTTCAAGCGTCTTGTTCGTGTTCATTTTTTAGTATGTTTAGCCTGCACGTTTTATTTTCCCCGAATCAGCGGCCTCTACTTGTGTTTAATGATATTTGTGTGTAGTGGTGTGTGTGTTAAAAAGTGTGTGTCAATAGAATACGCTCTAGTTCATATTCTCTTGATAGGATAACAGACTCCCTACTGATAGGAATGTGAAATGGACGGAACTTGTAACCTAATTAATCGCTATCATTGTACATTGCAGTTACTATCTGTCTTCTTATTGGCCAAGAGCCTATAGTTAATCACAACCTACATACAGATTATTCATTAAACAATATGTAGGTTGCGTGCAC
>OX393561.1:26597855-26615355 GCA_947652115.1 Blastomussa wellsi
TCTGAGTGTTCGGGAAATCCCGGCACTGGTTCGACTCAATAAGAGGACTGTATCTTTCTCCTTTCAACAATTCTTTATTTCGTTCTCCGTCATATACTGTTTACATTTCACAATCTCTAACAACTCCGAACTTTCGTATCAACTGATACATGAGCTTCGATTTTACAAATTTATCTTTTCCAATACAATGGTAGACTATTTTGACACTTATGTCAATCAAATTACACTATAGATCCATTAAGTTTCAGAATACAAAATCAAGATACAATCTAATGTCAACACGGATTGATTTACAATAATTATTCTTAGACACACTCCCCCCTTTGACCAATCAGGGTCAAACACAGTACACAAGTCCGAAAAGTACGATCGCGCTACAAAATACACCGAGCAAACAACTAGTGATTAATCATGGCTCGCGTACGCCAACACGAATCCAGTGCTGCCGCTCGCCTTGGGGTATTTCTAACCCCGGTTCCTCCATTTCCCTGAGTTCCCCCCGTGACACAACTAACCTCCAGGGGAAACAACTTTTGAACTGCCCGGTTCATAAAAACAGGTTTTCCCTTCGTGATTACTTTCAGTCTGGCACCTCTTACCTGTCCATCTTTGCCCACAATCAACTCCTCCACCTTCGCCAATTTCCAGTTACTTCTCTTAACATTGTCTTCGTGAACCAACACCAATTCTCCAACACTTACCTTGTCATGCTTGCCTTCCTTGTTGCCACGATGATGCTCTCTCAAATCCACCAAATACTCTTTGCGCCACCGATTCCAGAAATGGATTCTTAACTTAGCAAGGTATCTGAACCTCTTGAGGAACCCACGTTCATTTTCTTCCTCGTCATCTCGTACCTCCTCTGGTAAGTTAATTAAGCGCCGTCCATAGATGAGATGCGATGGTGTCAACATTTCCGCCCCAACTTCATCATATTCGTACGTCAGGGGGCGTGAATTCATGGTGGCTTCCAATTCAGTTAAGACTGTTATCATTTCGTCCGCGTTAAGCTTCGCGTTTCCAAGGACCTTTCTAAGACAGCGTTTCGTAGTTCCTATCAATCGCTCAAAGAATCCTCCCCACCATGGCGCCCGCTCTAAATTGAACCTCCAGTCTATCCGGTTTGTCTCCAAATGCGCCCTTACCTCTTCGTTGTCATACATTCGCCTCAAAATCTTCTCCGATGCCTTGAACGTCTTCGCGTTGTCCGAAACTATCAACGATGGTGTGCCCCGCCTGGCCATAAACTTTCGTAAACAACGCAAAAAGGTCGGCGCTGTTAAGTCTGCCACCAGGTCCAGATGCACAGCCCGTGTCACGCAACAAGTAAACAACGCTATATAGGATTTCACCATTTCGCCATCTGTAGACTTCACATACACTGGACCAGCGAAATCTACTCCTACCTTAGAAAATGGTGCGGCCTCCCTGACCCTGAATTCTGGTAATGCTGCTACAGGTGGCGCTCCAAAGGGTTTTCCTTGCTGTCTTTTACACGTCACGCATTCTCTTAACACCTTCTTTACAACTTGTCTACCCTTTGGAACCCAAAACCTTGACCTCAACTCTCCCAACGTCGTTCGCACTCCTCCGTGTTTCGTTCTTCTATGGCATTCTTCGATAATCAACTTGGTCATCCTGTGATTTCTGGGCAGAATGATTGGTTCCTGCGATTCCAGGTCCAGATCCGAATTTTCCAATCTGCCAATACATTTCAAGATTCCGTCACGGTTCTCTAGTTTCAATTGTCGGACAAGGTCATCATAGCTTTTACTGCCCTTTAATTCCGCTTGCGCGGTTCCGATCCATATTCGCTCTGCTTCGTACATTTCTCTTCTTTGCAACATACCCGCTCTCCCTTGCACACCCCTTCTGGTACACATAAAATTGAACAGAAAACGCTTCACCCATGCCGTAACCTTCAACAACCGATCAAAGGTACTAAACTTGTTGATATCAATCACATCTGTGACTCCACGTTTTCTTGTCACGCCAGCTACCGTGACAGTCACTTTCCTCATCTCTTCGTTACTCTGTGGAGTCTCGTTGATCTCCGTGCTTGGCCATCCAGTCCTTGGTCCAGTCAACCACGGTGGACCGTTCCACCACAAGACGTTTTCTTTCAGCTTGGATGCCTGTTCACCTCTCGAACCTATGTCCGCTGGGTTCTCCTCCCCCGGACAATGTCCCCACTCATCCTTCTTCGTGACCTTCAGAATTTCATTGACTCTGTGACGAACAAACTGCTTCCATTCGCCGTTGTTTGCTATCCACCATAGCGCCGTTTTGCTGTCCAGCCACAGTTGTGTGCTCGCTATGTGTACCTCCCCCTCGAGGGCTTCTTTAACTGTACTCATGAGCGTCGATAGAATTCTGCCGGACATGAGTTCCAATCGCGGTATCGTCTGTGGCTTCTGAGGGGAAACTCTCGTCTTGGAAGTGAGCAGCGTCACTGAGATAGCTCCAGAAAGCTCGCACACAAAATAAATCACAGCACAGTAAGCCTTTCTACTTGCGTCGGCAAATCCATGCAGTGAGCAAGTAACTTCGCCCAGGGGTACTCCATAAACGCATCTAGGAATTTGAATCTCTTTCGCTCCCTTTAGGTCACTT
This sequence comes from Blastomussa wellsi, assembly GCA_947652115.1. Taxonomy (NCBI): domain Eukaryota; kingdom Metazoa; phylum Cnidaria; class Anthozoa; order Scleractinia; family Plerogyridae; genus Blastomussa; species Blastomussa wellsi. The sequence goes on from OX393561.1 coordinate 26,600,469, forward strand.
AACCACCCCATCCAACGTGTCTTCAATTCACCACTTAACTCTTCGTCCCAGCCTACCTTGCCCATGCACAACTCTTGAAATAAAACCTTCATACTGACAAGAACTGGGCTCACCAACCCCAAGGGGTCATACATACCTGCAATCACCTTCAAAATACTTCTTTTCGTGACAGGCACGTCATCCGCTTTTGAAACCATTTCTGACAGCTCAAAGATAAACAAATCGTTTTCACAATTCCACGACTGTCCAAGCACCCTTTCATTCTTCATTCCCGCTTTCGCTCCAAGGGTCTCCTTGGCATAACTCTCGTCGGCGCTTTCGACTTCTTTGTTTACGTCTGTCTCGTCACGCAATTCACGTTGTTCTATTTTGGCTCTCAACTCCCCGCTGTTCGTTAACCATTTCCTTAATTTAAACCCACCGAGAGCGAGTCTCGTTTTCGCCTTGTCATACAACTCACCTGCCTCCTGCGTGTCTCTCCTTCCAGAAACGAGATCATCGACGTAAAAACTCTTCTTCATGATACGAACAAACTCAGGATCTAGCTCAATAAACGAATCAAGATGATATTGCAGCGTTGCATTGAGTAGGAATGGTGAACAATTAACTCCAAAAACAACACGACAAAACCTGTAAACAATGGGCTCTAATTGCTCGCTGCCAACACTATTTACCCAGAGAAACCTCAAACAATCCCTGTCACGTTTGTTTACAACGATATTGAGAAATGCCTTTTCAATATCACCAACTAACGCAACGCGCTTCTCTCGAAAACGAATTAGAATTTCATACAGCAGTGGTGTTAACGCAGGTCCCACATGAAGGCAATCATTCAGCGACACACCCCTTTTTCCCTCTTTAGACGATGCGTCGTACACGACCCTGACCTTGGTCGTCTTGGCGTCTTTCCGGATGACTGCGTGATGCGGGAGATAATGAATCTTCTCAGTCGTTTCTAACTCCGTCACTCGCTCGACTATTCCAACCTCTTCTTGTTCCTTTATGATCCCGTCATATGCATTCAGAACTGTGGGGTCACTCTTTAACCGTCCTAATTGACCTTTTAGCCGTCTCAAGCTGTTGTGGTAATTGGTCGGCAGGGGCCCATGTCCCTGTTTCCATGGTAGAGAGACTTCGTATCTGTTTCCGTTAAACACAATCGCGTCCTTCAAGGCTTCGTGGACTTGATCCCCTTCCCGAATTCCGAGTGTCTCGAAGTCCCACAGCTTCCGTGCGCTATCTTCCAATTTCCGATTATCAACAAACGCCTCTTCATTGCGTGACAAACTGTTACCCACAAGGTGAAGGTGGACATTTATCTGTGAATCATCACAAACTCCCTTCAGGGGCCCTGACAAGACCCAACCCAGGTGGGTTTCTACGGCGACGGGTTCACCTGGCTCCCCCCTTACCGTTCTCCCCCCTTGAAAGGACCAGAGAAAATCCGCCCCAATGAGCAGGTCTACATCGAGAATTTCCCTATCCCGATTGACATCCGAGAACCACAAGCCCTGGAGATGGGGGTACTCGGCCTTCCTGTTCTCAATGTGCTCATTTCGTATTTGCGTGATACTGGGTACCTCATAGGCCTCGATCCTAATCCCATTCCCCCCCTGTAAAGGGAACACATCAAACTCATGCAGACCCCTCAACCCACTATCCCTAGTTTGTTGCCCAAAGGTGCTAATTTCGATCCATTCCCTTCGCACCTCCTGCAACCCCGCTAACTGTACAGCTCTAGTAGTTATAAAGGACTTATGGCTACCCGCGTCGAATAAAACCCGAACCCTCGAATGTTTGCTCCCCGTAATAACTGCTTGGGCTATTTGTAATGCAACCCTCCCAACTAATCCCACGTGAAGAGCGAGACCGGCATGACTGGCATGCGCGTGATTGACACTTGGCGAGATATCATAATCACCATTGTTTGCGGGCCTTAGGCTGACGCGGCGCCTGGTATGCGTTGTGACCCACATAGTCAACACAAATGGAAACATGATGACACCCTTTCTTACAAACATTACATACAATTTTAGTGGCACAATCACGGGAAATATGCCCTTTCTTGGCACAAATAAAGCATCGTCCGTACTTACGTAAAAGGAGCTTCCTTTCCTCAACAGAAGTAACGTTCATACAATGTTCATGGGCATGTTCGCCCTTACAATAAGCACACAGATTGTCCCATGTCTTTGCTAACAGGGCGTTGGCTGTTGGGGGTCCGCCCCCAAATTTTCTTTGATCTTTCTCACGCGGCTCATGCGTAAAGTTCTTGTTGCTTCTGAATGAATTTTCCTCTCTCAGCTCCAGCTCACACAACAGTTCAGCTAGCATTTCGTCCATTCTCCACTCCTCATGGTTCTTCCCTCTGGTTATCTGCAATCGTATGGCCTCTGGTATCTTGTTCAAGATGGCCGGCACAACAATCCCTTGATATGTAGCGGCGTCCACTCCGAGCGCCTGAAGGCCTCGATGGTGGACTTCCACCAAGTCGTACAATCGGCGAAGGCCACCAATATCCCTTTCATTAAAAACAGCCTGAATCTTTAAAAGGTCGTTCACGTGGGCTCGTTCGATTGTACTTTTCTTCCCAAATCGCCGCTTTAACAGGTCGATGGCGGCCTCATAATTTGCCTCCGTTAAGGCCAATCCCGCTATAGCCGTACGTGCTGTTCCCCCAAGTAATCCGCGTAAGTAGGAAAACTTGTCTACGGGCGATAGCTTGGGATTGGAGTGTATGGAGCTTACGAAACCGTCCCAAAACTCCTGCCATTCCTCGACACGCCCCGCGAACCGCTTCGCTTCCAACTTCGGCAATCGAACTTGAACTGTGCCGGACGAATTATTGCTCCCATTACTTGAAGGCTCTTGTGGTGATGCTGGAGGTTGAGAGTTTCCACCGAGTGCCTCTTCTGCTGAGGCGACAAGTGCAGTAAACTCTCCCCTCAAGTCTCCGGCGCATCGTATCTCGTCTGCTATCTCCTCGTCCGACACCTCCTCGATTTCGACTAACAATCTCAAAATTTCGCCGTCAAGTTCTTTGGTAATGTCCAACAGTTCCGATAATGTACCCTTTAACTGAATGGTCTTCGCCCGCTGCTCCTCGTTGTACGTTTGCAAGAGTCCTTTTAACTCGTCGCCGACGTATTTTAGGTACGCTCTATGCCCTTTTCTTTCTCTCCTTCTCAGTTGCACTGTCTCTTCGCTGCTCTCCTTTCTCGTTTCTGAAGTCGTTCCATTGCCTGTTTTAGATGTCTTTGTCTTTCCCATGATCCAGGCTCGAAGGACCAAATGTTCGGGAAATCCCGGCACTGGTTCGACTCAATAAGAGGACTGTATCTTTCTCCTTTCAACAATTCTTTATTTCGTTCTCCGTCATATACTGTTTACATTTCACAATCTCTAACAACTCCGAACTTTCGTATCAACTGATACATGAGCTTCGATTTTACAAATTTATCTTTTCCAATACAATGGTAGACTATTTTGACACTTATGTCAATCAAATTACACTATAGATCCATTAAGTTTCAGAATACAAAATCAAGATACAATCTAATGTCAACACGGATTGATTTACAATAATTATTCTTAGACACTGAGAGGTGAAATAAAATCAGCGAACGTTAACGAGAGCCACCATGCGCATACAAACAAATATTATCATTTCGACAATTTTTAGAGGGTAAAAACACCGACAAAAAAATAAATGCAATTCATGGTTTATCTTTTGCTTTAAAAATATCGATCAGTTCAATTACCCTCGGGGGCGGATCCGGGTGGGATGGACTGTGTGGGTAGCCACCCCTCCCGTTTTGGAAGGTGGAATCAAATAGAAATCCAAACAATGTTTCTTTCAATCTGTGTTGTCCGAACTTTTGAAAAAACTGCTAGAACCATCCCTATATGTATAGGGATGGTGTGTGGTATAGGTTGTGTGATAATTATTTTTTCAAGTCCACTTTTAAGTTGTTTGACCCTACGCACGTTTTCCACACGCTATTTTCATGTTATATTTGACATTTAAAGATTTGAAAGATAATTATCTCGATGCCTCAACAGGTGTTTCAAGTATCATTCTAATATTATGTGTTTATAAAGCCCAGAGAATTTATATAGTTCCACGCCTTCTCCTTTCAACACCATCAAACTTCGGCATAAGAAGTCCATCAATTTACATAAGGCAATTTACATCAGTCTGGTTCATGTGCAGTCATCAAGGAAGAACTTTGTAAGGATTTAAAATTCCCTGTGGAATTAAAAACAAAAAACTGAAATCACCTTCAGTATTCAGAGTCTAACAACTGTAAAAGAAGAAAAAAAAAAGGAAAAAATATTTGCAGTTTTCATTTTTCTTTTATTATTTGTATTCCTTAACGTTTTCCTTGACAAAATCACTTTTTCGTTATTTAGTCTATAGTTGTAATTATTTCTCCACGTTTATCCAGCTTGCCCCTTTTTTTTTGTTATTGTATCAGCCAGTAGTAGTGTATTGTAAGCAGTGTTATTTTTTTACATGTTTTGTTTTATAGAAAAAAAGATTTTAGCACTGTGTACTTTGTGGACGGTGGTTCCTGTTTCGCTTTTCCATTTAACTTTTCCTTGTTAAGAACAAGTCGCAAGTCTGTCATTTGTTTGTGTTTGTGTCATTCTGACCGCACAAGAGCAAAATCTCTCCGACTATTACCAGAGACTTGTTGGAAACTATACTTGGAAGATTGGATATACTTTGTTGCCATTTAGGGCCCCGGCCATTCCTGACAGCTCTCATCATAAATTTAAAGAGGGGTTATGAGTCCAAGTACACTCAATATTTCATTATTAGTTATTTTTGTTATTATTGCTTATTGGAGGCTGGTGTGTGTTAGTAAATACAGGAAAGGCATTTGATCCGTTTATTGTCTTTCGAGAAAATACTTTAATGGGTGATTAATAAATCACAAAATATTTTTTTATACTTTGTGTTGAAAATCAGCGATGTAGAAAAACAAAGTATCATTTTTCAACATTTCGAAGAAAAACAAAAGTATCATATTAAAAATAAACAAAAGTTTCGTGTTTCCGCTGTCAAGAATCACGTTTGGTGTTGCATTCGACACTGTCCTTTGAGTCTCTGAGTTTTTCATTTTCAGGTAGAAATAGCTTTGTTAATTAGCATTGGCATTTAGTCACAACAAGCGGTAGGCGGGTTTGTCTTCACAACATTGTAATGCCGTGTAGCAATGAGTAGTGTTAAAGAAGAGAGTTTAAAAGCATTGATATTTTCCAAAGATTTGTGGTATGGAATCCCTCAAATATTGCTGCAGACTTTGTGGCGGCAAGTGTAACCGCAAAGTAATCAAATTAGACTTTTAGGCGTCACACGCACGTTAGTGACGTACATTAATCCAATCAGGTTTGGGGTTGCATCAAGAAACCAGTCAAATTGTCAATCTCGTCCCCAGAGCCCGCTTTTCGTGATGCTGACCAAAAGAAAAGCGGGCTCTGGGGACGAGATTGTGAAATTGTTTGATAAAAATGAAATGACATGCGCAGTAAATTGATTGATTAAACTGATTACTGCAGTTTTTACGGATATATTATTCATGGTCGACGGGAAAGTTAAGCCGTGAATGAATTCGCTAGTCAAACGTATTTTGCGTTGCGCTCATTTACTTAAAATGCACATGCCGTCAGCAAAAGGCCCAACACTAAATTGGTCATTGAGCGATCGTTTTGGACGGGCTAGTTTTGCATATCAAAACTGAAAAAAAAAACTCTCGCACGCATTGCGTGCCTATGTTTAAAATAGAACACTCAGAAACGCCGTTTTCAGCGTTTCTGGAACCCAGGAATCAATTTCCCAGACAATGCTGGAGTTCACTCAAATTCACTCAAAGTCATTTCGGTCTATTTCAAAGTCAAAAAGCTTTGAAAGTCCTATTTTGATGGTTGGATAAGGGAAACATAAGCTTAATCTTGTAAATAGTGACCTCATTAGCAAAGGGCAGCCGTGAGACATTGTTTTGGTGTTTTCGGTCAGGAGAAAATTACCGTTTTTACTGCTCACCACGTCAATACAATTAAACACTCATTCAGAGTCATCATGTCCTTAACTTACCTTGTTTTCTCTTGGCCCTCAGTAGTAAGGGCCTGCGCTTTGCGCCTGACCAATCAGAATCGAGTATAATTTGAATGGACCAATTAGCGAGCCGTATTTCAAACACGTGACTTTTCTAAACCGCAAATTGCGTCAGCAAAAACGTCACAAGCCATGAACCAATGAGAAGACAGTATTTGAATCCAAATAAATTTTAATGATCACACAAATATACATGTCACGCAATAACCAGTGAAAAGTCACTCAGTTCAATGTCACGCAATAACTAAAAACGATGCAACGAGTTCAATGTCAAGAGAAGTGATTAGTTCTTCTTGATGAATTGAAATGGTACATTTGGGATCAACTTTTTCCATTTCTCACAAGCAAGTACGGGATGATTTTTCACTTGCGTTTTCCATACTTTCCATCCAGCTTGGAACGCTTTGCTGAAGTTGTGCAAATTCATTGGGATGTTGCCGATGTTGGGATCTTCCATGCACTTTCTGATGACGAACTTTGATACAGTTTCCCTGTACATCAACAATTCCCTTATGACCAGTACGAACTCTTGATCCATCACGAATTTGGTGTTTAATCTGATGATCATTTAGATGGGATCGTTTTCATCCTCATCCACTGTGTGAGCAGCTGTTGCTCTCATTCTTTCACCGGTGTCATTCTCTTTCTCTGTTTTTTGTTGTCTGCTCCGTCTTCTGTCTCCTCCATTTCGTCTTCCGATTCTGGAATCATTTCATTTGCCTTCAGCTTCTCCATTTCTTCTTCGTCGTCGTCGTCGTCTGAATCAGGCAGGACGGTTTTGACCCAGGCCTCCAGTTTTTCTCTTCTTGTTTTTGTTTGTCATAAACATTCTTTACTTTTTGTATTAGCTCCTGCACTTCTTGGTATCTTTGCTCATCTCCAATCTCGCCTTGATCCAATATTTGTTTTCGCTCTTCGGTCAAGGAATCTGTCTTCTTTCTTAGGCTTATCTGAGTATTGACTTTTTCTACTCCCTGCATTAACAAGACAGCATTTTTACTGCATAGATTGCTGCATGCGCCCTCTTCCTCCTCACAATCGCTTACATCTGTCATGAAATCTGCGTTGGTGAGCAGCGAGTTGGTGTCACTTGCCGTTGACTCTGCATCGTCTTCTTCAAACCTTACTTCTTTTACCGATGTGGGCACCCACTTTCCTTTCACCCACTGTCCTTCGTCTGACATTTTGAGTTGCTGTTTCCCTCTGCTTGCTTTGAGTTGATGATTCTCTCTGCTTGCTTTGAGTTGATGTTTCCCTCTGCTTGCGTTCGTTATATAGTGATGGTGATGACGTATTTTGTTACGGGGTGGGGGATGGGGGTATCCCCTTTTTTCATTGTCCAATCAGGAACCAGTTCCTCGCCTATATAAATTATAGGCACGTGATTATTATGACCCGGGAGGTATGAAACCAGAAAGAAAAACAGACTTTGACGAATGGCACAAACAAATGAAAGAGGAGAATTTCCTGTTTGATTTCCAGGTGGAACTGTTAGCCTATTGCCAATCGGATGTGAAATTGTTACACGACCGATGTAACGTGTTCCGACAACAATTCCAACAAGTGGCCGGATTTGATCCCATGGAAAAATGCTTGACCATTGCCTCGGCTTGCAACCTGTACTATCGCACAGCATGCATGCCCAACAACTGTTTGGCTTCGGAATCCATACGAGGTTGGCACGGAAAAGGAAAACCTCACTCCCAGGCTTCCATCGAATGGTTACATTACTTGAACCGCAATGCCACATCGACCGACCGTGTGGCGCATGCCAGAAACGGTGGAGAACACGTGATCCGTGTGTGTAACAGACGAGTGCACGTTGACGGTTATGCGGCGTCCACTAATACCGTGTACGAATTATACGGTTGCTTCTATCACGGTTGCCCCACTTGTTTTCCAAACCGATACCAGAAACACACCAAACGCACCATGCACGACGTGCACGAAACCACGCAACATCGAGCCGATCAGATCCAATACGCAGGTTACAATCTCATGGAAATATGGGAATGTCAATGGAACAATCTCAAAAAACGAGACACGGACATTCAAACCTACCTGAAATCTTTAAACTTGACGGAACGACTAGAACTCAGAGATGCCTTTTTCGGGGGCAGAACCAATGCAGTCAAACTTCATCACAAGACGAAAGAGGATGAAAAGATCCATACGTGGATTTCACGTCACTTTATCCCTACGTAAACAAAAACTGTGTTTACCCCGTACGACATCCCGTCATCGTGCTAGAACCAGGGCACACAGATCTGTCCGAGTTTTTCGGGCTTGCCAAATGCACTGTGTCACCACCCTATGGGTTATACCACGCTGTCTTACCCTACCGCAGCGATGGAAAACTGACCTTCCCGTTATGCCGCACCTGCGTAGAAACGGAACAATCCAAACCGTCAACAGAACGTAGCGCAAGTCGCAGCCACACGCTTAAAGAAAGAGAACTCACCGGTACTTGGTGTACCCCTGAATTAGAAGAACCAGTGCGTCAAGGCTACGTGATCCAACACGTGCACAAAGTGTGGCATTTTCAAAACACGTCCGACACGTTGTTCAAATCGTACGTGAACACTTTCCTGAAAATCAAGCAAGAAGCCAGCGGGTGGCCAAAACTGGTTGGAAACGATACCGACAAACACGTGAAATACATCACGGACTATGAGAAAAAGGAAGGAATCAAATTAGAACTGGACAAGATAGAAGAAAATCCGGGAAAACGATCTCTAGCCAAAATGATGCTAAACTCTTTCTGGGGAAACAATATAATTTGGTTTTATCAACTGGCTTGACAATGTCAATTGGCCACCGTAAAGAGATTCAAGAGCTGACGTTTCGAGCGTTAGCCCTTCATCGGAGCGAATCAAGGAATTGTACGTCGTGTGTTTTTATATACAGAAAGATGGAGCTTCGCTATTGGCTGGTGCCTGGTAACGTGAAAACTTCGGAATAAATTAGTTGGATGAAAAGCGTTCGTTGATACCGTGAGGATTAAGAGTGCCGATTCCTTGGTGAAGGGAAAGGCCGCAGACTGCCATATGTTGCTTAGAGTGATTTGGGAGATTGAAGTGTCTCGCGACCGGTTTCGATGCATTTTTGTCGTCTTTTGTCGACACTTCAATCTCCCGAATCATTCTAAGCAACATATGTCAGTCTGCGGCCTTTCCCTTTACCAAAGAAACACGGAACGCCGTAAAACTCTAGAAGAAAAATTTATTTTTCAAACGAGCAGTGGATCCCATCACGTTTCACTGTCACCCATATGGCTATTACGAAGAATTCGAATGGGATGAACAAGATGAATTGAATTTGCAAAGTTTATTGCTTTTTTAAGACTTTCGGCAAAAGGCGCATGTGTTCCCCCACATCTTCTTGACATATCTGGATGGGTAAGTCCATCTTCATTCTCTTTTTTGCTGACTTGATCTCGTACACTCCTGCAGCCAATTCTTGTGGACAGGATGTCGTGTTCTTCTGCAAATTGGTGCACGTGAGGGCCGATGTCCTTCTGTGAAATCTCGGTGTTCTTGAAAATGGGCGTCATTTCGCTAAACTTCTCTTGATTGCATCAGGAACAATCTTTCTCCTTCAAGTATCGTCGTCCTTCTCTTCACAAAAAAGACAAAAAATCACAATAAACAAATAACACTTCGCTCGTTCAGTTATTGCGTGACATTGAACTGAGTGACTTTTCACTCATTATTGCGTGACATTGAAATTTATTTGAATTTAAATACTGTCTTCTCATTGGTTCATGGCTTGTGACGTTTTTGCTGACGCAATTTGCGGTTTAGAAAAGTCACGTGTTTGAAATACGGCTCGCTGATTGGTTCATTCAAATTATACTCGATTGTGATTGGTCAGGCCGCAAAGCACAGACCGTTACTACTGCCGTCGGGTAAAAAAAATCGTTTATCCTATTCATTTCTTCAACATTTCGAGACTAACACGTGTTGTGAGTTTTGCCGAACAGGAATGATAACGAAATTTTCACTTTAATTCCGTTTAAAGTGCCTATGAAATGAAAAAATGAGCTATTGAAAAATAAGCTTATTTGAAAGGCCTTAAAAATGATGAAAAATGCGTTCTAGAGATATTCAAGTTTTTTGTATTATGCAAATTAGGTACTGATGACGTCAAAAGGTGTGATAGTGTGGGTGTAAAAACACAAAATAGGGCATATCTCTGCAAGTAATGGTGCAATGCAATTGGATTTTTGCAACACGTTGCACCCTAAGAAATACACCTCTTGATACATATTTTGATGTTGCTATGGCAACAATCTTGGTTCCAGTCTCTTTCCTCTTTAAATCAAATATTGCTCGTTTGTGACTGTATGGGGCAAATGACTGATCTAATTTAAAGCGTGCACAATGCCCATATTGCACTAGCTCTCCTAATTAACCTTTAGGAAGTGGACGATGTTTGCTCAAGATCAAATACAGGAATAACCATTCCTGTATGTTACAGATGTCGGTCCAGATGTGTTGCCATAGCAACACCAAAATATGCACCATCTGATGTATTTCTTAGACTATAACATGCTCACCAAGTTTCAATAGCGCTGCGCACTATTACTAAAAATAGATTTGTCCCATGAGACCCCCCGCGCAGACTCAGACAAGCATTGCGGGCCGCGAAAGGCAAATGTATGAGCAAAACCCTCAGTAGAGAATCAAAAAGCGAAAATTTTGGTCAGCTCGAAGAGTTAGCGTTCTAGAAGGGCGAGAAATGGTGACTACCAACACTGCTGTTGGGATGAGTGTAAAACAGACTCGCGATATCCAGACAAATGGCCAAAATCCCTCAAAGAGTTGGAGGCATCGGGGAAGAAAGCTTTAATTTATACCATTCCCGAAACTGTCGCAAGACATTGCAAAGTGCAAGCGTTAGCTAGTGGCTTGATCACGAGAATTCTTTACGGAGAAAAACATTAGCAGGAATACCTACATTTGTGCTCTTCACTGCCTGAACAAAACCATAAAGTGGCAAACATAACACGCAAAATAGTCCACATACTGGCGCGTGAAAATTTACAGCTTAATCGTCTGGTGCTAGAATGTCACATTGACGAATAAAGGAGGTAGAAACCTAAACACCGTGCTCAAGAGAAAAAAGCTCGCCCGAGTTGATGCAAGAAACAACCTTGGCGACAGACAGCGTCTCTCTAAGACAAACTAATAGCTTTCAAGAAGTAAAGCTACAGCAGTATTTGGTTTTAAAGTCGGACAAAATAATTATCGTATCCGTGATAAGACGCAACAATAACTTGCAACGACCTACAAAAAGTTTAATTCCTATTGTCAGCTATTCCAGTTTTGACGATGGTTCAGTGTTCAGAACATGATGCAACTTTGATCACATTCAAACTTTTTCCCGATTTCTACCTTTAGTGAAAATTCCAAGTTCATAATTAAATTTTATTAGGTTGGAAGGTTTTTATTGCTACCTTGGAGTCAAGAAGTTGTTTGAACTCTTTCATCAGTGCCACTGAAGAGGTTGATTGGGAATAATGTATGTAATTCGCTTTCTTGAATCCAAGGCCATGCTCTGCACTTATACTTCCACGATGATTTGCTGAAAAACAATAATAAACAAAGTAAAACTGTCACAGTGTAATTGTGTGGAATAAACAGCACACATATCTGTATTGATGGTAAATCAGTTTATCATTGCACGCTTTTTAAGAAAAGGAAAAATTACATTAGAGTGAACCGTTTAGTAGTAGACCCGGAATTGAATGGATAACACCAGGCCTTCAGGCATGTATTTTCCTTTTTAACCCCCCCCCCCCCCCCATTTTGGGGGGGAGGCGTTAAAAAAGTAAAATAAATGCTTGAAGGTCAGGTGTGTATTCATTTAATTCCAGGTCTACTACTGAGGAAGGAGGAGGGGTAAACAACAACCAATTTTCGACAACCACCTGTCATTGTAACCAAAAAGTTTTGGAAACCAAGCGTTGCATACATGAAATTAAAGCAACAAATAATTTTCTCACATCACACAAGCACTTCAACCACAAAAACCACGCGTCACACTAAGTGTTGTGTGAAGTTGTGCGGTTAGTGTCACGCGAGACCCTGCATGACAGGGCGACAAAAAGGGACAAAACCCTTGTCTGGGAGCAAGGTTTGAAATCCCGAGGGATTTCTGAGTACCCCCTGTTTCCAGGAGGGCTCAATCCGAGGGTACTGTCCCACTGGAAGGACTTTCCCCTATACCCGGTGATTCACCATCCGCACTAGCCTTTAGCAGGATTCAAAAAGTGGCCAACTTTCACCTCCCAGAACTTCACCAGAATATGTGAACTAACAAGTTAATGACAAGTTTATTTATATATTGCCATCAAACAGGAATTTCCTTCTATTGTGGTGTTCTTTCTCAGTCCCTTGCCAAAAAGTCTCCAATGTTTGGGTACATACGCATGCGCTTTGGGGGCACGGATGATGTAAGAATAAATTAAAGAGAGGCAAATCTTTGATAACTCACATATAAACAGCTTCTGAAGTCCAAAATGCTTATGCTTTACCACACGATTTTCTGTATTCACAAGGAACTTTCAACACCCGTTTGGCAGAACGAGGTCAGACGGATAACACAGCAAGTTGTCGAGGCAATGTGCGAGGTGGAAAAAATGAAAACAGGTTTTGAACGAGTCAATTTTCAGCACGCTAACTGAGCACAATTCTGCTCTGGTTCCATTTTTCTCGCCAAAAGACGAAATCGCGAGAGGTCAGCCATTTTGTTTTTCTGTAACTCCGATGCCTGGTGACCGGTCCGAGGGCTGGGTTGCAACTCCCATGGCCTGGGACAGAGACTTCCTTTCGGAGAAATTTGTCACGCAATGTGTTTAGAGCGAACTCGGTTCAAATATATTTTACAAATATTTCGTCATAGTCGCAAACGAAGGGTCGCCAAGAAAGTGCATGTCTCCATTTTTAAAGCACGTAAAGCACAACCGATTCCGTATGCATTTGCAGCATTTTCTACAAACCGTAGCCTTGAGAATTTGTTGGCGTCTGAAGCAAATTGGAGCATCTAGTTTTTCCTTCAATTTCATCCCAGCCATGAGATAATCTTTCGTTAATCTTTAAGGTGAGATACTCTTTGCTTTTTATTTTACGAACTGAAATTGTTAGCTCAGCTGCTGCCATGAAGCATATTTAATAGCCAAAGAATTATTTAAATGTGAAAAATACACAGTCTGATTACGGCAAGCGTGACCTGAATTGTTATTCAGTGAATACTGGCGTTGTCATAGCTGTTTCGGGTATTGCAATTTAGAAAGAAACGACACCAAATGTTATACTGTTCCAACAGCACAATGGTTCGTGGAGCAAACAACTGCATATGGTTAATGCGTAATCGGAAAGAGTATTGTGGTAAAAGGTGTGTTGGTTCATATTGCGGCGGGAGCACGCTTAAACAACGGCTTATTCGAAAACAAAAATAGGCAAAGAAAAATTTTGAACTTGTTTTGCATGAGTTTAAGTCAACCCAATTAGATATTTGAATACCTGTCATTATATCAAAGTCACGCAATACGAGATTTGCATACTTGTTATTAAAGCAACTCAATTATTTTCTCGCATATTATACAAAGTTGCCGATGGCTGCTATGGAAATTGGTCCAGCAACGTGGCAGAATTTAGAACAAAAATGTGCGGAAATTGATCAAGAAACATTTGCAGTATTTTTAGAACAATTAGAAAACGCGCTTGACCAAGAGCGTCAAACCAAACCTCTACTTCCTAAACCATACCAACCAAGAGCGCCCCCAAGGCAAAAAAGGGCAAGAGAAATGAAAAGCTCGACAATGCAGGGCTCCCAGACTATCCTGAAGGGCGACAACGTGCTCACGAGAGAAGAATGGGAGGGGTGTAAGCGTCTGTTCAAAGAAAAGGGCATGCGCACTTTCGCAGACTGGCTGCGCTACTACAACAATCGGGACGTGGCTCCAGCTCTAGAGGCTTTGGAAAAGATGTGGGCCTTCTACACCGAAAAAGGAATCGACATCTTGAAAGACGCGGTCAGCGTCCTGGGTGTGAGTTTGCATTACTTACTCCGGGGAGCGGTAGAGGAAGGTGCGGAGCTTTACAGTCCAGGCAAAGAAGCGTACGAGATGTTGAAAGAAGCTGTGGTTAGATGCCCGAGCCTTGTGTTCACGCGCTACCATGAAGTCGGGGTGACAAAGATAAGTTCGCACCAATACGAAGACTCCCGTCTTTGCAAAAAGATCTTGGGTTACGACGCCAACGCCGTCTATCTTTCGACCATGCTCAGAGAAATGCCTTGCGGGAAGGAAAGGGTCGTGCACTACGACAACGACTACCAAGAGGCGGTCGTTGAAAAGAGCTTGAAGGTAAGACTCCGTGGTCGATCAGAATCTAGTGGTCCAGTCTGATGCGGTATTTCGTTCCGAAAACATTGTTCAGCGCTTTTTCCATGGCAATACCCGAGGTTTTCTTATCCCCAGCGTTTGAGCGGATCTTGCAATGGTCCTCACTCTGAATGCCATCCAGCAGCATGTTGTCCCGCTCCTCCTGCAAAAGGAAAAGGTCCTCCCAGATCTTGAAGATGTCATACCCCACCGTGTCCTGTAGTATGGTGCCCGCGTACTTCACAACCAGCTTGTCGACCACAGCACGCACGACGTTTTGAACGAGGAAGTTGTTGGCGTGCCCTCCAGACAAGTCGATGTTGAAGAGCAGTGCGAGCGAGCAGGGCACAAGGACCTCATTCTCATTCAGCTTGGGC
>OX393561.1:26627855-26660355 GCA_947652115.1 Blastomussa wellsi
ATGTAAATGTTTTTCTTGCTATTTTGCAGTGTTTTTGTTATCCTAAGCTGATGTTCTGCACCCTCAAAACGGCCTTTCGACCCTCCAAGTACAGTGGATGCCAAACAAACCTCCAGAGAGAAGTTCTGACACACCGAGGAAATATGCTGTTCCCATTGAATAAAATATTATTTCGTTGATGGTTGATATACACTATCTTTACCACTATCTTTCATTGATCTCAAACAGAAACTTATTACCCTTTGTTTGTTTTTCCCTTAAATTGTTGGGTAGCAGAGGGAGCCATTTTGTCTAAACATAATACAGGTATCACTACTGGACCTGTCGATTATAATTTTGACGCACTCTCAAACTCTCCCACTAGCTCTTAAAGCTTGGGATGTCCATCACCCTTTAGAAGTTAGTTACGATATCATACATTACACTATTTTGACCCATGTCATTTTAAATTAATTTTTGATATCATAAAAAGAGGAATGATGCAGCACTCCTAGTTCTTTGGGAAATATATCCAACATTTTTTTAATCCAAGCCAATTAAAACTGTGCAATGTAATAGCATTTGCATCAAATATTGGCTGGTTGTGGTTCAATCTTTGTGCATGGAACATTATTTTTGCCCAGTGCACAAGAGCCGGTACAAAAGACCAAACAATACACCACAGTGAACCAGTGATTCCCACACAAAAATACAAATGGTTATTCTCTTGTGCACCGGTACATGAGGACAGAACCTTATGTTATCCTTCTTATTGGGGAAGGGTGTGTAGGACTAAAGCCTCCCCCCCCCCCGGCTTAGTCTCTGTTGGTGTCTCTTGAATTTTTTTATTAGGCAACCATCCTCACAAATTCAACCTAAACATTATCCGGTGTCCAACTCCCAAATAAGCAATGCATGCTTAGTTCAAAGAGAGCATAAAAACAAATAGGTTGTGTAAACTGGTGTATTTTCAGTAATGGGTGAAGTCTTTGATACGGTTTCTTAAATAGCCAATAGTTGTGGAAGTTGTGCTTTAATTTAAAGCCTTTGTTTATTGCATCTTGGGCACGCAAGTCAACGTGAGAAGCAGCATTCTTAGGGCTGGAGGCAGAGCAATAGAAGCCCAGAGCGAGTCTTGGTGGAAGACGTGATAAGGCAAACGGATCTGGCCAAGTAAGTTCAAAGATACCAACTTGCCGTAGACGAGGCTCAACCTCACTGTGTGCCCGGGGGCCTGGCTAATGCCCGCGCGGATGGTGATGAACGCAGAGAGCACGGTTGGCTAGAACAACCAGCTCAAACAAGCAACGTCAGGTATGAAGCTGGGTGTCAAGGACGGGGTAAACAAAGGCACCAAAAAGCAGCGCTACAGCTAATGGATGGCGGGAAATCGAATATAAACCCGCCAAACAGTCATCCTTCGAATCCAATTCACAAAGCAGCAGCGACAAAAAAGAGCCAGCCCCTATGATCCAAACAGCTGTAGAAGAGCAAACTCCAATGGAGCAAACGGAATCTAAACCAACGCCAACGACTGGCTCCGGAAGTGAGTCACATGATGTGAACGAAATAGCTGTCACTGTTGGTGCGGTTGCAGTTGCGGATTTGGCATTCTCGTCATTTCATTAACGCCCCTTTTTGATATAAGTCTCCATCAGAAAGGGCACAACAGCCAAAATCAACAGCCAGGTGTGCTCTTCCAGAAAACCTATGGCCTGGCCAGAAGCTTTGGAGAGGAAACTCACAATCGAGCCAATAAGACCTGGCAGAGCTGACGCAACCTTTGAGCCAACATCTTTCAGACCTTTTCACAACGCTTTGCTGGTGGCCTTCAAGAGTTGACGCCAATGACAGCGTCAATCGTGACACCTGCAGCAAGAAAGGCTGCTGTAACTGTCAAGCCATATTTTTTGAAGATCTCTTTGACCCTCTCATGAAGTGGAAGCACTCTTCTCTTTCCTCAATCTGTGTTTGCAAACGCGCGAGCCCCTCGGTTCTTTCCGCAACTCCTCCTCCTCCTGTAGCTTCTTTGTCAGAGGGTGAGGCATTCTCATCGTTGATGATTTTCTGATCTTCATTATTTTTTTGAAGGTCGGATTCGTGCTCATGCAGTTCATTAAGCGTTCTCGTGTCGTTAAGATTTTGTTGAAAAGGGTTTCTTTCTTTTTCTTTCTTATCGAGGTCTGCTCTGAGTTTATCAACCTTTTCTTGTTCTTTTGTTTTATTTTTTGCAAGTTTTTCGAGTGAAGCCACTTCTTTCTTTGCGTTTTCGAGATCAGTTTGAAGATTTTTTTCAGTTGCTGAAGTCTGCGCAGATCTCCCTCACTTTCAACATTCAAACCATACTCATGAATTGCTTCAATACTTGCTTGAGTTTGCTCAAGTTTGTTTCTCAGATTTTGCAATTCTTGAGTACCTTTTTCCTTTTCTGCAGAATTTTTTTCAGCATCTCTTAATTGTTGTTCGGCCTCTCTCAATCTCTGACATTGGTCTCTTATGCTCTCATTTTCTTGAGCAATCAGAGATTCAGCTTCTGGCCCAAGGAACGTTTCTGTGAATACCAGTACCATCTTTTCTGAAAATTTCAGTCTCACCACCTGTTGAACCAAATGATACAATTGTTGTCTCATTGCCACCCTTTTTGCTAAAAACTATTGGGTCTAATTTTCCGAAGTCCACTTTTGGGAACCTCGTTCTGATAAAGTCTTTAGCTCTTTCAAGAATTGCTGGGTTTTTGTAATCTGGATCTACAAAATCGCCAAACAAAGGAACTTCAACATAGGATGTGTCAGGCAGCCCGCTCTGTTCTTGTTGCATCGTTTGCATTTCATGTTGTTCGCGGACCCCCCAACACACACTGAGCTAGTGCTAACGCTCAGCAATTTTCATTTCAAAGGGGAACATTACAAACAAATCGGGGGAGTCGCAATGGGAAGTAAGCTTGGTCACAATTATGCATGTTTGTTTGTTGGCTATGTCGAGGAGTGCATGATTACTGAGTACCTCGGTATAAAGCTGGAACTTTACAAAAGATACATGGATGATGTGGCCGGAGCAGCCTCTTGCACTGAACAAGACCTGACGCAATTCCTGACGTTTGCTTCAAACTTCCACCCCAAACTTGAGTACACCTGGTCAATCTCTTCGGTCAAACATGTACTTAATGCCTCGTGGTGATCACATCTCAACATCGATATACTACAAAGAAACAGACAGCCACTCCTATCTGAACTTCAAATCATTGCACCCCTTTAATTGCAAGTCGGCAATACCATACAGCCAATTTCTACGACTTCACAAGATTTGTAGCGAGGATGACGATTTCGAAGAATCACCAAACACCATGGAGACTTTCTTTGTAGCACGCGGCTATCCAATCCACCTCGTACGGGATGGTAGACAAAAGGCAACAACACCAAGAGCTGCCTTATTGACTGGACGGGATGCCCACAATTGCAAGACCACGACTAACAGAGTACCTATTGTTACAACGTACCATCCAAAGATCACGTCCGTCTGTAATGTCTTACAACGCAATTTCAACATCTTGAAAAATGACAAATGCACCCAAGTCATTTTTTCACCACCACCATTGAAAGCTTACAGACGGGCAAAAAACCTCAAGGATCTGTCAGTCCACAGCAATCTTCCTTCAGACAACCCACCACACCAGCCGGGCACTTTTCCCTGCAGGAGGACCATCTGCCGTACCTGCCCTCACATCACTGAGTCTACCTCAATTCCAACGCCAGGAGGAGACATGAAGATCACAGGGCATTTCACGTGCATTTCAGAGAACATCATTTACTGCATCTCTTGCCGGAAATGCCCCCAAAGCAGTCTATATTGGGGAGACGGGACACAGATCGGCCGACCGATTCAGAGAACACCGCCTAGATGTGCTCACAATAAGGGGGATTTGGCTGTAGCGCAGAATTTCAATTGCCCCAGTCATTAACTGGAAGACATGCATGCTGTGGTAGTGAAAGGGGGACTGGAACAGAGGGATATCAAACAGCGCGAGCAGATGAGAAGTTTAGAACACCCGCTCCTCTCGGGATCAACCGCGATTTCTCTTTCTTATGATCGCGTGCGCATACATCTTGGCACACGCTCACAGTTTGTAGTATTTGCATATGATGGCAAATAACGAACTCCACTTTCAACATGCCACCCTGAAGAAGGCAGCACTGCCAAAGCGAACTTAATAGCGTTTAAAAATACCAAAAACTTTAAATTAGATCGTAACTGCCCGAGTTGAACCCGACGACAGGCACCTGGATGTACGAAGTGAGCAAAGCGAAACTCCGTGTGATGGGGGGTTTAAAATAGGGAAATAAATGTCTGAGGGATAAGGTGGTATTTGTTTGACCCCGGCATTACTAAGAGAAAAGCCCCCACCCCCACCCAGTGAACCGACAAAGTGTAGTATATGAATTCACAAACAAACCCAGCAGACTTTGGTCAATGCCACTTAAGGTCATTCCCCTGAAATAGAACTGACAATAGATTTTCGTTCAAACTTTGCCCATTTGTTGTTCATCGTAAGGGAATTTAAATTTTGTAATGAAAAAGAGGGGTTCCCATATTCGTTTAGGAGCAGGAGCACCTTGAAAATACCCCATAATTCGTTAAAATATCAGCTTCAGAAATATTTTCATTTGACTAGCTCATGCAACGTCTTATGGGAGAAGGAAAAAATAGGGAGAAAGTAAAACAAGGAAAAACTATAGATATACTGTATCGCCTTCAAGGAACAATTTAATATATGTTTCAATATGAAAGCACGCATTTCCAGTCGACCTTGATTCAACTTGTTACTAGTATGCAGTGATCTCGAGGCCACAATATCTGTTCAATAAGTTCACGTTTCCGTCGATTATTTATTTTTCTGCAATGGGAATTTGTTTATATTCCTGCTATAGGAAGAAAGTGATTGCTAGTCTCAGAAAAAGGGTAAAAAAATATAGGTCACCATACTCGTTTACGAGAAAACGACGATTTATCTCCTTTACAAGCAAAGCCGTAAATAAAACGCCGCAGTTTTCTTTACGTGCGCGCGCTGATGACGCAATAAATCGCGCGCAGTAAGGATACGCAATGCAATACAGGAGAATGACCTTAAACTAACTTTGGTCAATGCCTTCGTTTCCTCCCGTTTAGACTATTGCAATAGTATACTTTACGGTCTACTGCCACTGAATTTCTGAAGCTTCGAAACACTGCTGCCAGGCTACCTTGTAAGATGAGTCATTTTGATCACATCTCACCAACCTTACAAGGATTCCACTGGATATCTATCAATTATCGTATTGAATTTAAGATCTTACTCATTACCTACAAAACCATCCATGGACTAGCACCTACATACCTTAGCAAACTTATTGTTTTGAAGACTGTATCTAGATATAATCTAGATATAATCCACCCATAACAGAAACTCTATGCACACTTGGTGATATTAGTTTTACTGCAGCTGTACCAGCGCTATGGAATAAATTACCCAATGCAGTCCGCTGTGCAGATAGTGTACAATCATTTAAAAGGGTTTTTAAAACTTACCTAAGGCTTTAGTTATGAACTTTAATCGATTTTTATTTCCACTTAGTTCTGATTACGTTTGACGAATTATATTTTAATTTTAATCACTGTACTATTATTGCTGTAATTATCACTTCATTTAAACTTTCTTTCTGTTTGGCCTATTGTAATTAGACAGTTGATATTTGTATTGCAAAGCACGAGAGAGCATCTTCATATGATTCTTGCACTAGAGAAGTTCTAATTTATTATTATAATTTATGATACAAAATGTTGAGCTCACTCGCTGCCACTGAAAAACAAGAGTACCATGTAAATACATTAAATTTTAGTTATGCAAGAGATAACTGTGGTACAAACCTGTCCACTCATAAATATATGGCTCAATTAAATTAAGCACTTCTTCACTGTAATCCAGTGTTGTAAAGTTTAAATGCAAGTTCCCTAGAAATGAAATTAAAACATTTTAGTTTGAAATTTGTTCCAGACAAAACTGTCATTGAGACACATAGGCATAAGAGCCAGGGGGGTTCGAGGGGGAATTGCAGCCCCCCAGTTTTAAAAATTATGACGTTCTTTTTTGGGGGAAAATGTTTAGGATTTAGCAAAGCATCTGGAAAAACAAAACCACTGTTGTTTTAAAACGTCAAGATCAGTTTTAGGTTGATCAAATGTTCAATGCCATGACAACAACTCACAGTGGGCTTACAACTCAGGATTTGTATGCTGCACTGGTTGGCTCTAAGGTATTTAGTAAGCTTGATCTATCACATGCTTATGCCCAGCTGAATGTTGACGAAGAAAGTCAAGAATACTTGACAATTACCACTCATAAAGGCCTTTATTCCTACTTGAAATTGCCCTATGGGGTCAAGTCATCCCCAAAAATACTTCAAGCAAAAATGGATCAAATTCTTCAAGGAATTGAGAAATGTGTTTGTAAACAAGATGACATCTTGATAGGGGGAAAGGACTGGCAAGATAATCTCAAGATACTTGCTGATGTGTTGGACAGGCTACACAAATACAATTTGCATTTGAAACTACCAAAATGCACATTTTTGAAGCCTGAAGTGATTTACCTAGGTCTGAAAATAAGTGCCGAAGGTCTGCAACCAGTGGAGAAGATCAGTGCAGTGAAAAGAGCCCCAGTGCCACAAAATGTGGGCATGGTTCAGTATTATCATTCCTTTTTGCCAGGGCTCGCTACGACTTTAGCACCTCTGCATAGGCTTTTGCAGAAAAATGTTCAATGGGAATGGACAGATGACTGCCAGAGAGTGTTCGAGGCATACAAGGAGGGCCTCACCAGTGATTCGTTGTTAATCTACTATGATCTGAATCGTGGGCTTAAGTTAGCTTGTGATGCTTCGAGTTATGGTTTGGGGGCAGTGCTTAGTCATGTAATGGAGGATGGCCAAGAAAGGCCGATAGCGTATGTTTCACGTACCCTCAGCTCAAGTGAGAAAAATTATGCACAAATTGAACAGGAGGCCTTGTCTGTTATTTTCGGGGTAAAAAAATTTCATCAGTTTCTATATGGACGGAAGTTCACTTAAGTGACTGATCACCAGCCATTGTTGGCTATTTTGGGCCCTAAAGCTGCTATACCCACACTCACAGCTGCTCGTATGCAGCGCTGGGTGATCGTCTTTTCAGCATATGACTATAAATTGAGTACAGGAGCTCTGAGAAACACAGCAACTGTGATGCACTCTCCAGATTAGCCCATGAAGATTTTAAGGTTGGCAGTGAGAGTGAGATATACAATGTCAGTGCTATTGACAATTTCACTATTTCCCTTCGTCGGAGCGGATTCGCTCCGACGAAGGGCTAACGCTCGAAACGTCAGCAATTGAATCTCTTTACCGTGGCCAATTAACATTATCAACCCAGTTGATAAAACCAAATTATATTGTTATACTTCCCACCGACGCAGCACCACAGTTTCTTTAGAAATGGCATCAAACATACTCTAATTCCTCCTTATCACCCACAGTCAAATGGTGCAGCTGAAAGATCAGTCAGGGTGGTAAAGGAGGCGCTAGTCAAACAAGTTCTAGAGGGAAACAAGAGTAGGTCTATCAAACATAGACTAGCAGATTTCCTTTTAAGATACCGTACCACCCCACACAGCACCACCGGTGCTATGCCATGAGAGCTGTTGATGAGACGTAGACTGCATTCTCAGTTAAGGTGACCGAACACAGTTTTTAAAACCTGTGTTGCATTTGCCTTTTATTCTAAAACAGTTGAACTCTAGGCCCCCAAATTTGGCAGGAGATAAGATAAAAGGATAGACTTTTGAATTTTGATAGTTACACTGACGTGTGCGCTGTTGCCATGGTAACTTGACTGGATATAAACATCAAACACCTGGAGCAATACTGAGAGGTGGATTCTAGGAAGGTAGTTAAGGTTTGTGGACCCAGAACTTATTTGGTCAAGACTGGCCATAAAACCAGATATGTTCATGTTGATCATCTGATTAAAGCTTATGATAAGGTGCCAAATGAAACTAGGGAGATGGACATACCAGTCCCAGAAGTGCATGAACAATCTACTCTAGGTGCAGACAATAGCCAAATTTTATCTGATGTGCCACAGCCGCCAGTCAATTTTTCAGATGAAGATAACGAACCTAGTTCGAATGAAGAGAATGTAAACACATCATCGCCAGTTGTTTTGAGGCGATCAGAGAGAATCAAAAAGCCTGTTGACCGACTGAACCTGTAGCGAATGTTATAGCTACTATTGTGTTACTTGGATGAAGAATTTCTTATTCATAAGGGGAAAGCAGTGTAATGTTTTAAGTACCCTATACATCATAATTACTGTGTATGTACCCAGAGTGCATTGCAGCAATAAAGTTGGGTTGAAGCGGCCATGTTGTTGTGACCTCGTGGTTCTACTTGGGCCTAATATATAGGCAATATTTCACACCCAATACACCTTATTTCAAAATGGACGGTGATTTATGCACACACAAATTGGCCCTTGTTGCCTCATGCAAGATAAAATATTCTTTTGATTTTTGAGCTTAAAGGCAAGAAGGGCTAATTACGCACGTTTCAGTAAATCATTCATCCTCAAAGCCACACTTGCTCCATTTCAAAGAGTGAACTTGCCACTTGTTTTTCCAATTAGCAATTCTGCATTCTAATTGATAGACCGACTTGATTCTTAATAATAAAACATTAAAGGGAGGTTTGGAATTATTGGTCCGACAATAATATATGTATTGCTTTGCGATAAGAATAATGTGATTGAACAGCAGAAAGCAATCTTTTCTTTGCCAGTCACCAAATATAATGTGTATCGCAGTTAAGGATTCGATGTTGATATCTCTATTATTGCACCAGACTGAAAGTTCTTTCCACAACGTTGCAGTGAAGTGACAAGTCACAAAAAGGTGTTCGAGGGATTCGTCCATCACACCACAGAAAGAGCAGGCTGAGGAATCTGTTTTACCTATCTTTTTTAAAAACGTTTTGTCACTAGATACCTATTCAAAATCTTATATTGAAATTCTTGTGTTTTTGTGTTCAGAGCGTCTTTGAAAGGTAAGCTATAGATTTCCCCCATTCCAGACAGACATCACGAAAGTTTTCATTGTACTTCAACTGAGCTGTAGGTTGAGTCACAATTCCAGAAATTAATTCCCAATAGATACTTTTAGAAATCACCTCAGTTATCAAAACTTTCTGGTTATCTAAGACAAGTTGAATTTGGTCCTGAAGGACAAAAGGACTTTTATTCCCGTACCCATTTATTTTCAGGGATTTTCGCCACGGTGCAGGGATAGCGTCTATTAAAGACATTAAATCAAAGACGTCTTTTGGAGAAAAATCCAACTGACGTAAATTGCATCGATTATTTTCTGTGACCTATTCTAAATAATCCCTTACTAACCAAGTTTTTATAATATACAGATTCACCATTGATACAAATGAATTTGTTGTTCCAAATAACAGTGTTGGATATTTCTTCGTGTGACAGCTCAGGTACCCAATTACGTGTGGCTGTGGAACGTTGCGCAAAGCACTCAAAGCATTCTCTGTAAAACTTTGGAAGATTAATTGGAAGCTTTTTAACGTCAAAATTACACGTATCCCCAACAGGTTTCAGGTAGTGTAATAAAATAGTTTTCCAATGACAAGGTTCATTTTCCGCGAGTCTTTTGCAAAACATTATTCTCTGAGTCTTGATTATAGATTCTAGGGGTTTTGATTTTGCCTGATAGCATCAATGTTGGTTTCACGGCTACAGGCTGATGCACCTTGTTGCTAGAGATTTCATGTAATTAACTGTGGCTTCTCTTTTTCTAGCAATGTCCATTGCCTTGTCGAGCTTCAATTTGTCATCTTTTCCTAGGAGGGCCTCCTGTACCTTAGGTTTTCTGGTGCCAATAATCAGTTGCTCGATTAGACAATCCTCAATTTCGGCTTCGCTGAACCGACACTTCTGTGCTTGTATTTTACATCTGGCCATGAATGAATCTACTGATTCATCATCACACTGTCTGAAACCTTGCAACTGGTATCGAGCAATGCGGAAGTTTGCTTTAGGTTCCACGTATGTTGTGAACTTGTCAAAAATCACATCAATTTTCTGTTTTTCTTCATCACTAAGTTCGAAACAGTTAAAGATCTTCCGGCCCTCTTCGCCAATCCACAGTAAAATATATGTTGCCTTGACTTTCTCTTCTTTCTGATTTAAAGAACTGTCAAAGATCAGCTGACGATATTGTTTGAAACTTTTGAATGTTGTGGGTAAATCAGTCCCATTCCAATCCATCTGAGGCAGCTGAATTCCCGAGAGCTCGCCCATACTTGTAAAACAAGGTGTCGGCCAGTAGAACTGTCAAAATACTTGGCTGCACGTTACGAAGAGTTGACTTTTCAATCCTCGTTCATCAGGTTTATCACGCTATTCCAGGCATCGAAATCTCACTGGGCATGTTTGATTGTCCGCTCGCTGCCACCATGTTAAAGTATTGCCGATGAAATAGTACGAATCAATCATGAACAAGACTTTACTTGTGTCAACATGTACATTGCGCATTGCAGCCAAACTCATTCCAGACTTTATTTGCATGCTCGTACTCTTCGTCAGTTATGTGCTTGTCATTCAGCTTGCTGTAGAACTCTTCTTTTTTTTGGCAGCTGCATCTCTTCTAACTTTTCCCATGAGTCCATGTACTCATATGGATAAATCCCCCTTTTGCAAATCAAGTCACTGCCGTTTGATATGGCCACTGTGTTTTTCAGCAGCTCTTTTGGCATTGATTTTACAAGCTGTCTATGAATCGCAAGCCTCCTACTTTTATCAAAATGTACTTTTCCATGTTTTCTGGTATGCAACTTGGATCTTTTTGCTGCTTTAACATTGCCTGCATCAGTTGGTGTGCATCATATCCCTTCAGGTTGTGAAATACAACAGGGATTTGCATTGTCTTTGGCTTTATTCGCAACTTCAAGTTAGATGCGTTATGTGCTGATCCACGAAACTTACCGGTTATGTGGCAATGGTCTCTTACCACATCTCTAAAGTTGTTCTGAAGCAATGGCTTTTTGCAAAAGAAGCATTTCTCTTCCTTCGACACTTTCTCTTTTTTTTCTTATTTGTCAGCCCTTTCAAGCAAAAGTATGGACAATCTTTCTTCGCCTCCCAAAAGCATTTCTTGTGACATTGGCCAAGATACTCCGCCTCAACAACTTCTTTTTCTGTTGTTGCCTCCTTTACAACATCGCCAATATATTCGTCAATATCCTCTTCTACTGGAATCTCTTTATCTGGATCCCACCAAAGTGGCAAAGAATCCAGATACTGGTCTTTCATCAATCTTTTTTGCATATATTCCACTCTGTCATGCTTTTGAATGTGGCCCAGTCATCTCCTGTCATTACTAGTGGCTTTTTTTGGGCTAACCTCTTTCTCAAAACACTTTCAACCTCCTGGATCTTTTTGAAAATCACTTCTGATGCATTCAATCGCTTCTTACAACAATAAATGCAAAGCTACATGCCTCATGTTGCTCTGTCTTTTCTGTGTAGCTCTCATTTTCCCCTCTTTCAGGATTGCACCCCTGGATCTTTTTGTTTATTGCCTCAAAGTCAGTGTAAATTATATAAGATGCCTTCATTTGATTCTGATAGTTATTGTATTTCGGTATGTTGTTTCCCTCCTCTGGCATTTCAATTCTTGTTGGCCTGCCATTTACTCCGTTGCAATACGTTTTTTGCTTCTCAAGCAATTCTGCTGTTGAGCAACTGTGCAAACACATTTGCTTCTCTGTGATTTGTCTGGTTAAAGAGCAGAGAACTTACTCGCTTCACAAAGAAGTACTGCTGAATTTCTCCCGACTCTATCAGCATAAGGTTTTTGCGCTGTATTTCCTTATCTTTTCTGCTCAGCCTGTGAATGGTCACACACTCGTTCTCCCAGCCGAATACATTTATTGCGATATTTGATTTCTGTCTATCTGTTTTAGCGGCGTCCGAAATTCTATTCCTGACCAGTTTACTCCATCTTTAGACTGGATACTTGCTTGGCCTTTGCGAGTCTTTTTCAACAGGAGATAAAGAAGCTCTGATAGTCCACTTCAAACACTCGTTGTCTCTGTTCCGCATGTTTATTATTGCCTTCTTGCTTGCTAGTTTGGCCGGCAGTGGCAAATACGTTCCTCTTCTCAATGGCTTATAGCATGCCAAATTAACGTATACTGCAGTCACTCTCTCGAAGAACTAACCTGAGCCCCTCTTCGACCAATCAGAAACGTCTTCGTTTGCTCCCTCAATGAATTTATCAAAACTTCTTCCAGTGCTGTTTTTTCCTCTTTGAAAATAACATGTGGATCTTTTTCAGGAAAATAGTGTTTCATTTGCTCAATCCCGTCTTCAATCTCTTTTTAAAACTCTGCTTCCATTCCAAATGAGACCTTTACACTTTTCATCTTTGTGAGCTCTTTTCCGACTATTTTTGCTATTTGTGGCTTGATTTGTTTTTTAAACACAGAAAGGTACGAAACCACTCTCCAAAGTTGTTTCTCAATATTTCAAACTTATCCATGTGCTCATAATCTCTTTGAGCAAAATCATCAAGAAAAGCATTCAATTTTTCTTCTGAAAACCTTGCTGCTGCCATTTAAAAAATACATTGCATTTCTTAAATAGGGGTGATTTTTGGCGCAACAAAAAAATCATTATACCCTACACACATGGAAAAGGTTGGTTTCTGGAAACCAAAACGAAGAAACCCATGACACACACATAAAATACTGGTTCTGGCACAGACGTTTGCACAAATTGTTGCCCTTATCGCTGGAAGCCGTTTTACACTAAACTCGGCTCCAAAATGTCGCCGAGTTTAGTGTAAAACGGCTTCCAGCGATAAGGGCAACAATTTGTGCAAACTTGCTGTGTCCAGAACCAGTATTTTATATTTGTGTGAAAAACTGGTTCTGGACAGAGCAAGTTTGCACAAATTGTTGCCCTTATCACTTGAAGCCGAGTTTAGTGTAAGACGACTTCCAGTGATATATTTGTGTGAAAAAGCAAATATTACGCAAACACAGAAGTAAACAAAAGAGCGTGACCCCAACCAAGCGAGCGGATGTGTGCCAGAATTAATTTCCAATTGAAGAAATATCTGCACTATTCTGTTTGGAGTGCAGCCGTTGCGGGCGATACGGACTCTGCGCACCGTGCTACCAAACCGGTTTTAAACACTATGTTTGGCCGGATATTAATGAATACAACCCTGTCAGACCCTTCGTCAAGGTGAGTGACGATTGAGAGCACTATTTGGTCCGTTGTGCCGCACTCGCAGGCGAACAATGGCGCGGCGGACACTGGCCTGGTTATTCAGAGTTTGATAATGTCCTTTGTGTAAGTAGTTGAAGCGTGTAATCTTTGCTGGCAACCAAGCGTTGCATACATGTTATTAAAGCAACAAATAATTTTCTCACATTACACAAACACTTCATCCACAAAAACCACGGGTGGAAAAAAAAAAAGACGCAAGGCGTTGTGTGATGTTGTGCTGTTTGTGTCACACGTGGCATTGTGTGACAGGGCGCAAAAAGGGACAAAACCCTTGTCGGGGGGTGCTTGGTTTTTTACCTCTGGGAGCGAGGTTTGAAATCCCGAGGGATTTCTGAGCACCCTCCTGTTACCAGTAGGGCCCAGGCGGGCTCAACCCGAGGGTACTGTCCCACTGGAAGGACTTTCCCCTATACCTGGTAATTCACCATCCGCACAAGCCTTTAGCAGGATTCAGAAAGTGGCCAACTTTCACCTCCCAGAGCTTCACCAGAATATGTGAACTAACAAGTTAATGACAAGTTCTATATTGCCATCAGACAGGCATTTCCTTCTATTGTGGTGCTCTTTCTCAGTCCCTTGCCAAAAAATCCCCAATATTTGGGTACATACGCATGCGCTTTGGGGGCACGGATGATGTAAGAATAAATTAAAGAGTGGCATATAAACAGCTTCTGAAGTCCAAAATGCTTCTGCTTTTCCACACTATTTTCTGAATTTATTTTTCAACACCCGTTTGGCAGAACGAGGTCAGACGGATAACACAGCAAGTTGTAGAGGCAATGTGCGAGGAGGAAAAAATGAAAACAGGCTCTGATCGAGTCACTTTTCAGGAAAGATCAAATTGACAGTTCGATAAGTCGCTTTGATCAAATCGTGTTGTTCCACAGCGTTCTTCTCTTTGCAACGATTCCCCAACTTCTGTGGTGGAAAAAGAACTTACAGCACGCAAAGTGAGCGTACGTTCGATTTTTCTCGCCAAAAGATGTAGTCGTGAGAGGTCAGCCATTTTGTTTTTCTGTAACTCCGGGGCTTGGTGACCAGGCCGAGGGCCGGGTTGCTACTCCAAGGGCCTGGGTTCAATAAAAAAGACTTCCGACTTTTTTCTGAGAAATGTGAATTTCCGTGTGAATCTCATCCCAGCCAAGAGAAAATCTTTGGTTAATCTTTAAGAACGCAGTCTTTATCATTTGAACTTCCCATCCTGATCCCTCCACAGACCAGTTTTCTATTTCTCCCTTTGTTCTTTCAATGAATTCATCGAATTTTTGTTTTATCAGTTCTTCATCATCTCTGTTAAAAACGGGCAGTTCTTTTTCTTTAAAATAATGTTTCATGTTTTGCGTTTCATCGTTTCTTTCTCTTGAAAACTTTACTTCTAGCCCGAGACTTACTTTCACACTTTTTAACTTTTGGAGTTCTTGTTCAACCAAATCAGTGAACCTTGCTTTATTTTCTCTTACAAACACTAATAAATCTTTGTTGTTTGGATTTCCTTCGGATACATCCATTCTCTAAACACGAAGCCATTCCTTGAAATTACTTTGTGATAATAGAAACCTGTCATATAATACAACCAGTTGTGGTTGTAATGGTTGACATAGGTTTCTGTTTTCCTGTCTCGTTATTTGACCGTAAAACATTTGCAAAACAGCGGATGTTTAATTTACGGCAACCATATTGGCGTATATACTTGTGCAGATATTTCTTCAATTGGAAATTAATTCTGGCACACATCCGCTCGCTTGGTTGGGGTCACGCTCTTTTGTTTACTTCTCTGTTTGTGTATTTTTTGCTTTTTCACACATATAAAATACTGGTTCTGGACACAGCAAGTTTGCACAAATTGTTGTCCTTATCGCTGGAAGCCGTTTTGCACTAAACTCGGCGACATTTTGGAGCCAAGTTTAGTGAAAAACGGCTTCCAGTGATAAGGGCAACCATTTGTGCAAACTTCTGTGCCAGAACCAGTATTTTATATGTGTGTCCATGGGAGCTTCGTTTTGGGCTGAAATGTTGTTAATCAGCTGCGCCAGAAACCCCCCTTTTCATTTGTGTCTATGCAACTGTGCTCTACAAATGACAAGATATCCAGAATTATCTGTAGCTTGGAGAATAGGGGTTGAGACTTCAGTGCATAGTAATAAACAAAACAGTTGAATATGAATAAGAATAAAGTTGAGACGATGCTTACCATCTCCAAGGTGGCCATATCCAATTACACTAGTCACCCTGTCACCAAGTCTTTCTCTCATGTGCGACACAAGCTCATACATCATTGGCAAAGGAAGTGACAGATCATACTAGTAGCAAAGAATATTAGAACACTATTATTTCATGATTGGTCCATTTTCTTTTGTTAATCAAAGGCCTTTATTTAAAATACAACCATGTTGAATAAAAAACTAAAGTAAAATAAAATAGAAATAAACAAACAAATAAATGCCAGTCAAAAACTCATGACGACCTTTTCTTAAACACTTTAAGGAGGAGGTGTTTTATACTTTCGTTAAAATGATTCTTAACTTTTATGGCTGTACAGCGAATGTAGAATTTACCATAGTTTCGATGCTACTGATGTAATAGGTTGATTTAAGAGCAAGCCTGGTATTGTATGAGTGTATGGATGCTGCTGTTTGAAACAAATTTCAAAGGAAGATGGAAGAAGATTATGGTAATAATGATCCATGAGGAGTGCATTGTGAATGGTAACAAGATCAGTTAAAAAGAGGCTCAGAGTGTTTATCTGGTTTCGAGACAGCTATAGTATGTATAGCTCTCTTTTGAAGAATAAGGTTCAAGAGTATATACTATAAGTATTGCCCCAAATTGATAACAGCCCAAAAACGGGTTTACGCCAGTGGAAACCTACAAACAGTGTTCAAGTCTTGTTAAAATTACCATACCAGTGTACTGAAACTAGGTATGGAGGGATATCAATGTGATGCCATCAGAACTTTAGATCTCAACTTGAAAAAGTCAGGCTGACTTTTTCAAGTTCTGTCCTTTTGATTTGGGAAAAGTGATGAAACTGTTTATGGTCATCCTCTTCCCAACGCAATTTGTCATGGGCATCTTTATGTTCTAGGAGCATTTCCTTTATGGATGAAAGAACTTAGTCATAATTTCCTGGCCATTTTACAAAAAAAGCTGAAATATGACCGTGACAGTGTCCCTTAAAATTAAAATTTTATGAGCGGGCCGGCTGACGCAACAAACAGGCCGCACCAACAAAACTTACGTTACCACACGGTAGTCCTTGCTATTACTGACTGCTAACGTAACAAAAAGACAGTGAAAGTGTCGACTCTGGCGCTGGAGTGCCTTTGCTTCCGCAAACTGCACAGGCACAGGGAAGGGCATAATATATAGATTTAGCCAAGCCTAAAAGCGGAGCTCCGTATTTTGCTGGTTCTTAATAATTTCTCTGAAATAAATAATAATTAAAAACGTCAACTCGAATTGCAGAATTTCCGCTAAGAATGACCATAAAAAGTCAAAAAATGCTTCCACAAAAAAAATCGGACCTGGGCCTGCGATCAATGAAGAAAACCAATGCCTGGTCAGCGGTCAACTTAAAAAAACACGTTACCTCGATGAGTTTTAACCTGAGCCCGCGATCTCGTCATGTGATACTGGTCAGCGGATACCTCGATTTGACAGCTGTCAATTGACCATAACATGGATGCCCCATAACAAAGATGTAAGCTGATAAGGCTGACAAGGTGTTGACAAGGCATGGCTATTTATGGCCGCCATGTTGCGCGACTCCATCGTCGTCGTCATCGTCGCCGTCGTCGTGCGTACGCGTCCACGAGCAATACCGCTAGCCATGATAACCATGAGAAAATCAACTCATGGGTTTCGTTTTCTTTCCCATACAAGTATGGGGCTCTGCTTGGTGGCCCTTTGGGCCGCCGGAGCTCAGCTACAACATCTCAATTATTACTAGAAATAGCGTCAACGCTGCCGCAATGATGGTTTCGTATGCCTCAATGACAGTTTGTAGAGATGCATGGAGGAGTAGATGGATAATCGCCAATATATTTCCGATCCTTTCATTCTGGAATTTGTGACCAGCTTGAAAAGTATGGAGCCAATAAGCATGGTATGAAAAGTTAACAACAACCACCTTTTTATTACGCACGAGCAAAGCCTCGGAGCGTTAACGTTTCAGTAATCAAGAGATCGGAAATCAAAATTTCGATTGCGTTCGATTGGCAACAATTTTTGGGAGTTCGATTGGGGTTGGCAATGGAACTCAATCATTCGATTGTGCTCGATTAAGTTCGATTAGTTATGCTGGCTATACATACGAAAGTTATTCGGAAGAACACGCTATCAATCACTTATCGGGCTTTATTATTATTGCGGTTGAAAATATCCGGTTGGCGCTAAGCTTTATTTGGCGGGATGTAAATTTTGTGAAATTGCGTGTCGAAACAAAGCAAAGTCGGCATGAATAAAATGGGGAAGGAAGTGTCACAAGCAACGCATCTCTTACCACAGACAGAGGCTTTATTTACACAAGAGCGGGGATTGGAGGGAATCGGAAAGCCTTAACCCCCATGAATCCCCTTTTCCTTTTGGTACCAATTTAATTACTGGTATGAACTCCGAAAAAAAAGATGGCAATTGTAGTGCACTCCACTTGGCTAAAAGCTACTTTTCAGGAAGCCCACAAATACGAAACTAATAAATGACAAAACAAAATGAAAGATAAAATTTAGCTAGCAATCTAAATTTATATATTATTGCATGTATAATTACAATTTAAAAATTACAATTTAAAATGCTACATAACTACTGACAATAATTACAATTTTAAAAGTTACGTGACAAATTCCCTTGTGCCGGCTCTAGAACGAGTCAAATCTGGCAGTGCTTCCATGCCTTTGCAGCGAAATACCGAAAAGACCCAAGACCATGCTTTGTGCTATTTTCTTTGGGCAAGGAGAGCATATTCGTGCCCCTTATTGTTATAATTTGTGTACTTTACTTTGAATAGGTTCAGAATGGACCGGGGGTGCCTTCTCCTGAAAGCAACTATTTATTGTGATCAACATGTCCTGTATACGACGCCCCTCTAGCTAGTGTGCGATGCAAACCGATCCAATTTAGCAATCTATCGTATAGGTTATTCTTATCCTTACAAATCTAAGTACACGATCGTTTACTCTCTCCAATTTCTTGGTGTTCCTGGCTCCGCAATGGTGCCATATCTGGCTACAATGATCAAAGTGTGGTAAAATAAAAGCATGATATAGTGCTTTCTTGGTTTTGCAAGGCAGAACATTCTTGAATAAGAGGGGGTAAGTTTCTAAAGAAACTGTGGTGCTGCGTCGGTGGTAAGTATAACAAGATAATTTGGTTTTATCAACTGGGTTTTGTAACATAGTTTGACAGTAGGTCCACATCAGCCTCTGGCTGCCCTTAATTTAACCTACTATACCAAATAAAGTATGTATGTATGTGTGTATGTATGAAAAAGTGGGTTGATAATGTGAATTGGCCACCATAAAGAGATTTGAAAGCTGACATTTCGAGCGTTAGCCCTTCGCTCCAACGAAGGGCTAAAGATCGAAACGTCAGCTTTCGAATCTCTTTACGGTGGCCAATTCACATTTATCAACCCAGTTGATAAAACCAAATTATATTGAGAAGATTCTCGAGCCTAATTAAGGCATTAATGGTAATGGTAATGGATTTGTATAGTGCATTTTCCATATAGTTTTCCATATAGCATTTTCCATTAACTTGTCCTGCTACCTTTCGGCAGATGGATGTGATATGAGAATAAAATTTTAGCTTACTATCTAATGTTAAGCCCTAGTAGCTGTATCTCGCTGGAAAAAGGTGTAGATTCTTCTTTGCATTTTGTATCGAAATCGTGAGCCATGTTTCCCAGCACCAGTGCCTGATATTTATCCGGTTTTGCTTCCATCACATTTTGTTGAAACCACCGTATGGTGTTAGCCAAGTCTAAATTTATACCGTCATTCACAGCTTGTGGATCCTGGTGCGATATATAGAGTTTAGTGTCATCCACGTAGCTTATCAGCCTGCAATCACTAACAGCAAATATAAGATAATTCATGAAAATGTTAAACAATGTAGTGGTCCAAGTGACAACCCCTGTGGCACTCCTGCCGACACGCAAATCCATGTGGAGAAGGTATGGCCCAACTTAACTCGTTGATATCGGCATGACAAATAACTTCATAAGAGTGCCACTGAGTTGTCGTTTATACCATAAAATTTTAACTTCTCGAGAAGCAGCTCGTTATATTTAAATTGTTTTAATAAATAATTTATTGAATATTGAATCGTCTATAATATTCTCTGGAATAAAAGAAAACTTACAGTTGCAAACATGCTTCAGCTATTCCTCAACTGTAAGAAAACCTGCTTGTCAACCACTTTTGGGAACCTGAAAACTATGTTGGGAATTGGGAGACGCATTGTGAGATTTTGGGGCGCTATTTTCCAGCGCGAATCCCTGAGTGTTCGGGAAACCTGTTCGCAGGCTATTTTGTGGGTAACATGAAGTAGTGACAGGTAATTAAGTAACATTTTAACTAATTCTTACTAAGGCGTTTTAATGATTACCACACATCTGAAATTACGCAGACAATAGCAATTACAATGGTGATTAAAGGAGCTACGTCATCGTTCTTACAATTTGTAAAATTTAGCCTAAATTTTTCAAAATCGTCATTTCCAATCCGTTTCAATCTTCTCCATCCTCAGCCATCCTTTTTTCCTTTTTTGTTGAAGTATCCCTCCTTCGGTGTTTTTCTTCCTTAACAAACTATTATTTTTAGGTTTCCTAAATTTTATTAAAGGTTAATTTAGGTTGTCAAAGAAATAACTCAAAATATCGTGACGTAGTTCATTTAAAATGTATAAACAATAACTCTCAATAAAGAAACGACAGTTGTCAATTTACAGAACATGCATGTTTCGACATTCTTGTGTCATCTTCGGTTGCAAATGAACCTTAACGGTTGTACATTTGAATTTCCATAATTATTAAAGTACGTTACAAAATTACCCTTTAAAACGTTTACAATTTGAATATGAAATACCCGGGAAACAAAAATAGCGCGCCCATAACAAAAACAGTAACATAAACGACAAAAAAGAACAAAATAATTAAAATTAAAGACATAACTCTAGATGCTTTTGCTGCTGATTAAGAACAGGTTGTTCCCACTTAAAATGCAACAATAACTTTTTCATCTTAATTTGGAATTTCGAGGCGGCAGAATCTAAGATCGTGAAACATTCTGTAGCGCAAGAGTAATGACAGGCCCTAGATGACAGCAGGTGCCTGTAAACATGTGAAGACTTGTCTGACAAGAGGTTCTCACAAACATGTGTACAAATGTGGCGAGACGTCTCGCCAATGTAGCTGGCATTACAGCCAGTACACTTTCTAAGTCTTCTAAGTTTTATTTTAGAAAACGGGCCAACGTAAGGGAAGTGCGTAGAAGTTTTGCCGGAGTTAGGTGAGTCGATCAATCTACCCATTTGAAGGATTCATTTTCTTAACAAGATACCTGTGAATCTAGCGATACTATTTTATTTTTACTTAATTTTTTTTTATTTTATTAGCTTTGCCCCTAAAGAATACAGAGAACAACAACAACAACAACAAAAACACTGAAGATATACAAACACTAGTAATAAGAACGTAACAATGCACTAATAAACTTAAAATACTTGGGCAGGGACACCGCAACAGCTAAAGCCAATTACTGCGGACCCAAAAAATAAAGGGTATAAAAGTAGCAATCTAAATCACATGCAGCAGCTAAATTATTGGTCTAAAAACCTGGCTGTGTTACATTTCAAACAAATACTTTTGAAGCTCCTTGGAGAGTCCGGGTCATAATTCATTGCTAGAGCCCACGAGTAATAACCGTAAAGAACAGATTTAAAGTTCTCAAAAGTAACATTATCTAGGTCAATTCTAGTAATAAGCAGGTTCCAGATTCTAATGGTCCTAATGAAAAAAGATTTCTGAAAGGTAGAAGTCCTACAATTTTTAGGCACAAAAGATTTAGAGTTCGTTACGGATATACGGGTCGTTTGCGCGCATTCGCGCACGAAGGGAACAACAGACAGATCTAAGTGAATCATATTATGCGTAGCCTTGTAAAAGTATACTGGATCTAGTAACTCATGCCAGTAGCACACAGGAAGTAGGTTTACAGACATTAGTCTTTCTTTGTAAGAGATATTTGTTGAAAACGGCAAGCAAAGAATGAATTTGGTGGCATGTCTTAGGATACTTTCCAGTTTAGAAATTAGTGCAATGCCTTGGGGCACCCAGACTTGGGTTGCGTAGCCAAGATGAGCACGAACTAGCCCGAGGTATAATGTGCACCTTACGGAAGTACTGTGAATAAACCTAGAGTTCGTCCTAACGAAACCTAACAACTTGTTTGCGTGTGCAGCTTGGTTAGAGACTTGGGCATGCCAAGTCAAGTTACAGTCCAAGGAGACGCCAAGGTCACGCTCTACTTCACAGGACTTGATGGTACAACCGTTAACCTAGTAGCTCGTACAGATGGGCTTGCGCTTCCTCGTAATGGTCTGCAGCTTGCATTTCTTATCGTTGAAGGCCAGGCCAGAGGCAGCGGACCATGAGGACAGATTATCCAGATCTTGTTGGAGAGAGGCGCCATCATCCTCAGACATCACTGCCTTGAAAACTTTAGTATCGTCTGCAAACATTACCACTTTGCTATTGAGGATAGAATCTGGAAGGTTGTTCATATATAACAAGAAAAGAGCAGGTCCGATTATTGATCCCTGTGGTACTCCAGAGGTGACAGGTAGGTCACGTGATGTCTCGCCTAGTACAGTGAAACGTTGGCGCCTGCCACAGAGATACGGGCGAAACAATGTGAGCAGGTTCCCTCCGAAACCAGCATCCCGCAGTTTTTCCATAAGGAGGTCGTGTCTAACCTTATAAAAGGCTTTGGACATGTCTAAATACACACAATCTACTTGACCAGCTCTATCAAGAATAGCACCGATGTAATCTAGGGTCTCCAGTAGATTTGTGACACATGAACGTCCACTCCGAAACCCGTGCTGACAGTCCGCAATGAGATCTTCTAATCGGTCATTGATGCGATTCAAGACACAACGTTCGAGGACTTTGGAAATAATGCAAAGTAGGGAGATAGGCCTATAGTTTTCAACATGATCTTTTTCATCCTTCTTATAGACAGGTACAACATTGGCCAATTTCCACTCAGACGGTATGTAGCCTACCCCCAGAGACCTGTTGAACAGCTTGCATAGTGATGGAGCAATAGTAGTGGCTGTTTCCTTTAGGATTCTAGCCGGGATCCCATCTGGACCAGTGGCTTTGTTTGGGTCTAGTGATTTTAGGACAGCCTCAACTTCACCGCCGTGCAACACAACATTAGAAAAGGGGGCTTCTGCAGCAGGGAATTTCCCTGCGCCGCTATCTACTTTGTCCTCTTGAGGAACAGAGAACACTGAAGTGAAATAGTTATTAAAATGTCAGCGATTTCTTCTGGGGTGTCAACAGTTGTACGCAGGTTACCAGTTGCCATGGAGACACTCTGTGGTATGTTGTGCGACTTTGAGCGAGATTTTAATATTGACCAGAGACGTTTGGGGTTGTTCTTGAACTCGATATTAGCAGACTCAAAGAACTCGTCCCTGCTATATCTGATCGCACGCTTTACTTGTGAATGCAGCGTTTGAAATTTGACTTTTAGTGACTACGACGGGTGTAATTTTAGTTTCCTGCGTACAGTTTCCTTTTTCTTGATAAGATTGATAACGGCCCCTGTGAGCCAGGGCACGGGGTTTCGACCTCTTAATCGCTTGGTTGGAATATTGTCTTTCACCGCAGCAAGAAATAGGTCTTTCCAGGTCTGCCAGCAGCTTTCAAGGTCGCCCTCACCCACCACACTTATAAGATTAAGTGATCGCAGAGCGTTTTTGAGGCCGTCAAAGTCTCCTTTTGCATAATCATACACAGAACGGTGCGTTTTGACAACTGGAACACTGGTGATAACTAGGTCTAAGACACTGGAGCCACGCGTGGGCTTGCGTTGAATTTGATTTAAATAGTGGTCATGTAACGCCACGAATGCTTGTTCATTGGCACCTCTGGAGGTATCAGGGGCGTTCCATGACATTTTTGGATAATTAAAGTCGCCACAGATTACCATATTGTCGAAGTCCTCGCAAACCCAGTCCAGAAAATTATTGAATAAGTTAACCCAACCCAAATCCAGATCCGGCGGTCGGTAGAAAGAACAAAATAAAATCTTTCGATCTTGGAAAGTTGTGACCGAAGCCGCTACGCCCTCTCGTTCTTGTAGTTGTTCGGGTAGAGGGATTTCGCGTATAGACTTCAACACAGCGATGTTGATTGCGATAAGCACACCACCATCACGATTGTGAGATCGATCTTTCCTGAAAATGGTATAATTATCTTCAAGGATCTCAGAATTATCTATGGATTCGTTTAGCCAGGTTTCATCAACGCAGACTACATCCATGTCCTCTGAGTACACCAGGTCTTGAAACTGGTGTAGATTGCAGGCGAGCGCTTTTGATCCGTCGTTGTTTACAACTTTCTTTAGACTCTTCAGGCTCTGTGTGTTCGATACCAAACATTTGATAAACGAAATAGACTCTGAGGAGCCCACAGGTCCTGAATGAGAAGCGACATCAGCACAAAGCAGTAGGAGACCGACAACAAAGTTATCGAGGTTAGTGTAGTCACGAGTTGAAAGTAGCTCGAGTTCGATATGCGATTTGTCTGCGGCAATGAGCTTGGAAAACCTCCATAGCTGGAACATACCATTAGAGCTGTAATTCGTGTGACTTGGTGCTGATGTACTAAGCCAGTGATGGATAAGTATAAGAAAGATCGCAGAGGCCAAACAGACACGGCTAGTCGCCATCTTCTCTTGGATTACTGAATTACGACCTGGTATTTCCCTGTTTTCAAACATTTCTTTTGATAGAGGGGTACGTTTCTAAAGAAACTGTGGTGCTGCGTCGGTTGGAAGTATAACAATATAATTTGGTTTTATCAACTGGGTTGATAATGTGAATTAGCCACCATAAAGAGATTCAAGAGCTGACGTTTCAAGCGTTAGCCCTTCGTCGGAGCGAATCAAAGAATTGTGGGTCGTGTGTTTTTTATATACCGAAAGATGGAGCTTCGCTATTGGCTGGTGCCTGGTAACGTGAAAACAACGGAATAAATTAGTTGAATGAGAAGCGTTCGTTGATACCGTGAGGATTAAGAGGCCGATTTGAAAAATAAATTTTTGTTCTAGAGTTTTACGGCTTTCTGTGTTTCCTTGCTGAAGGGAAAGACCGTAGACTGCCATATGTTGCTTAGTATGATTTGGGAGATTGAAGTGTCTCGCGACCGGTTTCGATGCATTTTTGTCATCTTTCTCTATGTCCCGAAGGTGTTCTCGGAATCGGTCGCCTAGTCGTCTCCCTGTTTCGCCGATGTATAACTTTTTGCAAAGAAGTGGACTGCCCCAGAGGGCCAGTTTGCCTCTTTAGATTTTTTCGTTAAAAAATGCCGTCACGACATCAATAAACTTAATTTCAATCGCAACACCAAATTTTCCAACCTTTCTTCAGAAGAGAGGGCGGCGCTAAAAAACCTTAGTAAGCGCAAAGACATAATTATTATTCTCACCATGTTTTCTGCATCCTAAATATTGATTGAAACCATTGCGGTCCATTGCTTTGTGCTGCTATCAAACATTGCAACGTCAGTAATTATAGTTGCCTTACCCATAATCAAAATTGTTTCCCTACAAGTTTGCAGGCTCAATCCACAGTCCGTATCTTTTTAATTTACATCGATGATATCCGCAAACTTCAATTTCTATTTCACCATATTTATAACTTGCAATCAAAGACATCAAACGGCAGCGAAAAGGCTTACCGACCGAACCGTGAGATAACACGCAATAAAACAACTGAAACTCGGTGCCAGAAGCTTTCAATGCACGGTTTCCGAACTTGTGGAATGGAAAATAAAGCAGTCCATTTAACGCATCAAACGAATCAATCAAATCGATAACCATTTTCGGAGGCCCTGCAACAAGTAAGTATATAAATTATTCTAAGTCCAACTAATGAGATGCAACTTTCCGATTGACAACTCCACTTGTCGAATGGAAAATAAAGCGGTCCACTTGCCAAATTGACCGAATCGATCGAATCGAAAAACTTTTTCAGAGGCCCATCAAGCATATTTATAAAGTTGTCTAAGTCCCACTAATGAGATGCAACTTTCCGATCGACAACTCCACTTGCCGAATGGATAATAAAGCAGTCCATTTGACAAATCGACCGAATTGATCGAATGGACAAACTTTTTTCAGAGGCCCTTCAACAAGCATTTTTATAAAGTTTTCTAAGTTCCACTAATGAGATGCAACAACCCCCTTGTCGAATGAACAATAAAGCAGTCCATTCGACGTATCGAGCAAATCAACAAACTTTTTCAGAGGCCCTTAAAAAAAACACAAATTTTTTCTAAGTCCCATTAAGTCCCATTAATGAGACGCAATTTTCCAAGTGGAACGTCCACATTTCCCAATGGAATCTACTCGACAGTATTGGACAACCCTCCGGGTGAGTCACCACCACAGTAGAGGTCATCTGCAAGCTTAGCCACAAATCCTTCGTGGATGAAGTCACCCAACACGTGGCACATCATTTCCTTGAGGGCTGTCTCTGAGTCGGACATTCCCATTGCTGATTTTGTGTAAACTTGGATTCCAGAGTGGTGTGGCTACATCACAGTATTTTATTGACGTTTGAGAGAGGGAGATCTGGTAGAATCCACAGGTAAGATTGGTCTTGATCAGGCAGTGCCACGGAGCAATGGTGTACAAGGTTGTATCAACATCTGGCATTAAGGATGGTTCTGGGTTACTGTACCGTGCTATGTCGGCGAAAGCCTCAAGGCTTTTTTTACCAGGAATGACCGGTTGAGGTACTCAACAGTTATGCCAAGGTCCTCAGGACAACGGAAGACCTTGGCATGTTCAAGCTCCTCAAACTTAGCTTGAAGCTCCATCAGTTGGTTGCGAGAGTACTGCAGGACTCAACCTTTTTGTTGGGGGGGGGGGGGGAGGGGCTGGACAGGACCAATGTTAACTGTTGCTTGTATGGGACCAGCAGTGCCATTGTAACCGTTATGGTGGGATTAAAAACATCATTTTATGATAGCAGCAGTTGATTAAATTGGAGGCAGGTGTCCCTGTCAGTAAGTTGTCAGGATCGAGGGACACTGCAGACGAAAAGGGTGGAGAATTCTTAGGTTTTACAGGGCTTGGCAGAGTGGTGGGTTGAGGAATCGGTTTTGCTGACGGTACTTCCTCTGTGGGTAGGATCTCACTGAGGTGTGAACCCGACAGTTTCCACAATCTGGGCAGCAGGCCAGATATTGGCAACTTTGGTAGACTTTGATATCAGGTTGTCTGTCAGTGGTTGGATTGTGAGGAAGCAATCGTCCCCTAGGTTGGGGGACTTCTGGCTCCACATATTCTCCAGGTCAAACAATGGTGGTAGAAGAGGATGCGTGTAGGACTTAACCCAGGGTGCGTCACAAAACATGAGGGGCATGTTACCGCTTCCGTTAGAATCGGAATATGTCGCGAAATGTTTTGTGGTTTGATTTATGTTACCGCCGTGATTACCGAATTATAGATAAGTATAGATCATAGTTCGCATTTCAGTTCTACTTAAGACCCCCTGAGATCAAGATCCATTGAAAACTAAAGGACAAGTTAGAGCGAAATTCTCTAGGAAATCAAGACCCGCGAACGTTGGTAAGCAACTATGTACTTTGTTTAAGGTTATAATGTTATGAGAGTTTGTGATTCATACGTTATAGGTTTCGCTAGATTTTAGACTGTTTTCAAGTTCTTTTCGATATCACGTGCGTTTTAGTTCTGTGATCCTTTTAG
This sequence comes from Blastomussa wellsi, assembly GCA_947652115.1. Taxonomy (NCBI): domain Eukaryota; kingdom Metazoa; phylum Cnidaria; class Anthozoa; order Scleractinia; family Plerogyridae; genus Blastomussa; species Blastomussa wellsi. The sequence continues at coordinate 26,655,208 of OX393561.1, forward strand.
TTATGTAAAACGAATATTTAGGTGATTTCTTAATGTAATTATTTCAGTTGACCGCTTCGATAAGTGCCCTGAGGCCACAAGAATAGGAATACGAAGGAACAATTAAAGAAAGAATCGTAAACCTATATCGGCTGGGTGTTTTCGACTGCGCGTGTAACAACCCGGGAGCGAGACTTTCATTTCTGACTTGAGCGAAACCATTACAGTCAACAACGAGGGTTTGACGAACTCTAAGAACTCAAATAGGAAAGGATTATGAGCAGAAATTAGACAATGGAGACCGATGAAGTAGGAAATATCGAAGAAGTTAGTACTTTAGAAGGAGCACATGGTTGCAATGAAAGCCTTGAAGAAAACAGCCACGTTACTAACGAAGAATTCGAAGAATGTCGGGAGCGTCGGAGTAGAAACCGCACCGAAAAGGGTCTAGAATTCGACTTGGAAATCGGTACGAAGAAACGACAAACATCGTTGAAGGACCTCCGATCGCGTATGAACACTATTTATGAATCATTAAGAGAGCCGGCAGACCTTGTAAAACTAAATGCCTACAAGGACGGTCTAGAAGTTGACTTGAACACCTTTCAAGCCGCGCATGAAAATGTGACTGATCTTTTGATCAGATTAGAACTTCCGGAAATGGAACAAGAGAAACATGCCGAGTTCCTCGACGCGAACAATGCAGCGTTAGAATGTTTAGCCGAAATTAAAGTCAGAATTAAAGACCAAGAAATGGAAAGAGCTGAGCTCCTCTCGCAAAAATCACTACGCTCCAGAAAATCGGCGTCGTCCGTTCGATCATCGTCAACGACCTCCTCAAAGCGAGCGGCAATCGAAACCGCGAAAATTAAGGCGAAATTGGACACACTCAAAAGGCGACAGGAAATCGAAAGGCGGCGAGACGAATTAAAATTTCAAGAAAAGGAGCTCGAGCGTTTAGATGAGCAAGAAGAATTGCATGGGGAACTTTCCGCGGCCGAAGCAATTCAGAAAATTCTGCAAGAGTCTGAATTAAACGACACGATGCTTCTGCGAGAAGCCACGGAAAGATCAATTAAACAAACCGAAACAGGAAGAATTTCCGACTCTGAGACAGTTGGTCAGCCACAAGCGGAAAAGGTTGCCCGCAAGGAAATTAAGGAAAAAGATAATCAAGTTAACGATCCTATTGTGGTCAGAACGCCAAAGCAATCACCAGATGCGAACGAAAACATCCCAAATACAAGCACGGGAACATCGCCCCACTTTCCCTCGCGACTTGATGTCAACACGCCCTTTGTTCATCGTAATATCAACCAATCAGCGAGGAGTACAGAATCAGAACATCACTTCAATTCCCAAATTTGGCGTATCCAGGAAGAAAACGCAGAAATACAGAAAACGCAAGTCGAATTATTGCGAAGGATGACGGTTCCGGTCCCCAAGCCTCCAAGCCTCCAGCGATTTGTCTGCGGCAATGAGCTTGGAAAACCTCCATAGCTGGAACATACCATTAGAGCTGTAATTCGTGTGACTTGGTGCTGATGTACTAAGCCAGTGATGGATAAGTATAAGAAAGATCGCAGAGGCCAAACAGACACGGCTAGTCGCCATCTTCTCTTGGATTACTGAATTACGACCTGGTATTTCCCTGTTTTCAAACATTTCTTTTGATAGAGGGGTACGTTTCTAAAGAAACTGTGGTGCTGCGTCGGTTGGAAGTATAACAATATAATTTGGTTTTATCAACTGGGTTGATAATGTGAATTAGCCACCATAAAGAGATTCAAGAGCTGACGTTTCAAGCGTTAGCCCTTCGTCGGAGCGAATCAAAGAATTGTGGGTCGTGTGTTTTTTATATACCGAAAGATGGAGCTTCGCTATTGGCTGGTGCCTGGTAACGTGAAAACAACGGAATAAATTAGTTGAATGAGAAGCGTTCGTTGATACCGTGAGGATTAAGAGGCCGATTTGAAAAATAAATTTTTGTTCTAGAGTTTTACGGCTTTCTGTGTTTCCTTGCTGAAGGGAAAGACCGTAGACTGCCATATGTTGCTTAGTATGATTTGGGAGATTGAAGTGTCTCGCGACCGGTTTCGATGCATTTTTGTCATCTTTCTCTATGTCCCGAAGGTGTTCTCGGAATCGGTCGCCTAGTCGTCTCCCTGTTTCGCCGATGTATAACTTTTTGCAAAGAAGTGGACTGCCCCAGAGGGCCAGTTTGCCTCTTTAGATTTTTTCGTTAAAAAATGCCGTCACGACATCAATAAACTTAATTTCAATCGCAACACCAAATTTTCCAACCTTTCTTCAGAAGAGAGGGCGGCGCTAAAAAACCTTAGTAAGCGCAAAGACATAATTATTATTCTCACCATGTTTTCTGCATCCTAAATATTGATTGAAACCATTGCGGTCCATTGCTTTGTGCTGCTATCAAACATTGCAACGTCAGTAATTATAGTTGCCTTACCCATAATCAAAATTGTTTCCCTACAAGTTTGCAGGCTCAATCCACAGTCCGTATCTTTTTAATTTACATCGATGATATCCGCAAACTTCAATTTCTATTTCACCATATTTATAACTTGCAATCAAAGACATCAAACGGCAGCGAAAAGGCTTACCGACCGAACCGTGAGATAACACGCAATAAAACAACTGAAACTCGGTGCCAGAAGCTTTCAATGCACGGTTTCCGAACTTGTGGAATGGAAAATAAAGCAGTCCATTTAACGCATCAAACGAATCAATCAAATCGATAACCATTTTCGGAGGCCCTGCAACAAGTAAGTATATAAATTATTCTAAGTCCAACTAATGAGATGCAACTTTCCGATTGACAACTCCACTTGTCGAATGGAAAATAAAGCGGTCCACTTGCCAAATTGACCGAATCGATCGAATCGAAAAACTTTTTCAGAGGCCCATCAAGCATATTTATAAAGTTGTCTAAGTCCCACTAATGAGATGCAACTTTCCGATCGACAACTCCACTTGCCGAATGGATAATAAAGCAGTCCATTTGACAAATCGACCGAATTGATCGAATGGACAAACTTTTTTCAGAGGCCCTTCAACAAGCATTTTTATAAAGTTTTCTAAGTTCCACTAATGAGATGCAACAACCCCCTTGTCGAATGAACAATAAAGCAGTCCATTCGACGTATCGAGCAAATCAACAAACTTTTTCAGAGGCCCTTAAAAAAAACACAAATTTTTTCTAAGTCCCATTAAGTCCCATTAATGAGACGCAATTTTCCAAGTGGAACGTCCACATTTCCCAATGGAATCTACTCGACAGTATTGGACAACCCTCCGGGTGAGTCACCACCACAGTAGAGGTCATCTGCAAGCTTAGCCACAAATCCTTCGTGGATGAAGTCACCCAACACGTGGCACATCATTTCCTTGAGGGCTGTCTCTGAGTCGGACATTCCCATTGCTGATTTTGTGTAAACTTGGATTCCAGAGTGGTGTGGCTACATCACAGTATTTTATTGACGTTTGAGAGAGGGAGATCTGGTAGAATCCACAGGTAAGATTGGTCTTGATCAGGCAGTGCCACGGAGCAATGGTGTACAAGGTTGTATCAACATCTGGCATTAAGGATGGTTCTGGGTTACTGTACCGTGCTATGTCGGCGAAAGCCTCAAGGCTTTTTTTACCAGGAATGACCGGTTGAGGTACTCAACAGTTATGCCAAGGTCCTCAGGACAACGGAAGACCTTGGCATGTTCAAGCTCCTCAAACTTAGCTTGAAGCTCCATCAGTTGGTTGCGAGAGTACTGCAGGACTCAACCTTTTTGTTGGGGGGGGGGGGGAGGGGCTGGACAGGACCAATGTTAACTGTTGCTTGTATGGGACCAGCAGTGCCATTGTAACCGTTATGGTGGGATTAAAAACATCATTTTATGATAGCAGCAGTTGATTAAATTGGAGGCAGGTGTCCCTGTCAGTAAGTTGTCAGGATCGAGGGACACTGCAGACGAAAAGGGTGGAGAATTCTTAGGTTTTACAGGGCTTGGCAGAGTGGTGGGTTGAGGAATCGGTTTTGCTGACGGTACTTCCTCTGTGGGTAGGATCTCACTGAGGTGTGAACCCGACAGTTTCCACAATCTGGGCAGCAGGCCAGATATTGGCAACTTTGGTAGACTTTGATATCAGGTTGTCTGTCAGTGGTTGGATTGTGAGGAAGCAATCGTCCCCTAGGTTGGGGGACTTCTGGCTCCACATATTCTCCAGGTCAAACAATGGTGGTAGAAGAGGATGCGTGTAGGACTTAACCCAGGGTGCGTCACAAAACATGAGGGGCATGTTACCGCTTCCGTTAGAATCGGAATATGTCGCGAAATGTTTTGTGGTTTGATTTATGTTACCGCCGTGATTACCGAATTATAGATAAGTATAGATCATAGTTCGCATTTCAGTTCTACTTAAGACCCCCTGAGATCAAGATCCATTGAAAACTAAAGGACAAGTTAGAGCGAAATTCTCTAGGAAATCAAGACCCGCGAACGTTGGTAAGCAACTATGTACTTTGTTTAAGGTTATAATGTTATGAGAGTTTGTGATTCATACGTTATAGGTTTCGCTAGATTTTTGACTGTTTTCAAGTTCTTTTCGATATCACGTGCGTTTTAGTTCTGTGATCCTTTTAGTTATGTAAAACGAATATTTAGGTGATTTCTTAATGTAATTATTTCAGTTGACCGCTTCGATAAGTGCCCTGAGGCCACAAGAATAGGAATACGAAGGAACAATTAAAGAAAGAATCGTAAACCTATATCGGCTGGGTGTTTTCGACTGCGCGTGTAACAACCCGGGAGCGAGACTTTCATTTCTGACTTGAGCGAAACCATTACAGTCAACAACGAGGGTTTGACGAACTCTAAGAACTCAAATAGGAAAGGATTATGAGCAGAAATTAGACAATGGAGACCGATGAAGTAGGAAATATCGAAGAAGTTAGTACTTTAGAAGGAGCACATGGTTGCAATGAAAGCCTTGAAGAAAACAGCCACGTTACTAACGAAGAATTCGAAGAATGTCGGGAGCGTCGGAGTAGAAACCGCACCGAAAAGGGTCTAGAATTCGACTTGGAAATCGGTACGAAGAAACGACAAACATCGTTGAAGGACCTCCGATCGCGTATGAACACTATTTATGAAT
>OX393561.1:26665355-26955355 GCA_947652115.1 Blastomussa wellsi
GATATGGGGTGTTGTTTACATGCCTAGTAACAAGAGCTATTCACCTGGAAGTTGCCAACTCCTTGGAAACAGATTCCTACATCAACGCCCTTCGCCGCTTCATATGCAGGCGTGGTCCCGTGCGCCAGATGCGCAGTGACAATGGCTCGAATTTCATTGGAGCAAGAAGAGAGCTGAAGGAAGCGCTTGCTGAAATGGACCAAAATCAAGTAAAACAAGAGATGCTGAAGGAGAGCTGTGATTGGTTCGAGCTCAAACTCAACGTCCCTACTGCCAGTCACATGGGTGGAATTTGGGAGCGCCAAATAAGAACCGTGAGAAGTGTGCTCTGCGCCCTACTAGAGGAAAACGGCCATCAAATGAACGATGAAGCTCTACGGACCTTCATGTGCGAAGCGGAGGCAGTAGTTAACAGCCGACCACTAACAGCAGAAGGAACCACATCATCAGACACAGCAGAACCACTCACTCCTAATCACTTCCTGACTGCGAAAACGAAGGTTGTTTTGCCTCCACCAGGAAAATTCACTTCCTCTGACCTGTACTCAAGAAAATGGTGGCGACGGGTTCAACATTTAACGAACGAATTCTGGTCCAGGTGAAAGAAAGAGTTTCTTCTTTCGTTACAAACCAGACAGAAGTGGACCCGACCAAGGAAAAACCTTAAAGTCAATGACGTCGTGATCATCAAGGACGACAATACCCCAAGAAATCAGTGGAAGATGGGTCGTGTCATTGGGGCCCAACCAGACCAGGATGGATTGGTACGGAAGGTGCTACTAGACGTTGGCAGTCCAAGCCTGACACTAGAAGGAAAAAGAAATCAGCCGTTGTCAACGCTGGAAAGACCAATCCACAAGCTAGTGCTGCTGATGTCAGAAGATCAGTGAAAACCGGGGAATCCCCGTCGAGGAGCCATCAGAGAAGTTTTAAAAGGTACAATGGACCATTATAGAGAAAACGAACATTGAGACGATTTTGTTCATTGCGAATAAGCAAATGAGAGTAAATTAAGGTATTAATTTAGAGGAGCCATGTTACCGCTTCCGTTAGAATCGGAATATGTCGCGAAATGTTTTGTGGTTTGATTTATGTTACCGCCGTGATTACCGAATTATAGATAAGTATAGATCATAGTTCGCATTTCAGTTCTACTTAAGACCCCCTGAGATCAAGATCCATTGAAAACTAAAGGACAAGTTAGAGCGAAATTCTCTAGGAAATCAAGACCCGCGAACGTTGGTAAGCAACTATGTACTTTGTTTAAGGTTATAATGTTATGAGAGTTTGTGATTCATACGTTATAGGTTTCGCTAGATTTTTGACTGTTTTCAAGTTCTTTTCGATATCACGTGCGTTTTAGTTCTGTGATCCTTTTAGTTATGTAAAACGAATATTTAGGTGATTTCTTAATGTAATTATTTCAGTTGACCGCTTCGATAAGTGCCCTGAGGCCACAAGAATAGGAATACGAAGGAACAATTAAAGAAAGAATCGTAAACCTATATCGGCTGGGTGTTTTCGACTGCGCGTGTAACAACCCGGGAGCGAGACTTTCATTTCTGACTTGAGCGAAACCATTACAGTCAACAACGAGGGTTTGACGAACTCTAAGAACTCAAATAGGAAAGGATTATGAGCAGAAATTAGACAATGGAGACCGATGAAGTAGGAAATATCGAAGAAGTTAGTACTTTAGAAGGAGCACATGGTTGCAATGAAAGCCTTGAAGAAAACAGCCACGTTACTAACGAAGAATTCGAAGAATGTCGGGAGCGTCGGAGTAGAAACCGCACCGAAAAGGGTCTAGAATTCGACTTGGAAATCGGTACGAAGAAACGACAAACATCGTTGAAGGACCTCCGATCGCGTATGAACACTATTTATGAATCATTAAGAGAGCCGGCAGACCTTGTAAAACTAAATGCCTACAAGGACGGTCTAGAAGTTGACTTGAACACCTTTCAAGCCGCGCATGAAAATGTGACTGATCTTTTGATCAGATTATAGGTTTCGCTAGATTTTTGACTGTTTTCAAGTTCTTTTCGATATCACGTGCGTTTTAGTTCTGTGATCCTTTTAGTTATGAAAAAGGAATATTTAGGTGATTTCGTAATGTAATTATTTCAGTTGACCGCTTCGATAAGTGCCCTGAGGCCACAAGAATAGGAATACGAAGGAACAATTAAAGAAAGAATCGTAAACCTATATCGGCTTGGTGTTTTCGACTGCGCGTGTAACAACCCGGGAGCGAGACTTTCATTTCTAACTTGAGCGAAACCATTACAGGGCAGTTGGGAGGTCACCGTTAAGCTTGTAGTGAATGACATCTGAGTCCAGAATACGTATTTGGCACTTTGCGGGGCAGATGGTGATGTCATTGGCAATGAGGAAGGGTGTGCTGGCCAGAACATCTACATCCAAATTGTCAACCACGAGGGCATCAAGAGCAAGTTGTGCTCGGGATAGGATGAGGATAGGATGAGGTAAGTCTCATTAGCCACAGCTAAGGGGGTCATGCCATTGGCTTGTAAAGCCTTGCTGGGTAGATTTTACAATGGTTGCACCAATAGAACGAGCCACAGACGACTTAATCACGCTCATCTCTTCACCAGTGTCAAGGGTGAGTTGAAGCAGGTGATGTTTGTAAACAGTGCTGAAGTTGCGTGACGACGTGAAACAAATCATGGAGAACATTGGATTGTGCCATCATTCAATTTATTGATATGGTGTTTATCATAACCAGATCTAATAACTGCGAGTAAGCAAGCCAGGGGGCCAGAAAAAACCGGCCTCAAAAAACCCCATGGGGAAAACACAGGACAGGCAACAGTAATGGCAACTGGGTACGTAGATTTCCTAGACCTGGCAAAATAGGTGGTGTGACCTTCCCGATAGTGGTCGTTTTTGCACTTGGTGATGTAACTAGACATGTGGTCAATATAAATGGTCAAATCCTGAAGGCAAAAACTATTAATTTCATCAATATGAAAAAACCCATAGAAACCAACTAACAATATGAACAAAAAACGAAGAGTGGCAAGAGAATTACTAGAAACATAAAATTTGGCAATTGCCTGCACCGTGTCTATGGGCAAACAGGACGTGCCAAGTTTCTTTTTGCCCCCTCTAGAGAAGATTTCACAAGGGTATGGTTGGTCGGACACATTTCTAACCCGGCCATAGAATGGGTCAACTTAATGCCATAAACAGCAGCTTCTATGGCGGAGGCACCCGTATTGTTCGTAAGGCAAATGCTCGTAAGCTCTGGAAGAAAAAGTGCAACGTGCAAGGGCTTTGCCGGAATGACAGGGACACCAATCTTCGCCATCTCAACCAGCCAGACTAATACTTGGCTAAGGCAGACGGGGCCCTGGATCCCAACTGCAAATAAAGAAGGCATGGAACTAAGCCTACTTGATAATAGGTCCTCCAAGGTGAACAAAACGAAATCGGAAAACTACAAAATGCAAGTCCATACAGAAGGGCAATACCGGTATCGATGATTGGCTGCACCACATTAACTTACCCGTAAAATAATACATTTGCAAAACAGCTGAATCCGGGCGCCACTACAGACCAAACAAACGCCCCGTCGGGCCTGGAATTGGCCAACTCATGCCTCAAAACACGCCACATCAGGCTTAAAACACACGCCAACTCAGGCTCCAAAATGCGTCAAATAAGCTAAATAAGCGTGACAAATGAAACAAAACGGAAAGACGGAAAACATGCACCACCCGGCTTGACAAATATGCCACAAAGGCTAGGCAACTCACCTAAAATCTAAATGCAAAGCCAACATTCTGAACTTCAGACAACCATAAAAAACAGAAGGTCGAGGCTTACAGATCTACTTCTGACCCGGACCCTCCTGTAGTAAGTCACCAATTTCAGGCACAACAAATACCTCCGCAACAAACGAGCAAAACCGAGAAGACCCTTTGCGTAAGAAAGGCCAAAAATAAGCGGAGGACCATTCGGGGATAATCAATGTCCCGTGGTCAGAGCAAGACATGAGATGACGGACAGAATCAACAATTGGATTAACCGGGGGACACATCCAGTTGTTTTCAGCACTCCAGTCCTGAGCCAAGGCATCGACTCCACTGCATCTGGGGGAGGAAAAATTCGAGTTAAACTGGGGAAGCCGAGCATTGTAATAGGCTGAAAGCGGTTGTATGTGTGAGGACCCCATTTAGCATCAAGGAGGCAGAAAACAGAAGAATTAACGCACCAATCGTCCTTGTCAAGGAATCGGCTAAGGAGATCAGCTCTCACATTCTGCGACCTGGGAATCCACTGCACTTCAAGGGTGATCACGTTTGATAAACAAAAATGAAAAATGCTCACAGCAACTGACTGGAGGTGGACCTTGGAACTGCCAACAGAAACTCGGGGAAAACCTTAACTCTCTTCTGATGCAGCTGCTCCACACAGGACAATAGAACATAATAAGGATGCTGAAAGGCAGGAGGGTGGATATTCTGCGAAAGGAAGCCTGTACCCACGCCTGATGGTGACAAGCACAAACTCAGGAGTGCCCACGGTGCTCTCCCAAAAGTCAATGGAGGCGCTCAAACAGCGCCGCTAGCGCTTTTAATGTTAAAATTGCCGCAACTACCCAAAAAAGGAAGAAAAAATCGAACTCAACTGGATGCTCATGAATGTCCTCTGAACGTGAGTAGTAATCTCTGAATTAAATGAATACCACCTCGTCGTGCAACATCTTCGCCCAAGTGAAACAAGCTCGCTTTTTGCTCGCTTCTTCCACTTGGGCAAAGATGTTGCACTCCGAGGTTGTATTCATTTAATTCAGAGATTACTACTTGGCAGAATAACACCCACTGTCACTTTCTACCAATTAGACAGAAGCGGCGGAGTCCAAAAAAGAGCAGGCATTTAGAGGGATGCCACCAATTAGAGATATGTACAAAAAGAAAAACAACCAGAAATTTGCATCAAAAATGGCTGAAACATGGCAGGATATAGAACAAGCCATCGTGGAAATTGATATTGAAAAACTGCTAGAACAAATAAAACCCGAAATTAGGAATGTGTTTGAAGAACGCATACCCCCGGAAGCACTGGAGCGGCTGCCCAAACCTCTGCTTCCAAAACCCTACAGCCCCAAAGCACCTCCAAGGCGAGAAAGAGGGACAACAGACAGCGTTTTAAAAATGTTTGATCCAGTCCTTCCACAGAAAGTCGAATCTGAAGATAAATACCGCGAATCTCTTGCCTGGTTCTTTCATGAACAAGAGGCTGAGGGAACTGAAGAAGGTAGACGATTTATAATATGGACGGAAAGAGCAACTGAAGAAAACCTCACAGAGGTATTTATGAGAAAGATTCGAGAGAGAGTTAAAACCTCGATGTATCTGAGATACAGTTTTTCTTATTGGCTGTCAAACATTGAGGATGGCAAGCTGATGTTGTTTTATAAATATTTAGAAGGGTCTCCTTGGATAAGCCGACTGTCGGAAGCGGAAAAATGGTTGAATAAAAAGGAAGAGGAGCGACTGGAAATTGACAGCGTCGAAAGACCGGACACGGAGTGGGTGTTCAGAGGTTTTGAAGATGTCTTTGTGAAGGCTGTACTTGATCGCCAACCTTTGTTGGGCACAGGCCCCTTGCCAGACTGGCTACGCAACATTGCACGTGGTCGTGATGGATCAATTGTGGCGCTGGACACTTTCAAGGATAATTTGTGCCTCTGGCGTTGCATTGCTGTACATAGAGGAGCCAGACCAGATCGAAGTACAGCAGCAGCCAGAGAACTTGCCAAGGGTTTCTACGATTTTGCAAAAGCTCCAAAAGACATTCCAAAAACGTCTCTTGATGAATTAGAAGATGTCGAAAAGCATCTAAACAAAAAAGTGGATTTTTCAGATTGGCTCGGTATCAAAGTTTATGAGCCTGAGCAAGAAGAAGACGGTGAAGTGGTTTGGCATCTTAGACGAAACGCTCCAGCCAAGCTGAAAAACATTCTGACAATTGGAATTTACGGGGGACATGCTTTTTTGATAAAAAATATTGAAAAGCTTGCGAAAATTTATGCGTGTGTGGATTGCGTGCGAGATTCACACAAGCTTGCAATCCACAATGGCATGCCCAAACGTGTTCCCAAGGAAAGACGAAAATCTATTGCCCTGGCGAAAAAGTCGAAGCCCCGCAAACAGCTTTTGAAAAAGCTTTTTATCCAGAAAACGCTTCCAAAGAATCACTGGTGTGGCTTGTCCATGAAGCCAAGCGGCGGAAAATCCACATCCACCACGCAATGTGTGGTCACGGAGGTGAGAGGTGGATTGAGGGGGCACCAGTCGATGGATGGCACCCAGCAACAAAGAACGTTTTTCAATACCACGGTTGTCATTGGCATGGGTGCCGAAAATGTTTCCCGCACGATCGTTTCAAAAGCATCTTCCGTGGAGATCAAATGCGAGAAGACAGGCGGAATGCCACGCAGAAGCGCACAAAAACTCTCCGGGAGGCTGGTTACCGCGTGGTCGAGGTTTGGGCATGTGAAGTTGGAGAAATCAACGCCAAACCCCCGCAGTCCAAAACAAAAAGCTTCCCGCATGCAATCTTGTTCGATTTCGAAGCATTTGGCGACTCCAACCAGGAAGGAGGAGGAAGGAGCCCACGTCCATGCTTTCGATCGAAAACGTGCACGTGCCAATCTCGGTGAGCATCGGCGACACGCTCGAAAGAGAGCCCACCCACATCTGCGCAAGAGATCCCAAAGTGCTGGTGCGTAAGTTTATGGAAGAGCTGGAGAGACGCGGGAAAAACATCCGGACCAAAGTCCGGGCAGAGTTTTTGCCAGAAGATGCGGACCTGCTGCCGAAAAAGCATTTGCTAAAACTTGTAGAATGGTGCGACCAGGTTGTCGGTTTCAACTCGGGAAGCTATGATCTGAACTTGATCAAAAGCTGCTTTGTGGAGCGGCTTGCAGACACAACCGGAAAGTCAGAGTGGCGAAAAAAGGAGAAAAGGTTATGCTCTTGCTGACCCGGGGCTTTCATTTCCTCGACATAATAAATTATCTTGGTCCGGGGACCAGCTACGAAAAGTGGGTGAAAGCTTATGAATGTGCCTCAGAGAAATCGTGGTTTCCGTACGAGTGGTTCGATTCGCCCGAGAAGCTCGACTATCCAGGGCTCCCAGACTATCCAGAGTGGTTTTCATGTCTGAAGAACGAGCACATGCTCTCGAGAGAAGAATGGGAAGGATGCAAGCGCCTGTTCAAAGAAAAGGGCATGCGCACATTCGCGGACTGGCTACGCTTTTACAACAATCTCGATGTGGCTCCAGGTCTTGAGGCTTTGCAAAAGATGTGAGCCTTCTACACAGAAAAAGGCATCGACATCTTAAACGACGCGGTTAGTGTCCCGGGGGTTAGTTTACACTACTTACTCCGAGGAGCGGTCGAGAGAGGTGCGGATCTTTGAAATCCAGAGAAAGAAGCGTATCAAATGTTGAAAGGCGCTGTAGTCGGAGGCCCGAGCATCGTTTTCACACGCTACCACGAAGCCGGTGTGACAAAGATAAGATCGCACCAATACGAAGACGCTCGTCCGTGTAAAAAGATCTTAGGCTACGATGCCAACGCTCTTTATCTATCAACCATGCTGAGAGAAATGCCTTGCGGAAAGGAAAGGGTCGAACACTTCAACTGCCCAGAGGATGGAGCGTTTTTGATAACGCACAAGCTCAAAAGAGGAACATGGTTCGGATTTGCCGAGGTCGACATTGAGATTCCGGAGCCCCTGCACCCAAAGTTCGAGGAAATGTGCCCGTTCTTCTACAACAAAAAGGTGCCGGATGTAGTTGTCCTGGAACATATGTTCGAATACTTACGCCAAACGGGCAGAAATTGCGGAGACGGGAAAAAACTCGTGGAGCTTTGTCTGCAAGGAGACTTTTGCTCTTTGTGCCTCTGCTGCGATGGTATGTTGATCACGGGGCGGTTATCACAAACGTTTGCAGAAGCAAGGTAAGATATTTCCCTGGTTCGTGGAGCAGCTCATCGAGGCGCGGCGGACAGGAGACATGGAAAACAGCAAGGCTCTGTTGGCAGACGTTTTCAAGCTGCTTGGGAACAGCGGGTACGGAAAGCTTATCGAAGCTTTGGAGCAGCAGACGAGCGGGATTTACACCAAAGATGAGAAGGTGGTCGACAGAGCTCTGCGAAGCGTGTATTTCTCTTACCTCGATGAGATCGGGGAAGCGTATGAGTTGGAAAGCCGGAAACCAAGAATCACAATCAAACGGCCGTTTCAGGTTGGAATCGCTGTCTACCAGCTGCGGATGCTGGAATTCTACTACGACATCCTAGACAAGTATTTCGATCGACGAGATTTTGAGCTGATCCAGATGGACACAGACAGCAACTACATGGCCATCTCCGCGGATCGTCTCGAGGATCTTGTCAAACCGGAGCTGCAGGCGGAATTCGAGACGCAGAAGCAGCAGTGGCTTGCTTGGGACAAATGGAGCGGCCGCACGCCCGGGCTCTTCAAGCTTGAGTGCGAGGGCAGCCGGATGATCGCGCTCTGCTCAAAATGTTACTTCATAGACTCCGAAGAGGGCGAAAAAAAGAAGTTCAGCATGAAAGGAGTTTCGAAGAGGCAAAACGATATAACCTGGCAGCGTTGGAAGGAAACAAAGACATGGCAACCAACAGAGGTTTCAGAATGCGGGACGGCCAGATTGTTACTTACGAGCAGCAGAAACTGGGGCTGAGCTCCTTTTACGACAAAAGGTGGGTGCTGCCCGACGGAATTCACACAGAACCAATAGAATTTCACTTCTGTTGATTTGGCAGCATTTGGGCTTGAGTCAACAGAAGCTGAACTTGAAGAGCTGAGCCCAAGAGCTAGGACAACATCGCGTGGGTCCAAACCGCGCAAAAAGTCAATCAAAGGATCGGCAAAAAAGGTTTCTTCTTCCCGAAACGTTTTGGAGTTATTTACAACCCAATAATTTTGGTTAGGATCACATTTTTTTCTTAAATTTGCCTTTGAAATAAACACACCGTTGCGTCCACTTCCCATTTTTAAAAATACATCCATTTCTTTAAAAGGGTGGTCCACTGGCTAGATGTCAGACGGAGGAAGAGTGGTGTTTGGTGGGACAACCAGCAGTTCTTCACGCACAAAACTGCGTCCTGGCCCGTCGCGCAAATAATAGAGAACAGGTTGATTCGGTTTGATCAAAACTCTTTCAATGTTGAAAACTTTCAACGAGCAGATCGGATCTGTGGCCCTTCTTGCGCCACCTTCCAACTCGCCGGGTTGGTAAAGATATCGAACTTTGACAAGAGAAGGGAGGATTTTTTCATCCTTTCCGACAGGCCTTTTATAAGACGTCGATGGTTTGGAATAAACAGCTTTTTCTTTGATTGCTTCCACAGGTTTCTTGCCTATAAGGCTTGTTTTTTCGTTATTCAAAGCAGCAACAACTTCAGGAAGTCTTTTTACCCACGCAGTGGACCGTTCGCCTTCAGGAAGATGCATTTCAACAGCATATTGGTGTCCGAACAAGCGCTTGGCAAGGGTGCGATTGAAACGTTCGACAATGACTTGGTCGCGGTGAATGTCAACACGTCCGCGCCGGTTAAAAGTTTTGTGCTTTTCCATTTCTTTCGACACGGCACCCATGAATTCGCGCCCTGGGTCAACCTGTAGAAGTTGAGGCCATTGGAGTGGCCCGCGTTTGTAAATTCTTTGAAAAGCCCGCGTGACCTCATCAGAATTTTTCGAAGTCAAGGCTTCAGCCTCTTTGAACCGGCTCGCAACGTCAACAACGGTAAGCGCATATTTAAAAATTTTGCGGCCGCGGGGCAGTTTGTCGTGTGGCAAAAAAAGAAGGTTTGCCTGGTGGACCGTGTTGGGTGTGGGCACATCAAACTTTGGTCTTGGAATGTGCTTCGGAGCGGGCAGATAAATCTGCCCCAGAGCCTGCTTGACAAGCCACTTTTTTGCGTCGTCTTCAGACACCTTTGTGGCATCGGATAATTTTTTAACAGCTGCGAGGCCTTTCCAATAACCACCAGGGCCGTAGTATATCTTTGCGAGTTTTTCATCCATCATTATAAAGGAGTAAAAAAAAGTTTAAAGGAACCGAAAAGCTGCATAACCCAGAGTGAGAGCCCCGGCGCCAACGGACGCGAGTTCACCATTTTTCTGCTGCTGGCTTGGCTGATAGAAATCAGAGAACTTGGGTTCTTTGGGAGGCGTCATGCGTTCTTCAGGATGTGCTTGGTTGTAGAGTTTGAAAGCGTAGTCAGTCTTGGTGAAGTTTTGTTTTGCTTCCTCTTTTATCTGCGCGTTTGTTGCAATCCAGTCAAGAAGTTTGGTGCGATCACGCATGTATTTTGCATACGCAATCTGGTACGCCTCAAGAGCTTTATCATGCCACACTTTTTCTTCAAGTGCAGCTTTGTCGCCGCCTCCAAAAGCTCTCGCAAGATAATTGCCACCGATGAAAGCTGCTGCATTCAACACAGCCCCGCCAACCATAATCGCGATACTTGCTATTTTTTTCTTATATTTTTATTTTCAAAATGTTGGTCGGAAGGATTTTAGACGCTGGCGGGAAGGATTTTCTGGTCCTCCAGATATTTTTTGAGCGCAACGCTCCCCACCATGACAGCTGTGAACATTGCATAGTTTGATAGAATTTGAAGAGTCACCTGTAAAACTTTTCCTGAACGTTTTTTTGGCCACCCAGCCAATGTCAGCAGCGAGGCCGACGAGGGTGGCGGAATCCATGACGATTTTGAAGAGCTTGTTGTCAGACATGATGGTTATAGATAAGAGAAAATTATTTAATTGGAAATTTTTTCTTGACTTTCATCAAGTATTTTTATCACTTTCGAAAATAACTCTATATTTTCTTCAACACTTTGCTCTTTCACATTTTCCAATTTCCTAATTAACTCTTCCTTTTCTTGAACACTTTGCACTTCCACCTTTTGCAAAAGAATTTTTAACGGTAAACAAATCACTTCTTGAAAAATTTGTTCAATCTCATTTTCCGTAGCCACAGACTTGAGATCAGGATTTTTGACAATCCAAACGATACTTTTAAAGCAACACTTTGTGAAATACCACCAAAATAACCCAATGCCTCCTGCTGCTGTGGTGCTTATCGCAAACGGGGTTAAGCTGGTTTTCTACATTTTATATTAACCGAAAATATATTCAAATGAATTTTTTTTAGTCCATATAGTGAAGGCCTTTTTTGGGTTGCGGTGGAGATTCTTGCATCACCTGTGGCGCAGGTGCTGGCGGAGGTGCCGGCGCAGTTGGCCGAAAAAAGGCTTTGATGTCTTCACGCTTGACATAAGTTGTAACAAGCGTTGCGCCAATTCCAATGATAGAGATCCATTGAGTTGTGCTGAGCCAATTTCTGCTTTTGGAATTATCTGCAACGGGATCTGATGGCGCAGGAGCATGCGCAGGAGGTCAGGTGCAGATTTTTCATTCTCGTTTGCGCTTTTCTCGTTTGCAATTTTCTTTACCAGCTTTCTTTACCACTTTACCAGCAGCCACTCGCTTGGGATTTTTGGCGGGCTTTGCGGCCGGAGTTAAAGTTACTTGGCTTTCGCGGACGGTTGTTCTTCAGCCATTATCACTTGGAAACAGAGGAATTGTTGAATATTTCTGAGGAATTATTCAGCGATTGGTGAGGAAAGCTCAGCAGTTGGTGAGGAATGCTCAATAATTTCTTCTGATTTTGCTTCGCTTTCCCAATCAATATTTTTTATTGTAAATAAGCACCGTGTCGGCTGTTGAGAGAAAATATCTAAACTTTAAAGCAATGGTGCCGGCCAGTTAGGTAAGATCTTTCGTGATGAAATAGGAGTTTCTGAGTTGTTTTTGATAAACTTCGTTGTCTTCGATGTTTTTGACCATTCCGACCGCTTTGGATACAAGAAAAATGAAGCTGTCGATCAAGCTGTCAGATGTCTTTGAGCCCTCAAAGGCTTCCAAACGTTTGATGTAATTCTGAACATCTTTGTCGGAGAGGCGTTTGACCTGATCGTGCGACAGTTGCACGCCGAGAGTTTCTTTGGATTTTCCTGCTGAAACCAGCACGGCCAGCTGCTCGCAAAGAGCAGGAATATCAGGCTGCAATGAAGAGACATTGCTGGGTGCGCTGGTTGGCTCAGCTTCAAGCAAGTTCAAAACGTCGGTCATCACGAGGTCTTTGAACTCACTCATTGTTTGTATATTGGTTTCTTTTTTTAATTGCGAACAAATTTTATTCCCGTTGGGCACCAAATTGCGCACTCAAGGTAGGAAAACTTATTTTTTCCCAACTTCAAAATGTATTCTTGGAACTCCTTTTTAGGAAGGAGGCTGCCGGCGAATTCTTCATAAATATCTTTCAAAGACTTCAGTGAGGGCGTCTAGAAAAGCACAATCACAGCCACGTTTTCGCGGAAAGAAGCTGTGATGCTGGTCGTCTTTTGGGTGAGCACCCACACACTGAATCCTGAGTGGCGGGCGCTGAATGCGAGCTTGACCAGCAGGCCTGTTCGCTTTTTCACATCTTTCGTGGCTGCGCAGTCATCGAGGATGATGAGTGTGTTGGTGCCCTTGAAAAGCCAGGTGATGAGCTCCAACCAGGGTTCCACCTCATCTTGTTCGCAAATGATTACATAAAAACGTGGGTCCTTTTCAGCGAAACGATAATAAGTCGCGATGTTCTCGAACTTGCTGCGGAAAGGACCGCGGAGCTGATTAACCACAAACTGCGATTTCCCTGAATTTGTCGGTCCAATGATTAGAGCGTTTAACGGAATGTTATTTGGATTCATTATATTAGAATTGCACAGATTCTAATTGCTGCCCCAATATGTTCATTTGCGAGTCACTGATCACGAAAACGTGACAGTACACATTGCCTGAGCCGCTTAGATTTCGCTCGAGCTCGAGCTGAGCCCCATCTTTTGTGTAAACGAGGCGCGCGCCGCTGCCGTGCAGCGTCTGATCTGTCATTGAACGCAAATCAATCAGAAGACCGAACTTGTCTTCACTCCAGAACTTTTTCAGATTCATGTGCTTGTTTTTTGCCTTGCCAAAGAATCGGACAACTTCGCTCCAAAAATCTTTTCCTTCGAGGCCGTTGTTGAAGAGCATGTTTGGCGTGCCATTAACCGTAACAGTCACTTTCGTGAGGTCTGGGTTGATATACTTTTCTGAATCCCTGGTACCGGCTGTGTATGGCTCAATGAAGAGAAGAAGTATGCCTTTCAGGGATCTTCTCTGAGGGTTCACTCTGAGGTTAATCCTTGAATCGGCGCTTTTTGAAAATGTGACCACCTGATCCCGCATCACATGGTCGTATAAGAACTCCTTTCCCGCGGAGTAAACACTGCTTGCCTCGTCTGCTAAGGTCTTGCTTCTCATCATTTCATACTCGAGTTGGATGTTTTTAAGCTTGTATTTCACCGAAGCTGGTGCAAGTTTCAGCTCAAAAACGAGATTGTGAAAAAGAGCTTGTGGATAAAAGACTCCGCGATTTTTCAGGATCTGGTGGTCCAGACGTATCCGGTATTTTGTTCCGAAAACTTTGGAGAGCGTGTTTTCCGCGTCGACACCCGAGGTTTTCTTATCCTCAGTATTTGAGCGGATTTTGCAGAGATCTTCGTTTTGAATTCCATCGAGCAGCATGCCGTCACGCTCCTCCTGCGAGAGAAAAAGGTCCTCCCAGATCTTGAAGATGTCGTACCCCACCATGTCCTGCACTGGGGTTCCAGCGTACTTCACAACCATCTTGTCAACAAGAGCCTGTGTGACGTTTTGAACGAGGAAGTTGTCCGGGTGCCCTCCTGGCAGGTCGATGTCGAAAAGCAGTCCGAGAGAGCCTGGTACGAGAACCTCGTGCTCATTCAGCTTGGGAACGTAAACAAAAAGGGACTCGGTGGGGTTGGCTTCGCTACGATCAAAGGTGATGCGATTGACCGTGCGCTCGGCTTTCATCGCATTGGGATTTTTTTCACTTTGTGTTGGACGAAGCTTTTCTTGCACCGCCATTTTGTATATTAAACAGAAAAATTTTTTCATTCAATAGACAATGGTGGAAGGTGGCGGTTTTGAAAATCCTGGTTTTGATCCACATCCCTTTGGTCACGAAGACCCTGGCCTTGACGATGCTATCGACAACGATGGAGATGACAATGAACATGAAATGCAGACAAGGCTTCACGAACAGAGCGGACTGCCTGACACTTTCTTCGAGGAAACTCCACTGATAGGCAGCAGTGAACGCAGCAGTGAACTAGCTTGGCTTGAGGCAAAAGAGAAATTTCCGAACATGAGCTCAAGTGAGCTTGACTTTTTTTACAGCCCAAAAAACAAAAGGCTTCAAGTTAAAATGTTTGGCGCTGGAAAAAAAGCATATGACCTGTTTACCACAAAAAGAGGTACAAAACGAAAACATCTTAATCCAATTCTTACCAAAGAAATAAAAACTGCACTCGGAAAGTCCATTTTTGAATTAAAGGAAGCTATTCAGCAAGATCGGGCTGAAAAAGAAAAAGAACTGGAAAAATCTTTATCTATGGCAGAAGAACTAGAACAAGTTAAAAATGACATGGAAGAAGAAAGAAACAAAACGAGAATAATTGATGAACAGATAGCTGCTCTTGAAGATGCACGTGGTCCTTTGAAAGAAAGAGAAATTCAAAAACTGAAACAGGAGATAAGAGACATTGAAAAAAAAACATCAAGAAAAAAGAAAGCAACTGGAACAAAAGAACAAAGCAGCAAAACAGGCGCTAAAATTACAAGAAGATATTCAGAAGATCACAGAAGAAAATGCCAGGCTTCAAGAGAAAATTGACACAGAAGCCCTCAACGAGCTGAAAGTTCAAAAAGCAGAACTGGAACGCCAAAATGAAGACAGGGCGGTCATCAACGATGAGAATGCCTCACCCTCTGACAAAGAAGCCGCGGAAGCAAGAGTTGCGCAGCGTCTCGAAGAGATCAACCAGGTTGACACACAGATTGAGGAAATTGAACGAGAGAAGCCGCTTCGAGAAAAGGTCAAAGAGATCTTTAAAAAATACTGCGTGACAGTTACATCAATCCTTCTTGCTGCTGGAGTCACTATCGGAGCTGTCGTTGGCGTTATAAACAACTCGCTGAAAGCCACCGCAAAAGGGCTGGGAAATGGCTTGAAAGAGATTGGAAAAAAACTTGCAGGAATTCTTCCCGGGTTAATTGGATCGATTGTGAGTTTCCTCTTCAAAGCTGCTGGAGAGGCGATTGGTTTTCTGGCAGAACACGTCTGGCTTCTTATTTTAGCTGTTGTAGCATTTTGGTTGAGCAGCGGCGTTAACGAAGTGTCAAGAAGGCCAGCCCCGCAACTGCAACCGCGCCAACAGCAACAGCAATTTTATTGTCAAGATGTGCCTGGCTGCCGGTGTCAGCCAGTGGCGTTTGTTCTTCTGTTTGCACTTCTTCTGTTGCTGGAGTTCTGCCAGCAGGTTTTTGATCTTTTTTCGATTCAGCTGTGGCTGCCCTGTGAATTGGATTCGAAGGATGGCTGTTTGGCGGGTTTATTTTCGATCTACCGCCATCCATGTACTGAATTCCCACTTTTCTTGCGCTCGTGTTAACCTCGTTGTTTATCCCCAGCCTCATGCCTTGCACCGCTTGTTTGAGTCGGTTGTTATAACCGATAGTGCTTTCTGTGTTTATTATCATATTCCCTGGCATCAGCCAGGCGCCAGGGCAAACAGCAAGGTTGAGCCTCACATTGGCCTCGTCAATGGCAAGTTGGTATCTTTGAACTGACTTGGCCAGGTCTGGCTGTCTTATCGCATCTTCCACTAAGACTATGAACTCGCTCTGGGCTTCTTTTGCTCTGCCACTAGCCCCCAGAATGCTGCTGCCGACGTTTACTTGCGCACCCAAGATGCAATACACAAATGCTTCAATCGACTGGTTTATTCTCGAAAGCCCAGCTTGTGTCAAACCTGCTGTGGTTTTGGGAGCAAACCAATTGAATTGCTCTTCCGTGGCGTCGTTTCTTATGAAGCAAACTGAAATTCCTTTTTCAGATGCCTTTGGGCCCTCGTCGTCAAATTTTGCTTTTGCTGATGGATAGGGAACACTCAAAACAAAAGGATCACGGCAAGAAATATAAACGCTCCCCAACCCATGATTCGGGCCTAGCGTAAACCGGCGTAAAGGGTCAATCCCGAACTCTGCACATAATCTTTTATAAGAAGCTTCATCGTAATGATTGTTAAACTGATTCCATGTCGGGTCGCCAGGAAGCGCGCTCACGCTTCGGATTCCTCCAAGTTGAAAGAGTATGCGCCTAACCGTGAAGTAAACGTGGAAGATATGAAATGCCTGTACCTGCGGCGGCAGCGTTGTGCTGTCAAATACTTCTCTTGAGATTCCGCAGCCTGTCGTCGCACACCACACTGCAAAGTTCAGCTGCTGTTCCCAGAAAGATAGATCAGGCCTCGCCAGCCATTTTTTTGCAGGCTTTGACGTTTCGAACTTCAGCTGTTCCTTTTGGAATACCTCTCTGAACTTTGTTGTAGAATACTGATCAGGGGTTACATAAATTTTGATTGCTTTGTTGAATATTTTCTTCAAACTCGGCGCCGCGTCATGAAATTCAACTGCTGGAACCGGCAGCTGTCTTTTTTCTTTGTGGGGCATTAACTGGAAAGGGAAGCCATCAACGTTAATGTCAACCAAACCCAGCGTGCTTTTCATGCCTGTGCTCCAATATTCTGGATCTGAACCAAATACACTTTGCAAACTGTCGGGGCCCTCTTTCCAAAAAAATGTCTGGGCTTCAAATTTGCTTTTATCAGCCCGCGGGAACCATGCAGAAAAAGCTGCCCACGCTTTCACTTGTGCAAGCTTCGCATTGGAAGCCTGCGCTATTTTTCCGAGATATCCAAACATAACAGAATCTTGCTTACTTGCGGTTTTCCAGATGTTCATTTTTTTTTTTCCTGTTATTTTTCAATTGAAAATTTGCGCGCAACAAAATAAAATGGTTGCTTACAATTGTTTCAACAGAAAACGATCAGACTGTTTTCTTTGACAATCCAATTCAGAACCCAAGTTATATCTGGCTGTTGTCTTGTTCACTGTATAACTCGTGGCATAACTTAAGAGAAATGGGGAAAGTGTTTTATGAAAGGAAACTTAAAGGAAAGCCTATTGAAGATCAAATACATCTTGAAACTCTTGCAAAGCCTCATGAAACTCTTTTGTACCCTGGCAACTATGATCTCGAAAGCATCCAAAACTTTTTCAACAAAGATTTCCCAGATAATCTGTTTTCTGCAACGCGGGGAACATTCGGGAGAACACTAATCATTGCTCCAAACACAGAGAAAATTAACGCAAAATTTAGGTTTAGTTAATGACAGTCTGAAATTTTTTCTTGACAAAAACGGCAGTAATGTTGTTTACACACAAATTGTTGTCGATGGTGTGAAAACTGAGAACTTTTATTTTATCCATTGTGATTTAGTTGACAGTGAGCAGAACCTTTTAAACGGAAAGAGATCGAGTGTTCTTGCGAGTTTTGATATAAAAGGTAAACCTTATGAAAAAGTTTCATATCAAAGCGGAGAGCAGCTTGTTCTGAGAGACACAAATAAAACCAAAGAAGTTCGAAGTTTGAATATCTCAGTAAAAAATGAAAAAGGCGAACTGTTTGACTTTCATGGGTTCCCAATTTATTTCCTTTTAGAAATAAATTAAAATTATTATACCATGTCTTCGTCAAATGTGTTACCAAGTGCACTGCCTAAAAATATTTATCCACAAATTCCTCTGGAAAGAACCGAAAATTTCCGGCTTACTGAGATAAGCAAAGTTGAAAAAGAAATCTCCGATGAAGCCGAACATCGTAGGCTTGTGTTAAAAAAATACAAAAAAGCCCGGAAAATTATCCACTATTCCGCGGTGTCTATCGGCGTTGGAAGTGCATTCCTTTCTTCAGGAGCTGTTGCATCTTCACTCACGAGCATTGGAATTGTGGTCGGAGCGCCTATAGCAGGAATAGCTGCCCTACTTGGATTTGCTTCCACAGGCTTGTCTGCTGTGAACAGAAAGCTTGAAAGGAAAGTAAAAAAACACCCGAAAATTCAAGCTTTGGCTCAAGCAAAACACGACTCTATAAAAAGTTCCGTTTCCCAAGCTCACGATGACGGCAATATTTCTGACGCTGAATTCAAACAAATAACACATGAAATTCAAAAATATCGTGAAATTAAAGAGAGATTGCGAGAAAATTTCGCGAAGCCGACCGATTCTCCGAATATTGAAACGATAAAAAAACAAATTCGACACGAACTTCGAGAAGAACTTCGAAAAAAACTGACAGCATCCAACGCAAATTTGAACTGAACTTTGAATCGAAAAAAAGAAAAATATATCTCTCTGTTATAAAAAAGTAGACCAGACCTCTGATTGTCCTGCGAAAAAAAAAAAGTTTCCAACGTGAGTGAAATTGAAGATTGGCAGAACTTTGAAAAATGCTTTTGCTTTTCCACACGCTTTTCTGCATTTACAAGGAACTTTCAACACCCGTTTGGCAGAGCGAGGTCATACGGATGACACAACAAGTTGTTGAGGCAATGTCTGAGGTGGGCTCTGATCGTGCGCTTTGAGCAGCACGGTTCACACCCTTTTCACTGTCGTCAAAAATTTGATCGTCGAGGAATTGTTTGTCTCTATTTTTTCAGCACGACGCTCTTTGGCTTCCGGAGGAATCCGAATTTCGATTTTTTCTAACAGTTTTTCAATGTCAATTTCCGCGAGTGCTTGTTCTATATCCTGCCACGTTTCAGCCATTTTTACTTTTGGTGCATATCTCTAATTGGGGGCAAACCTCCTTTGCGAAAGCTCGCGCAAAACATGGGCATAATTTTCCTTTGCTTTTTTCTCTATGCGTTTTAGCCGCATCAGTAGCGTGTGCCCTCCGCATTTCCTGCATAGACGGTGGTCGGTCAAAATCCCGATTCCACAGCTGCGACATGGCAACGGTTTTTGCATTCCTTTTTTAATTTGCCAATTGTGCTGATAACAATATTTTCCGCTACACTTTTTGTTGCAGTTCTTTTGCCGGTTTCGAAGCAACCCTCACAGTCGTTTGCCATTTTTTGGACTCCGCCGCTTCTGTCTAATTGGTAGAACGTGACAGTGGGTGTTCTTCTGCCAAGTAGTAATCTCTGAATTAAATGAATACAACCTCGGAGTGCAACATCTTCGCCCAAGTGAAAGAAGCGAGCAAAAAGCGAGCTTCTTTCACTTGGGCGAAGATGTTGCACGACGAGGTGGTATTCATTTAATTCAGAGATTACTACTACTTGAATCCACGTCTAATCAAGAATGGCACAAGTCACTCCTTGGCACAACAGATGGCTCAAAGCAGAAGGCGCTCAAATGGCCCAAATGCCCGCACTATAAGATGGCAAAAAAGAAAATCAAAGTTCTGTATGTGATGGCGTTCACAACCCGAAGAATGAATAACAATAAACTACAGACTTATGTACCACTATGCAAATAATTTCACACACGGGCGACAACACACATTCAATACAGAACGTGCAGAAAACAAATATCTGCCAAACTTCGTAACACAGATATTCTTCGCCATAGTATTATGAGAAATAATAGGGCAAAAATTTGCTATCTGACCTAACATCAGC
Organism: Blastomussa wellsi; assembly: GCA_947652115.1. Lineage (NCBI taxonomy): Eukaryota > Metazoa > Cnidaria > Anthozoa > Scleractinia > Plerogyridae > Blastomussa > Blastomussa wellsi. The sequence continues at coordinate 26,685,067 of OX393561.1, forward strand.
TCGAGGTGGACGTTTTTCTGTTGGGCAGTATGATGCCTAGGTTTTGGGACGTCTCCCCCATTGGTAGTGAGGCCTCTGAGGAGCGGTGGACGACGACTTCTGCCATGAAAAATTATCCTCAAAAAAGGGTGAGATGACTGGTGTGATGCTTGGTTTAGCAAGATGACTCTCAGGCTCTTGAGGATGTGGATAAGTTACTGCTGCCACCACGCCAGTATTTAAGAGACGAGAATGCCACAACGATGGGAACACAAGAGCTTTAATACGACCAGCAATTCTATGTGGCAAGATGGCCACTCAACAATAAAGACGGGGTGCACACCGTGCGCACACATACAAGTAACATGTAACTGCAGGCATTACCTGCTGGTGCTGGTCAAATTCATGTTTGAACTGTCATGTGAAGCCAGATAATAATCTAGGCAACATGAAGTTTTTTAACAGGTCGACTTCCAAAGGACGAATAATGCTCTACAAGAATTGAATGGAATATTGAACTATAACTGCTAGTGATGGTTTATCTTTTCCACCTTGCTAGGTATCCTAGCTGTTTTGACTGAAATATACTTTGGCAAGATAATTTAATTGCTATAGTTGGATCTCATTACTTTTACTTTTTGTTTTTGCACAGGAGAAGGAACAAGCAACAACAAAAAAATCTATCCTTGAGCAAACATTCAATGCTTTTGATTCATATGAAAAGCTTAGCTTTTGCGGTATTGTTTCTGGGAGACATCAATTAGCTCTAATTCTTATATCATTAAAATAAGTCTGCCTTAAAAGGGAGATGCTTTCCATTGGGTGCCACCTCTTTTATAAAGTGATTGTAGTGTGACATTCCAATCTCCACCTATAATGAGATTGTGCAATGGCCTAATGGTTAGTGCGCTGGACACCGGATCGGACAGTCCGCGTTTGGGCCTCTAGTCGGGGTACTGCATTGTGTTCTTGGGCAAGACACTTTACTCTCACAGTGCCTCTCTTCACCCAGGTGAATAAATCAGGGTACCGGTGAATTTACTGCTGGGGTAACCCTGTGATGAACTAGCATTCCATCTGTAATGATCAGCAGTATTTTGTACAGACATGCGCATTGTACTGGGGCTCGGTAGCCATGTTGAAATAAAACTTGGATGTTGTTTACTAAAGCTGTGTTTATCCGAATCCATCGTGCTCTTAAACCAGGATTGTTACATGGTGTCAGGAGTAAAGTACGAAACAGAAATTCAGGCACCGGTCTAGCGAACTTTTGGGTAAAATACAGACCGTGTTTCAGAGCAGTCAACATCGGCGATCGTAGTTCATGTCACAGGATCAGTTGAATCCTATTGCGCCCGAGGGGGAAGACAACACCGAAGAAATACAGCAATTACCAGTTGAAGACGAAGAAAATACACCTGAAATGGCGATGCAGTTAGGCCTTCCACCTCCAGGACCTCTCAACTTAACTGGGGGAAACATCTCGGCCAACTGGAAGAAGTTCAAACAGAAATACACAAATTACGAAATTGCGACAGTCATCGGCAACGATGCTATTGATGTTTTTAACACTCTAACCTGGGATGAAGAGGGTGATGACAAGAAAATTGAAAAGGTACTGTTGAAATTTGAGGAACACTGTGAACCGAAGAAAAATGTCAGCTACGAAAGATACAAATTCTTCTCAAGTCAACCTACAAGAAAACATCCTCAGATGATGAAGAAAAAAGACCTCCAAGCAAGACATTCAATTGCTGGAACTGTGGAACCAGACATGGCTCAAGGGAGTGTCCTGCGTATGGCAAAACATGCAACAATTGTCAGAGACGGAATCACTTCCAGAATATGTGCAGATCACGGAAAAAAGTCCATCGACTGGGCGTAGAGCAACAAGAAGAAGAACGTGATCTTGATTCAACCCTATCTGTAGGAGCTGTCACTACAGAAGTTCAGATCCAGAATGAGGAGTGTTATGTGATGTTGCCAGTGAAAGAACATAACACAAAACTCAAGATAGACACTGGCTCTCAAGTCAACATCATGCCATTCAAAGACCTAAAGAAAATAGTTGGAAGCAATCCACAGGCAAATGCCTGCAACCATAATCTAGTCAGTTACTCCGAAGACAAGCTAAACTGCCAGTGAAATCCAAGACAGATGTAGAACATGAGCTGAAATTCCACATGGTGGAAACAAATCAACCAGGATTATTGGGACTCACCTCATCTCAAGATCTGGGTCTAATCAAGGTAGTTATGATGACTAAGACAGAAGAAAAGCAAACCAAACCAGACCAAGAGAATAGAGGGGGTAAGTTTCTAATGAAACTGTGGTGCTGCGTCGGTGGGAAGTATAACAATATAATTTGGTTTTATCAACTGGGTTGATAATGTCAATTGGCCACCGTAAAGAGATTCAATTGCTGACGTTTCGAGCGTTAGCCCTTCGTCGGAGCGAATCGGAAGGTGAGGAAGCCACGAAGTCGTCTGAAGAGCTGAGAGAAGAAGTACTGCAGAAATATGCACAGGTTTTCACTGGGTTGGGGCGTATGGAGAAACCTTACCACATTGAAGTAGACCCTACTGTGACACCTGTCGCAAACCCGCCAAGAACCGCCCCAGCAGCTCTTCGCAACAAAGTGAAAGAAGAATTAGATGACATGGAAAGCGAGGAGTTGTTCGCAAGGTAGAAGAACCCACAGATTGGGTCAACTCTATGGCCGTTGTTGAAAAGCCTAATGATAGTCTGTGGATCTGTTTTGATCCAAGGCACCTAAATAAAGCAATAAAGCGGGAACATTTTCAGCTACCCACCATTGAAGACATCACTACGCGCATGGCAAATGCAAAATGGTTCACCAAGCTAGACGCAAACTGAGGATACTGGCAGATACCTCTTGACGAAGAAAGTCAACTTCTAACTACCTTCAATACACCGTTTGGGCGGTACTGCTATCAGGTCACGCCATTTGGAATCACATCTGCCCAAGAAGTCTTCCAAAAGCGGATGAGTCAAAACTTTGGCGACTTGGAAGGAGTTGAAACCGACATCAATAACATCATAGTGCATGCAGAAACAGAAGTAAAACATGACCATCATCTACAAGCAGTCCTTGAACGATGTGAGAAGATTAACCTAACACTAAAGAAGTCACCTACATTGGTCACAAACTCACACAAGAAGGAATCAAGCCTGATGAGGTACGTGCCATTAATGACATGCCGGCACCAACTGATAAGAAGGGAGTAGAAAGACTCCTGGGAACAGTCAATTATCTGGGCAAGTTCATCCCGAATCTTGCAACCGTCACTGAACCTATCAGAGGTCTACTACGAAAGGACATTAAATTTAAGTGGTCACATAAACAAGATAAAGCACTTCAAGAAGTGGTCCAATAAGTCTATTTCTTTGCCTCCTATGAGTTCACCACTACTGTACTGTCCTTTGGGATAAATGATGCTGAAGTTGGGTTCTTTTCGATATCAAGCCTGGAATCAGGGGAGTACGGCTATGCAATCGCTATTCAAGAATTTCCTCTGAAATTGTGCTTCACAAACATCAATGAAATTTCAAAATAACTTGATTTTCCACTACAAGGCTATCAGAAAAAAACATCAACTAGCTAAAACGATTGTTCACTACACTGCCATTAGTTTTGGAACACTTTCTGCTCTTCTGTCATCTGTTGTTGCTGCAACAAGCCTTTCCAGAATAGGAGCCATAATTGGCATGCCACTTGGAATTGTTGCAGAGTAGCATGCGCAGGTAAACCAATAGGCTTGAGCTCTGCGACTTGAGTATCTACAAGCTTAGCTTGAACTGCTTTGTGGACCTCATCAGGGATCCCTTATGGAACCCCCCTCTGCCTTTTGGTACCCCTTATTGACCTTCCTTCTGGATCCACTATTTTTCGTCAAGAAAATATAGGAAAATTGTGAAAAATAGATATATTTGTTCAGTGTTTTTTTTTCAGAATAATAATTTTGTAGGGAAAACGGCAAAAGTAAAGGCATAGCATTTTGCAGTGTTACGATTGCATCATCATTTCTTGATGTGAACTCCACCTTTATTTAAGAGAGATTGTTTTGCACATATCTTTTCCACTAGATGTTAAGGCTTTACTTAATTTCTATAGAAATGTAACTCTGTGCTTCTTTGCATAAGAAATGCATTGCTCTATCCTATATGTAAAATAATTTGTTTACAATTATTTTGCAAACATAAAAATCAAATATTTCTTAAAATTTAAGCATTCTTAGACTTGTAAGCTGCTAAGCAACCTCCTTTAATAAAATAACCTGCTAACTCTATATTTGCTGAACAAAAGGTTTAATGCTATAGAGAGCTCTTTGTCACTTCCACAATGGATGAATGGCTCATAAGAGCTACCCCATCATGGATTTCACAAAAAGCCTGGCCTGTGTTATGCAACACACACATGACCCCCTTCTTGCAAATCATTTTAGATATAATTTTAGGTAATTTTTTTATAACGAGTCCACCCAGTGCTTGCTAGCTTACCTTGTAGACTGCCCCACAATATAGCAAGGCTTCTGATATTCTTTCTCTTAGGTCCCACACTGCTCTTATCTAAAAAGAGACATTTGAAGATGCTAAATCCATTAAGATTAAATCAACTGATTTCTTCAAAAATAAAAGCAGAACACCTAACCTTTGACATGTCTGTAGCTAAAGTTCCATCCTTAGCAGTTTCTTCAGCTATCACTTTCTCAAGAAAAGCATTCAGTTTCTACAAAGTAAAAACAATGTGGACAATTTCATGGAAAATGTTTCACACCATTTATGAAACCATTGGAAGATTTCCTAGGTCATTCCAAAAATATTCTGAATACTTTAGAGTGCCAGTCCCAGGATGAGTTTTATCAAACAGAGTTGTCAAAAACTTGTCCCGAGTACTTTTTCTCTCTAAAATTAGAGAATTTGGGTTAAGCACCATCATTTATGTGTGAGAAATCGATTCCCATGCTCAAGTTGGCATAAGATCAATACTTTTGACTTGTTGGTGTGAGACTCATGCATCATGCATGAGACTTGGCAGGTATTATTATTTTCATATTTTCCACAATTTGTGGACAAATTTCTTGCTCAGATTTAAAAGTATTTCACATTTTAGCCACAGGATGCAAATCTCATGAGTGCAAATGTATTTCTGGTGTCAGTGTACTGGTCATTGACTGAATGGGAACATTGCATAAGAACAAAATGGTGATCAAGTGTTGACTGGCCTGATTTACAGAGCCCTAGTCCACCTCCGCCATTTTTGATGGCATCGAAATTATGGAAATTGCCAATCTCGTCCCCAGAGCCTGCTTTTGTTTTGGTCAGCAGCAAGAACACAGAGTACTGACCAAAAGAAAAGTGGGCTCTGGGGACGAGATTGGGAAATTGCATGGTGAAGCAAAATGTTATCAAGTGTCACACTAGGTCTCCCAAGGGCAGTGTCCCAAGGGCAGCGTCAGATCCATCTTCACACGGCTCTTCCCTGGCTTTTCCCTGACTGTTATAAACATAGCTGTGATTGGCTATCGTCAACAATACAGGTGTCAATAGCCCTTGTGAGCCCTTGTGCGACAAAATGTACATTTCCCACTGATGGAGGGTCGTGTTGTCAGCGTGTGACTTCGTTCAAATGTACCAATCAGAGTTGAGGATAGAACCAGATACTTGACCTTGCATCGCGGCTGTTGGCACGAGGTCCGTCACAAGCACATGTATGTAGAGTGAAATTTATTGGCCTTTATGGAACTGTTGGTTTTATTGTGATTCTGGACTTTTCCTTTTTAGGAGAGGGCGATTTGTGGAGTGACATCTGGCGAGCGATCAATGAAGTGGTCTGCCTTTCCCTTCTTTTAGAAGGTGGGACAACAATTTCAAGTAACTTCACTCCCCCATACACCACATATGCAGAGTTGAACTTTGAGCTTGGCAAGCCAGTGATGCAAGTCAAAGTAAACAGCAAATGTCACATGATTTTGGAAATACCAAACTTCAATAAGTTCTTGCAACACAAAAACATGGAAGCCATAAGCGTTCAAAATACATCAATATCCTCAAGACTCAGGGGCAACTTTCACGGCAGCAACAGAAAAAAAATTAGCAGAAAAAAGACAAGGTGACTGAAGTTGGTCCTGCTTCCTTGACCCTTGCTTCACGCTTGCCAATTGCGATCGATTGTTGTGCCAAGTGCGGCCAAATAAATTGAGCTGTGTTCAGGCACCTGTGTTGTGTGCAACTGAGAATCATCTACGATTATTTGAAAGGCATTACTACCCAGCAAAATTATGTTCTTTCTAACGAATTTGCCATATGTAATGGAGAGATTAGAAGCGAAACAAAACAAGGTGTCTTTCAACGTGCTGCATGTCTGAAAGGCAAGATTAATATTTGTGTGCTTTTAAATGTTGGTTTTTGGACTTTTAAGACTTTGTTTGTTTCTATTTTATTTCTGAGTTTCTTTCACACCGGTCGAACATATTTGATATTGTAATGCCACAATTAACACTAAACTTAAGATCATAAACATGGCATTAACACTTTTTTTAATCTATGCAACACAAGCGCATGGTTCCGATGTCACTCAGGGGGACCCCTGGGCAATCAGCTTATGCTACACTACTCCGCCCCATTACGAGTACTGTCCCAGTGCTGCACCACTGAGCAAGTCACTTATACTTGACAAACTAATTCTCATTGACTGTTCATTAACTAACACAACAAATGTCCATAATGTTACAATGCGTAATCTTATCTAGTTGCCTAGAATTTTCCATAAGTCCTCAAGTATTTCATGTTAACATCACTGGAGCGATTGGGTTAACCAGACACCAAAATTCCATACTGACTTGGAGGCTTTCGCTGCCTTGAAGGTCTCCCATAAGCATTTGAATTTGTTTCAGGTACAGCTTGTTTACTCTACTCTACAGTTTGATGGCGGAAATTCTCTGGCATTAGATTATCTGCACTGGATGTTGGCAATTCCACACAAGGTTAAGGTTCCCTCACATCATCAGGCTAGGCACTGCTATCAACAACAATGAAATCAGCATGCTGAGGTCTTGGGGTGATATCATCCTCTTCTCCAGCCACCGTCGACTTGACAAGCTCAACTCCCTCTCTCTTGTTAACTGGGGTTGAGTGTCCTTCTTCAACAAAAACATTTGAGGCCTCTCTCCCCTCCTCTCCTGTGTGGTCTTTGAGCCGATTTATGGCCATTCTATTAGTTTTAGTGGCCATAAATTGGCTCGAAGACCACACAGGAGGGAAAAACCACACAACTAAAGTAAAGTAAGACGTTTTTCATTTAAATTGCTACATTTTCAAAGGTTACAATCGTTATTTTCCCCATACAAATCCTTATAAATATGCAAATCGCTTGAGTCACATAACAACACAAAGGTCAAAATACAAAGAGCTGCTCATATATTGAGCTTCGGCTACCTGTGGTGCAATGATACGGAAGTAAGATCAAAAAGCTTTCCAAGGCAAATAAGCAAGCTGCTCACCGATATCGAGAAGCCATCGACGAAGTCAACTCTATTTTTGACTGCAATTCTGGCTTGGAGAAGCTGGCCCGAGCAGGAATGGTCGAATGGAACAGAATTTTCCAGTCATTCCAATTTTCCGTAATTTTAGGCCAACCTCACAAGGTACACCCAAAATTTCGGAATGAAATTCCGGAAAATGTCTGTTCCATTCGCTCACCCACCCGGAATTTCCGGAATTTTTGGTCGAATGGAAAGCGCCCATGGCTTCAATCGGTCTGAGTGAATCACCTTTAGTTTGGCGTTCTTGCTGTTCTGGAGACAGTAAACTATATCTGAAAGCACAGATGGCCTATGGCCTGTAATGCGTAGTCCAGTTTTTTATTATATATATATAGCGACAATTTTAGGTAATAAACCTTGCAAATAGAATTCTATATCTGCTCTATTTTCACATGTGAGAAAAGCGATACGTCCAATCAGCTTCGCGTATAGCTTTCTTCACATGTGAAAAATATAACCAATCAGCATCAAGAGTAGAACGACCTAACCAATCAGAGCGCGGGAATTCAAATGGTTTCCAACGAGGTTGTGAAAACAACGCGCTGCAAGTTTACAAGCTCTCTAAGACAGTTTATGTTTAGCTACAAATTTTCTACTTTTGAGAACTTCATGGAAAGGAAAGCAATCAGAAACAAGCAAAGCAAAACCTTAAGAACACAGTTATGATATGGAAATGCAAAAATCATTCTCCAGGCGGAGCGAAGGCAAACTAAATGTCGATAAGGGAAAGCTGAGAAATGAAAGACTTTCATTGTAGCTTTGATACAACGCAGCCGTGGATGTTCTAAGGAAATTCATGCACTCTTGGGAACACCAGGGTAAAGTAAATATTTCACTTTTGAATATGGATTTATGTCGTAATTATTGTTTAATGAAGTCCTTGTGTTATCCTTGTTATCCATAAGCTTGTGTTATCATAACTTTTGCTCAAAAATTCACCAGTTGATTTGCGCGCAGTAATTGATTCACTTATGGCGACGTTTCTCGATGCAATAGCAAAAGCTTTTCTTTTAAAAAGTATTAACACAGTGTGTTTTATACCACTATTTAAATAAAGTTCTTGTTTACAATAGCTTGTCGTCGCCGTAATTTTTCTTTTCTATTTAAAAGAGATCTCGCTTGGAAAGCCATCAGAATGCATTTGCAGCTTTGTTTTCCTCACGCTGCGTTTAACTCTTTAATTACTAGAAAAATTGCTTTAAGTTTACAATGGTTGAGTACTCGCATAGTACTTTAAAGTGCTTTGTACGGATTATTATTCACTCGTCGCAAAACTTTGGAAAACTCACTTGTTCGCTGCGCTCACTCGTTCGTTTTCCAAAGTTTTGCAACTCGTGAATAAAAATCCGTACGTTGCACTTTCTATGAAGTAATCTATATGCATTTCGCCCCTTCTTTCTCTGGACATGATTGAACCAAACTGAATCTTTAAAAGTGAATGGCCTGCCAGCTAGCCGTTTATCATAGTTCCACCTCTGGTGTATGGCTGCCTTGTTTAAATGACATCTGGCCAAATCATGTGCACCAGCCAATCTCTACTGAACTGCTTGGGCATAGTCAGTCTTGAGTGGCGGTGCATCAGGAGGTGTTTCAGTTATGACATCCAAAGGAACTTCCACTTCTCTACCCAACATTAAGAGATTAGGTGAAACACTTGTCGACTCGTGAACAGCACTTCGATATGCCATTATGCAAGCTGGAAGCTCCCAATCCTTTTGGTCTTCCTCAATCTTCCCATGCAGCATTTCAATGAGTGTCCTGTTGAAACGTTCAACTTGTCCATCAGATTGGGGGTGCAGTGAAGTAGTGCAAGTCTTCTCGATGTCTAACACCTTTGATTCAAAGTTACTTCCTTGGTCGGCATGAAGTTCACGGATATGCCAAAGTGGCAAATTAACTCGTTCTCTAACCTCTCAGCAGCAGTAGTGGCCTCTTGATTGGGTAACAGGTAGCTGTCAGTCCATTTAGTGAAATAATTACTAACCACCAGTATAAACTTCTTTTTCCATGGAGTTTATGGCAAAGGCCCAAGAATGTCAATTGCCATTTGTTCTATAGGAGCGCCTACCACACACTGTTTTAAGGGAGAAAGATGTATCTTTCCCCATGTTTTCTGACGTTACACCTAGTGACCAATCTGTGAACTGCTGATGTAAGTCCTGACCAATAACAGCGAGACTGAAGAGCACTTAATGCCTTCTTTACACCCTGATGACTTGCTGTCATGTGACTATGACAGGCTTCAAAAACAGTCTGTCTGAGGGTTTCTGGAAGAACAATTTGATTTATTGTCTCATCTCCCATATCACTTTCCCATTTGCAACAAAGCACGCCATCTCTGAAAACAAGCCGGTCCCAGCAAACATCTCGGCTTTCTGGCAGAGCACACCTGGCTGTTGATTTTGGCTGTGGTGGCATTTCTCGTCGAGACCTATGGCAAGAAGCAGCATTAATGAAATAACCAGAATGTAAAACCCGCAACCGCAACAGTGCCAACAGCGACAGCTATTCTATTCACATCATGTGACTCACTGCCAGAGCCAGCTGTTGGCATTGGTTCAGATTCTTTTCGGGTAGCAGTTGTTTGCTCTGCAGCTGTTTGGATCATGGGCGATGACTCTTTTTTTGCTGCTTTGTGGTCAGATTTCAAGGGTGGCTGTATGGCGGGTTTATTTTTGACCTCCCACCAGCAATTAGCTGTAGCGCTACTTTTTTGTGGTTGTATTTATCTCATTGTTGACACCCAGCTTCATTCCTGCCCCTGCTTGCTTGAGTTGGTTGTTGTAGCCCACAACGCTTTCTGTGTTTATCACCATTCTTGCAGGCATGAGCCAGGCTCCCGTGCACATAGCAAAATTTAACCTAACCTTTGCCTCGTCAGTGGTCTTTGAACAGACGTTGCCAGATCTAGTTGCCTTATAGCATCTTCAACCAAGGCAAGGAACTCACTTTCCACCTCCTTTGCCCGTCCTCCATCCCCCCGAATGCTACTTAGATGGTTCACTTGGGCATCGAGGACGCAATGAACAAATGCTTCAATTGACTGGTTTATTCGGGACAGGCCAGAAACTGTCCGTCCTTCTGCAGCATTCTGGCAAAACCAGTGGTATTGGTTGCATGCGGCGTAGGTTGGGTGGCGTTTATAATGTGGCCCACCAGCCCAATCATAGATCATTCCACTGCCAGGCGTGTAGCGGAAATCGCTCGAGACCTCTACAACAAATTCGTTGCAAAGCCTTCTGTACTCAGACACAACATAGCGATTGTTATTTTGGTCAGACACAGCATCCCCCCAGCAATGCATGGATCGATTGTTTGCCACCAAGCTGGACTTTTTTCTTAGTCCGTTGAGCGTGAAACTAAAAAATGGTCGCACGAAACCTGGGAGACACGCCCATGCAGTGATGCACGAAAAGAACAGACTACTGACTGAGCCACAGCGTTTGACATTTCACAGCCGATGTGATTTTTTGGCGTTAATTTCAAATTTAATTAACCGCGGCCAATGATTTAATCCTTATCTTGACGTCCTGTCGTCACCACCCGAGGAGTTTCAAATATGAAAACAGTTTTCATCACGAGAAACGTGACTGCAAAAAGAATGCAGTGAAAGGGATGCCTTCGATCAGCGAAACTTCCAAGAACAAGTGAAGGGAAGGCTGGCCCTGCAATGATTTTGTACAGTTTGCAGATGTAATTTTACGGAGACTTCAATTGTAGGCTAAGGTTTTCAACTGAGAATTTGTTTGAAATTCTATAATGAGCGGGAGTCAAAAATGTCCATTGGCGGATTTGGTGGTAGAACTCGAGAAAAGCCATGTTTGCCTCAAAGAGTACTCGCCTGAAGCCGTGGATGCGCTAAATGTGCAACAAAGATAAACGCAGCTGAGCTTATGAGGTTTCTGCATCTGTAGAAGATTCATCAAGTTCAATACAATGCTTCCCGATAGAGGTGGAAAGATTCAAGCGAATGTCTGTTTCGCTACATTCATCTGATTTGGAGTGAACGGTGCTCTGTCAGCGCTATGCTTGAAGCATTTTCTAATCGGAAACTGGTACATGAAATTCTAGTTTCATGTAGGTTCATCAGTCTGATGGAAAACAAAAGCATTAAAAATAAAAATATTATTTACCATGTTTGTACTGTGAGATTCATCTGCAACCACCATTTTGATTATTCTGATTTCAATGGAAGGAAAACCAAGTTCGGCTAGCAACCTGGCTTAGCTTTACTTTACAAAACACTTGGTAAATGAGGCTTTTTCCAAATCCAGTTGGAAAAATTAACAAGAACGTCGTGATACGTGAGAAGAGCTTTCAGCATTTGTGTTTGTTGCGGTTTCAAAACTTTTATGATGTGACACGCAAGGACAGACTCGAGTGTTGGCAATGTGTTGACATGTTCTCGTCAATGCTCAAGCGTTAGGCAATCACATTTTTGCGCTGTGAGAGCAACGTATAATTCAAACGCTGTGGCTTAGTCGGTAGTCCCTTTTTTCCCAGGTTTCCCGTGGACATTTTTTCGCTTCGCACTCGATGGACTAAGAAAAAACGGACTGCTCGTTGTCTACGTTTTGTCCGCCATTTTGAATGTTTGTGTAAGTAACTTGTAGGAAAGACGTGTGAGGCGTCATGTATGCTGGATGGGGTACAAGCAGAGGCCCTTTGGGACACAGGTGCACAGGTATTCATTGCATCAAAAAGCTGGCTTGGAGAAAATATGCCTTTGCTAAAGTTAAGGAACATTGAAAAGTTGCTTGGAGATGAAGCAGGACTGAACTTAATAGGAGCTAACGGGGGACCAATACTATTCAAGTGATGGGTAGAGGTACAGTTTCAGCTAGCCTCTAGTATGACGTCAGCCACCCCCATCACAGTGCCGCTCCTGGTTGCAAGGGATGATTTTGAATATCCTATTATTGGTTATAATGTCATTGAGGAGGTGATCAAAGGTAGAGATCAACAGGAAGGGCAGAGCTCAGCTTTCAGCGAGGTGGAACAAGAGAACATAACTGCATTGGCCGATTCGGTGCAAAGTGCAGGTGTGGAGAGACACTGTGTTCTAAGGAGTGGCAAGAACGAGTTGACAGTACCATGTGGGCAAACAGTGCCGGTAACTTGTCATGTTGACTGTGGTCCCCTAGAAGAAATTGTTTGAACTTGCCCAAGAACCAGCCAGACCAGCCGGCCTAGAACTGTTTGAACAACTAATCACATTGCCTAAAGGACTACCTCGTAAAGTGACCATTGAAATCCACAATCCCACGAAACATGACATCACACTTGGTCGCTGCACACCACTGGGAAGCTTACAGCTTGTACAATCAGTCATGCCCTTAGAAGTCAGGAGAAAAGATCTTGCATATCCTGACGGCACAACCCAGTCACACACAAGAGCAATGTTGGGGGCCATGCCATGAAGATTCCTGTAGTTCCAGAAAGATACCACCTGTAGTACTGGGTAATCTGCCTGAAGAACAGCAACATTTGGTCATCACAATGCTTTGGGAGGAGGCAGAGTCGTTTGCCCAAGATGATGATGATGTGGGGTGTTTGAATGGACTTCAAATGAAACTCACGCTACCCGTTCCCACACCGGTCCAGAAAACCTATAACTCTGTTCCCCGCCTGTTGTACACAGAAGTCAAGCATTACATTGAAGACCTATTGAACCGGGATGGATAACAAGGTCTCATTCATCCTATGCCTCCCCAGTTGTCTGCGTGCAGAAGAAGAATGGAGGATTACGCCTATGCAATGACTCTAGGGAATTCAATCAAAAAACTGTACCAAACTGCCACCCAATCCCAAGGATCCAGGATACATTGGACAACCTTGGTGGAAGTTCATGGTTTTCAGTGTTAGATCAGGGAAAAGCTTATCACCAGGGCTTTATTGACAAAGGTAGCAGACATTTAACGACTTTCATGATGAGTTTGAATGAATAGACGCGAAAACCCTTCGGACTAACCAATGCACCAGCCCATTTTCAGCGATATAATGGAGGATTGCTTAGAGGGTATTCAAGATGATATATGCTTTCCCTATTTGGATGATATAACTGTGTACAGTAAGACATTTGAGGAGCATGTGGAGACTGTTGACAGTGTTGAGACGCCTTTGTAAACATGGAATGAAGTAAAAACCTAGCAAATGTTATCTGTTTCAGCGTGAAGTCCAATATCTGGGAAGGACTATAAGCCAGAGTGGACACAGGATAGACCCTGAGAGTACCAAAGCTGCCACAAATTTAAAAGAATCATGACTTAGAACTGTTGGTGACGTCCACAAACTGACTGGACTATTGAGTTAATACAGGCGATACATTAAGGATTTCGCTTAAGTTGGAAGGCCTCTGTATGACCTACTCAAAGAAACAGTGAAGAAAAGACAACCATTAGTCAAAAATCGAAGGGAGGCCAACAGTCATCTCATGAACTGATTGTGTGGACAAGTGAATGCCAGGCAGCCTTGGAACATCTCATTACTGTAATCACCAATCCACCGTTGATTACTTACCCTGCTTTTGGGTCTCGCACACTGACAGCGGCAGAAAAGAACTACTATCTTCAATTCGTGGCCCTCAAGTGGTCAATAAATAAATAAATAAATAAATAATTGAACAGTTCTGCGATTATCTGTATTATGCGCCTCACTTTATAGTTTACACAGATAACAATCCATTGACGCATGTCCTCACTTCAGCAAGGCTTAACGCCACAGGTCAATGATGGGTAGCTGAACTTTCTGACTTTAACTTCACTGTAAAGTACCGCCCAGGAACTGCAAACAAGGATGCAGATACCTTGTCCAGGGTGCCTATTGAGCAATATATTAGTGAATGCAAGAGGTCGAGCCTGAATGGATAAAAGTGGAGGCAGTAAATGTTCAGCACGGAAGAGAGGCAGTATGGCTTACAGCACTATCCAATAGGCCAAAAGGAATCAAGTGTTTGATGGAGGACAGGCTACCTTGCAGCTACAACCCATTATGCCCATAGAGCTTTACCAGGTGCAGAGGAATGACCATTGGAAAAGTAATTCAGTACAAGCAAAGTGACTGGCCACCAAAGCTGCTGGACAGGATGAAACAAGCCCCCAGTGTCCAATCACTCTTGCATGAATGGAAGAAACTAGACCTCTGTCGCAGAAGGGGCCCAAACCTGCAATTCGTTCTCCCTAAAAAGTTTCAGAGGACAGTGCTCAGGGAACTACATGAAGAAATGGGACATCTGGGTGTTGAAAGAGTACTTCATCTAGCAAGGGAGCGATTCCTTTTGGCCATGCATGAAGAAAGACAATGAACGTTATGTCGCGTGTGTACGCAGTTGCCTAATGCAAAGAAGTAGTAATGTCGGTAGTTGACAAACCACACTTCATTCTCAAACATTTATTTTCCTACTTTATCCTCCCCAACAACCGAAGTTTTGCTTTGCTCACTTCGGTTGTTGGGGAAGTTAAAATAGGAAAACAAATGTTTGAGGATGAAGTGTGTGTTTGTCAAATCCTGACATCACCACTGAGGAAGGAGGAGGGATAATAACAGCATAAAAACAGAAAGTGGGTTCATCTATTAGAAAGAAATGACACCCCTGTTATCTTGTTCCAACAGCGCTATGGTTCGCGGAGAAGGGTTGTCCAATACACCCAAACTGAGTTGATTTGTCTAATGCCCTTGACGATTTGTCATACCGGAAGTCGATTTGCACTAGACTTAGAAAATATAGCGCAAATAGGCTATGCAGGGTGGGCTGAAAATGTTGTCGATTCGACTCGATTCGATCGAATCGATATGAATCGTCTCCCTTGATGATAATTTGTCACCCCGGAATTCAATTTGCACTAAACTAAGAAAATATAGCGCAACTAGGCTATGCAGGGTGGGCTGAAAATGTTGTCGATTCGACTCAATTCGATCGAATCGACACGAATCGGCTCCCTTGATGTCAATTCGTCATACCGAAAGTCAATTTGCAATAGACTTAGAAAATATAGCGCAACTAGACTATACAGGGTGGGCTGAAAATGTTGTGGATTCGATCGAATCGACACGAATTGTCTCCCTTGATGTCGATTCGTCATACCTGAAGTCAATTTGCAATAGACTTAGAAAATATAGCGCAACTAGACTATACAGGGTGGGCTGAAAATGTTGTGGATTTGATCGAATCGACACGAATTGTCTCCCTTGATGTCGATTCGTCATACCTGAAGTCGATTTGCACTAGGCTTAGAAAATATAGCGCAACTAGCGCAACTAAACTGGAAGTAAGCATGGTCCCAAACTCTGATACTAAGTTTGATTCAACAAATGCTAAAGACAGGAATCGAGACTATTAATTTGTATAACATAATTTATGAGTTTTCAGTTGCCTGGATTCTAGTTTTCAGCATTTGCACTAAACATCACATTAATCAATGGAAGTCTCTCACATTATTCACAAAGTATTTCCCATTTGTTTCATACTGATTTTTAATTCTTCAATTTTTACAACTGTTCAACCCATCATCATTTTCCGTTATCCTGCTCAAATTTACTCCTGTCCCTGAACTCTCCCTTCTGCGCACCCTATATAGGGGCTGAGTTTGGCCCCTATATAGGGCAAGTGGAAGGAAGAGTTCAGTGATTAGCGGAGTAGCTCAAATTATGCTCGAAAGAGTTCAAAAACGCCTTAATCTGCCGGCAAATTTTCCTGCTGGCAGAATGCTCGCTTCAAATCCTACCGGCAGAATTTTTTCAGGGCTAGTGAAAGGACAATGATTCTAAACATGGCAGCAAACAATGAGAACACCTGTTGGACTGATTCCCAAGTCCTTATTTAAGTCCATCTAATTTCCTTGGAAAGGAAAGAATTTCTGATGTTCGCGTAGGTTCCATTTAAAATCTGTCCACCGTGCTGACGAGCCCCAGTAAGGGCAAAACTGCTGTCCACGGTTACAGCCCTGCTTTATCGGTTTCGGTCATGTTGATGTCTCGCAAAGTCAATTCTACCTTGCATTTGCATACATTCTGAAATCACATGAGATAGCAAGTCACGTGACTTCGAGCTCAGTGCGAGTTTTGATTTCGAGCAAGGTCGTTTGTAGCACTTTGGGCTCCCAAAGTTGCTCTCGAATATTTACGTAGTTCCTGTGCTTTATCAAGCTGAAGATGTCCTCGACGTCCAAACAGTCTGAGGAGGATCTTCTCGCCGAGGAAGTCGGAGACGAGGGTGAAGAAGACAAGGAATCGCTTACTGACGAACGCAACGCTGTCCTTCCACGCGCCTCACAACAACTCAAGCATCAAACAGCCGCTTCTTCGGAGGAAATTAACCTACTCACCAACGCAATACTAGGTTTAACAAAAAGCCTACCAGATCTTCTCAATCCACCTCGGGGAGAGACAAAAGGCAAAGGGAAATGGCCGGCGAGCAAGTCTCCAAACACTGTTCCCGCCAAAAAGGCCAACAACAAAGATGGCGAGGCGGGAAGCTCCATGAGCACCTCGGCCGACCAGTCGACTGACTGCGACATTCTCTACGACTCTGTGCTGAATAGCAACAATGATGGGTCGGAGCAAGCTGCCACTCGTAGTGGTGATGAGGATGATTTCCTCTCGGAACTCGTGAAAGAATATGAGTCTGACGATACCGTGGGCGAAAGCGTCGAAAATGAAAAACTAGCCAAGCTAGTTGACAAAATGTTCCGCTGTAAATTAAGCGAGAAAAATCTCAAAGACCGGCTTGAGAGGCAGGAGAGACCGGCTAATTGTACTACCGCCAAGCCTCCCAGGGTAAACCCGGGCATTTGGCGTCGATTGAGAGAGCCCACAAAGAAGAGGGATTTACACTTTTATAAAATACAACAAGCCCTCACAAAAGGCATCCTGCCAGTTGTTCGAATAACGGACAAGCTTATGCAGGCAAAGCCACTTAATGCTGAAGAATGCCAAGACTTAAAGAAACTGGGGCTGGAGGCCATGTCCCTCCTCACTCATGCCTCTTATGAAATAAACATGCAGCGCCGTCTGCTTCTGAGACCGGATATTGGGAAGGAATACTCAGCTCTCTTCTCCTCCCAATTGCCATTTACAGATTTTCTCTTTGGAGATGATCTACAAAAGCATTTGAAAGATATTGGCGATCAAAACAAAATAGGGGCCAAGATCACCCCTAATTACAAAGGGCAACGCCCTTATCCAGGAAGACCTGGCAATAACGGCTATAAGCAGTCAAAAAACTGGAGAGGCCACAACTCCAAACCTTGGAAATACAAAAACAATGCCAACCGGGACAAGACACCCCGGATAAGCCAATAGAACACTTACTGCCAGCTACTAGCACAGTAAGTATATGTTCACCATTTTGTAACGATGTATATATAGCTGGAAACATAGCTAGGCATTTCAGTGTCTGGCAGACTTTAACCTCTGATCCCTACACTTTAAGCATTGTTCAGGGTTGTCAACTAGAGTTTTATGATCCACCTTGCCAGGTGCAAACCCCTAGAGCAGTCAAACTGTCTAGCAAAGAGTCAGATATTGCCACTACTGAAATTAAGAAGCTTTTAACTAAAGGGGTCATTAGGAAAGCTGCTCATGTTCCTGGTGAATTGATCTCAACAATTTTCACCAGGCCCAAAAAAGATGGGTCTCACCGTCTTATTTTGAATTTGAAAAAGCTTAATAAGCATATTGTGTACCACCACTTTAAGATGGATTCACTGCATAGTGCTACTCAACTTATGAAGCCTAATTGCTGGATGGCTGTCTTAGACCTAAAGGACGCATACTACTCTGTTCCTATTAGGGCTGAAGACAGAAAATACCTTCGTTTTGAGCATGAAGGCCAACTTTATGAATTTGTTTGCCTCCCTAATGGCCTCTCTAGCGCACCCAGAATTTTTACCAAACTGTTAAAACCTGCCCTTGCCAGATTAAGGGAGGAGGGGGTGCTTTTAGTAATTTACATTGATGACATTATCCTTTTTGCAGATGACCCTCAGACATTGCTCGGTTTTATACAAAGGGCTATTACATTGCTACAGTCTTTAGGATTTACTATCCATTCTGATAAATCCCAACTTGTCCCATCCCAGAGAGTCAACTTTCTGGGTTTTATTTTAGACTCTGTTGCGATGACAGTCTCTATGAAATTGGATAAGGCTGAAAAAGCAAAATCAGCCATCCAACAACTCCTTAGAAAGGAGCAGCCAATTATAAGAGAGGTTGCATCCGTAGTTGGGCAAATGGTGTCATGCTTTCCTGGAGTTAAATATGCCCCTCTGTACTACCGTGCTCTTGAAAATGACAAGACTGATGCTTTAAAGATGAATGGGTGGAACTTAGATGAGAGAATGCTCATCTCTGATATAGCTAAGAAGGACATGTCTAGGTGGCTTTCAAATATTGACAATGATCCATGCCATGTTCTGCCTATGAAATACAAATTAACCCTTAAATGCGATAGCTCTCTAGAAGGATGGGGAAGTGTCATTGAAAATTCTCCCTTTATTGCAAATGGACGATGGTCCCACAGTGAGAGCATGTGCCACATAAACTACTTAGAAATCAAAGCAGTCCTTTTTGGCCTTCAGTCTTTATGCCCAGACTTAACAAACTGCAACATCAAAGTGTTGTCTGATAACCAAACAGCAGTTTCCTATCTGAGAAATATGGGTGGCACCCACTCCCGGGATTGTAACGAGATTGCACGGGAAACTCTTCTGTGGTGCAAGGACAGGGGCATATCCTTAACTGTCACCCATTTACCTGGGAAACAAAATGTTGAAGCTGACTTAGCAAGTAGACATTTTCATGATGACACTGAGTGGTCACTGGACACTCATGTTTATAACAGCTTAATTACTAAATGGGGAAAACATGAGATTGACCTTTTTGCATCACGGTTAAATGCAAAACTGCCCTGCTATGCAGCATGGAAACCTGACCCAAGTGCCTATTCTATTGATGCCTTTACACTTGACTGGTCTGTGTATAAACTTGTTTACTGCTTTCCACCCTTTAGTGTAATCGGGAAAGTACTTCAGAAGATAATATTCGCCAAGACAACAGCAATCCTAGTTCTCCCCGACTGGCCAACACAGTTTTGGTACCCGCGAGTGATGTCAATGCTAGTGGCTCCTCCACACTGTATAAAGCTGCAGAAGTCAACGCTGACCCTCCCCCACAATGTCAAGAAAATCCACCCCCTCTACCCCAAGCTCCGACTGATTGGTTGTCTTGTGTCAGGGAATCCCTCCAGTTACAAGGTATAACTGGGGAAGCCTTGAGCATCATCACTGATTCATGGAGAGAAGGTACTCAGAAGCAATACAGAACCAGCCTATCTGCTTGGATAAATTACTGTAAAGAATGGAAGATCAGCATTACAACACCTTCACTGCCAGAACTGTTGAACTTTCTAACCCTTCAGTCCAAAAAGCTTAGCTACAGTGCTCTAGGAACCACTAGAAGTGCCCTTTCTTCATTCATCAACATTGATGGCTTCAAAGTAGGAGAACACCCTATTGTTTCACGTTTTATGTCAGGTGCTTTCAACAGGAAACCAACTTTCCCCAGATATGTGGAAACATGGAACCCACAAATTGTGCTTAGTCACCTTAAGGGCTATCCTGACATCAAGGAAATGTCTCTGAAGCAATTGACATTGAAACTGACTATGATTTTGGCCTTAGTTACTGCACAACGAACACAGACTCTTAAGTTGATGTCAATTAATAACATGCAAACTAAGGCTGGAGAGTATGTTTTTCAAATCACATCCATTCTTAAGCAAACAAGTGCTAGCAGTGGCAGACAAAGACATCTACAACCTATTGTGTTGAAGAGATATGACCATGATAAAACCCTTTGCGTTTTTACATTGTTGCAAGAGTATCTTATGAGAACTGTTATGTTAAGAGGTTCATGTTCTCAACTTTTAATTTGCCACTGCAAGCCTCATGGGCCTGCATCGAAAGACACTATCTCTAGGTGGCTCAAACAGGTTATGCTCGACGCTGGAATTGATACTTCTGTTTTTAAGCCTCACTCCACCAGAAGTGCAGCCACTTCTGCTGCAAAGTCAGCTAATGTTCCTTTAGATGAAATTATGGCCACTGCTGGCTGGCGTTCAAGCTCTGTGTTTGCTGTTTATTATAACAAACCATTGTTTAATGATAGTTCTTTTGCTAACAATGTACTGGGGAAGAATTAGTGCATTGGTAATAAATACCATGCTTACCTTTTTTTTTTCCTTATTTGGAATGTGTACTCTATTTTTTGGAGGGCCCTATAGAGCTCTAAAATCTCATGTGATCTCAGAATGTATGCAAATGCAAGGTAGAATTGTATAATTAAACGAGACTTACCTGTAAGTTGAAGTTTGATTGAGATTCTACCGTAGCATTTGCAGAAATGAAGAGATCACATCCCTCCCTATTTCCCCCCCCCCTGTATGCTACCTTATCACATCTAGTTATCATTCTATGGTACTGCCTACATCAATTCACTATTTATGAATGGGGTAGTCTACAGGACCCCTCAAAAAATATGCTTTCAAGACTGAGCTCGAAGTCACGTGACTTGCTATCTCATGTGATCTCTTCATTTCTGCAAACTTCAACTTACAGGTAAGTCTCGTTTAATTATTCAATTTTTACGTAGTATCAGCCTAGCAGTTTTATGCATGTTCTAGGGATGGCCGGACTGCTAAGTAAGAAGGCCTAGTTATCAAGTTGACTAAAAAAATGGTCTCTTCATTCGTTATTATATTCCTCAAAAGAACGGAGTATCGATGAGAAGTATAGATGAAATAATTCATATTTGAACTGCGGATGTAGATGAAAGTGAATTTCCAATTTAAGCAATTGGAAAGAAGAAGCCTGTAAAAATCAGGGCTTCAAGGGGATTCAAACCCTTGACCTCTGAGCATATCAATTGTTATTAATAAAACAAGATCATGTGCTAGTAAATTAAAGTGCTTGATTCTGTGAATCTGGATTATTTTTTTTTACTTTTCGAAAAAAATGGGTCGGTGTGCGATGGGAAACAAAACATTTTATTGGGATGGCCTTATGCAAAAAAAAAATACTTGATCATGTTAATTTAATTACAGGAATGCAACCCTAATAGCTTAAACATCCCTGATTTTGCCGTTTTTTGTAGTAATATGTAATATGTGATCTCTTTGAGGATAAACGTTAGTGATATAGCCATAGCCAAATTTGGGCTCAACTGTTTGATAATTGCATACTTTTATTATTCTCGATAGACAAATCTATTAATACATTCATTCACAGCTGTCAAAGAGGAATAGTCGTTTATCACCGGAAATCGAATTCTTTTCTTTCCAAGGAAATTAAATGGATTTGGGAATCCGTCGAACAAATGTTCTCAATTTTTGATGCCATGTTTAGAATCATTGTCCTTTCACTAGCCCTGGAAAAATACTGGCGGCAGAATTTAAGTGAGCATTCGATTAAGGCGTTTTAGAACTCTTTCAAGCATAACTTGAGCTAGTCTAATCACTGAACTCCCCCTTCCACTTGCCCTATATAGGGGAATAACTCAGCCCCTATATAGAAACAAATGGAAAATATAGTAATTAAGGAGTTATCGTTTGTCTCACGATGTAGTCACTTGTGATGTGGACCGCGACGTTTCGGCTGCATACTGCTAGCCTTCATCAGGCGATAAGGTCGGCTGGCTACGTGTAGCTTTATAAAGCATGGTGCTCCACTGTGATTGGTTGGTTTTCAACAGCTGTGATTGGTGTGTTTCGATCCTCGCTGATCCTAGACCAGTTAGTTGTTCCCTCGGCGGTTCGCCATTGTGCAGTTCTCTCGTTCTTGTGTTTCCTGATCGTGGGCATCCAAGCTTCAGCTCCAGCCTCCCTGTTGATGTTGTTAGGACGAAGTCTTATGTGAATAGCCCCTTTGACCCTGCGAGTGTACCAATGTTGATCACAATCAATAAACTTAACCTCGTCCCAAAGTGGGCAGTGTCCGGTGGTGTGGGCATGCTCTGAAACGGCGGAGGTCTGGGTACGGGCGAGCCGGATGTCTTTAATCCTGTCCTGCATGGGTCTCCCTGTGTCGCCGATGTAGACTTTTCCCCATTCGCAGTACAGGATATGTTGACAAAACTAACTGGGTCATTAATTTGTCTTCTAGGTCCCTCGACGATGCCGAGATAGCCCTGCTGCAGAAAGTACTGAATTTCGCGCTAACATTTAACAACATCACTGCAACAGATATTGTTGCCAAGGTCGAATCAGCCATCAGACAGCTCGACACTGTACAAGCAGACACTGCCAGGAGAGCTGTTAACAGCATCCTTCAACAGGCCCAACCACCAGAGCCAAATATCATGAAGGAAATGCGAGGCGCGCTTAAACGCTTAAAAGAGGACAATTCCATCATGGTTCTCCCAGCGGATAAAGGATGTGCCAGCTTCGTCATGGTTTGTCGCGAATAAACCAGTCGATAGAGGCGTTCGTTTACTGTGTCTTGGGCGCGCAAGTCAACGTCCACAGCAGCATCCTGGGCGAAGGCGGGCGTACAAAGGAGGCGCAGAGCGAGTTCCTCGTCTTGGCGGAAGACCCGATAAGGCAGCCTGACCTGGCAAAAAGCGTGCAGCATTACCAACTTGCCATAGACAAGGCAAAGGTACGCTGGAACCTTGCTGTGTTCCCGGGGGCCTGGCTGATGCTCGCGCGGATGGTTTCAAACACAGAAAGCACGGTTGGCAACAACAACCAACTCAAACAAGCGATACCGGGTATGAAGCTGGGGGTCAAGGACGGGGCAAACAAAAGCACAAAAAAGCAGCGCTTCGGCTGATGGACGGTGGGAAAACGAAAATAAACCCGCCAAACAGTTACCCTTCGAATCCAATTCACAAAGCAGCAGTGAAAAAACAGAGCCAGCCCCCCAACAGCTGCAGAGAAGGGAACCAACGCCAACGGCTGGCTCCGACAGAAATCTCAACAGCAAAATAGCTGTCGCTGTTGGCGCGGTTGCAGTTGCAATCAAACCGGGAAGAATTCCAGCAAGGTTTTTGCCAATCTCTTTCAATCGATTCCCCAACTTTTCTCAACTGAAGGTTTCTGTAATGCACCACATAGTTCTTTTTGTCTTCGAGCGTTAACAGCAGCTTTTTGCTTGGAGGCATTTTTATATCAAGGTCTTTTATCAAACCTTTTTGATAGTCAGACATCTTTTCTTTTTTCACTTCCTTTTTTTCCGGTGCCAATGGATAGCTGTTGTGCTCCTTGTGCAGTTCTGTGGGATATTCAAGATCAACCTCGAGAATCCAACCATTCTTTGCGTTCTCTTTTTTCTTGAGGATTTCCTCCTCTGTTGGCATAACGCGTTTCCATTTGAAATCCCTTTTCGGCAGGGGCTTGCACATTGCCCATCCGTAAAGATTATTTGTGTCGAGATAGATGATATATTTTTTCGGTTCGCTTGGGTCGTAGTCAGGAAGCTGAGGATTGTTCGCCTTTGCAAACCTCTTGCTTACCATTGAAATTCCACCCCGTATTCCTCTTTCCATGAAAAGCTGCATTTCGATGTCTGTGAATAGCTCCAGCTCGACACCTGTCATTTTCAGGAGCGCATCCCAGCTCAGGCCTGGCGACGTGTTATAATGTGCTGGATCCAACCCATACTTCTCTGCACACAGGTTACGGAAGTTCTCGAAAACATCGGTAAGCAGAGCGACGTCCGTTTTGACATAAAGGTCGTGATAGCCACCGAGATACCTGCACCCGAAAAATTCCCAGACCCTCTGCGCGTGCGCATACTCTTCGTCTGTGATGTGTTCGTCATTCAGTTTGCTGTAAAACAACTGCTTTTCTGGTAATGTTGTCTCGCTGAACTTGTCCCAAGAGTCCATGTACTCATAAGGATAGATCCCCTTTTTGAAGAGTAGTTCGCTGCCATTTGAGATACTCGATGTTATTTTCAACGATTCCTTTGGTGTCGCTCTTACAAGTGAATCTAGGCTTCCAAAGAGAAAATTCAAGCTGTCTATGAAATGCAAACTCCCCATTGAAAATGTGATGTACCTTTCCATGTTGTTCGCAATGCATCGGACTTCTTCTGTTGCTGCGACATCGCTTGGATAAGATGATGCGCATCGTAGCCCCTGAGGTTGTGAAATACAACAGGTATCGGAACTGATTTTGGTTTAATTCGCATTTTGTAATTGCACTTGTTATGCGCTGCTCCTTGGAACCTGCCGGAGATGTCACAATGGTCTTTAACCGCGTCTCTGAAGTTTTTTACAAGCAGTGGCTCTCGCAGAATAAACACGTTTCCTGATTGTTTGCTATCCATTGGTCGTTTTTGTCATGTATGTCTTTTATTCTTTTTAGTCTTATGAGCTGTAATGTTTCCCTTGCTTCGGTATAACAATACTTGTCGGTTGCATTGTTCCAAACTGGCAATTTGTCATTTGGTTCAAGGTCTTTTGCGCAAAACAAACACGTTTCCTGATTTTTCTCTTTGTCTTTATCTGTTTTTCTTTTTTGCCGAATGTGATATAATTCTTTTTGCGCTTTGTAAAAACATTTTTTGTGGCTTTGGCCGCTATACTTGTCTGTTGCAAACCAAACTGGCAATGAGTCAAGGAATTCATCTTTTATCAAACTTTTGTTGCATATATGGCAATCTTTTGCGGTTTTGAATTTTTCCCAATCTTCTGCTGTCATCTTAACTTCTTTTGGTGTTGTCAAACTCTCTCTTATTTTCTCCTCTTCCTGCAGAATGTCACTCAGAAACGTTCCTACCACATTATCGCCTCTATAAACTTTTTGTCCTGTTATTTTTCCATCGCTTCTTACAACCATATACACATAGCCGCTTGCTTCGTGCCATTCTGTCTTCTCCATATAGCTTTTTTGCTTGCTCTCTGACCCGCGTGAACAGCCTGGAATCTTTTTGACCAAAGCTTCAAAGTCTGCGTATATCACGTAAGGTGCCTTCATCTGTTTGTGGTGATTTTGGAATGAAAGGTTGTTTTTCCCTTCTTCCGGCATCTCGATCCTTGTTGGCCTGCCATTCACACCGTTGCAATATGTTTTATGGTCCTCGAGCAAATCCGCTCGTGAGAAACCTGTTAAGCACAACATACAGTAGTGCTTTGTATTCCGGTTTTTTGTCTGATCATAAAGCAATGCGGTAACCCGTTTTATGTAACAATAATGCTGTTTTTCCCCTGACTCTATTAGCATAACGTTAATCCTTTCTAGTTTTCTCTCTTTCTCACTTATCCTGTGGACTATTACACTGTTCTTTTCCCAACCAAATACATTTATTGCCAAGTGTGGGTTCTGCTTCTCAAGCTCGTCTATCTGTTTTACCGGTGTTGGAAAAACGATTCCTGCATAGTTAATTCCATCGTTGACCGGATAGCTGCTTTGTCTGCTCTTTTTCTTATTTTTTGGTGCCGGAAATAATGCTGCTCTTAGCGCCCACTTCAAACATTCGTTGTCTCTGTTTTTTACATTTACTATGGCCTTCTTTTTTGCCAGATTGGGCAGTAGAGGTAAATATGTTCCTCCTTTCAACGGCTGATAGTGTGCGACATTCACATATGCTAACTTTATTCTTTCAATTTTCCAGCCTGATCCCATCTTTGACCAGTTCTCTATTTCTCCTTTTGCTTTTCCTATGAATTCATCAAATTTTTGTCCTACCTGTTCTTCTTGATGCCTGTTAAAAACATGTGGTTCTTTTTCATGAAAATAATGTTTCATGTATTGCGTTGTTTCGTTTCTTTCTATTGAAAACTCTACCTCCAACCCAAAACTTACTTTTACGCTTTTTAACTTTCGAATTTCTTTTCTTACCAAATCTGCATACTTTGCTTTGTTTTCTCTTGCCAACCTCAAAAGATCCCCATTGTTTGGATTTCCTTCGCATACAATCATCCACCAAACACGTAGCCATTCCCGGTAATTTGTTTCTGATATCATAAACTCGTCACGTATAATTTCTGGATCCATTTCAGGGTTTTGTTCTTGTTCCTGAAATTCCTCCAGAAATTTGTTTGGTTCCGCCATGTTTTTGTATATACTTGTTCTCATATTTCTTCAAATGGAAAATTTATTCTGCGACACAAATTCGTTTATTCTTGTTATTTTATTTCTTCAAATGGAAAAATTAATTCTGCGACACACTGCGTCACAATATTACATGTGCTTTCATTTCTTCAAATGGAAATATGTTTCCTCCACTCCGCCGGGTCTCGTCCTTGGCGGGTCTCGCTCTTTTGCTTCTGGTTGCTTTGCTTTTTTTCGCTCTCGTTTGTTTGTCTCTCATGTTTTGTTTGCTGGTTGCTGAAATTTGCTTGCTTTTTCGCTCTCGAATCTCTTTTTTTTCTGGACTGGACTTTCGCTCTCTTGTTTTGTCGCTCGCTTGGTTGGTTTGTTGTTTCGCCGTCCATTGGCTTGGCTTGGCTTGGCTTGGCGGGTTTGTCCGCCTCCGCCGCTTGGTTTGTCCTCCGCTTGGTTGGTTTGTCCTCCGCTTGGCACACCTCAAGCTTCCAACCCGCTGCCACCCTCCCCTGTCACCCCTGCCACAACCCCTGGCACCGCCCCCTGTGGCACCCCTGCCACCTTGCCACCACCCCCTGGCACCCCCGCCACCACCCCCCCCTGCCACTCCTGACACCAGCTGTCGCAGAACCCTCATGTTTTTTGTGTGTTACCTAACGATAGAGGAAGTATTGCCCTTTCTTTGGATTACCATCTTTGCCCCAAAAGCCATGTACCAGGCAGCGATTTTTGCCGTTGAAATATGCTAAAATTGATAGTTCTCTTATTTTAAAAAATTCCAAAACATTTGAGTTTAAATATTTTAAAATTGTAAAAATGGCAAAATGTAGAGAAGGGGCCATTAAACTGTGTAAAACCGACAACATTGTGGTATTTGTTCTGTTGTTTATACATGAGTCGAAGATACAAAGCACATTATTTGATTGTCTGAGGTCCTCTCCAACGCTGAAAATTAAAAAAAAAATATTTATTTCGAAAGTATACATCAAAACGAATTAAATCTTACATTTTCTAAAATAGTTTTCGAAGGGCTTTAATTTGACAAAGTTTGAGGAATTTCGATTTTTCCATCTCGCAAGTCAGGCAAAGAATCAACAGCTTCTGAAAAGTATGACAGCACTTCATGAGTATGAAAGTTCCTTCCCAAGTGGGAAAACAATTTTCCTTGGAAAACTACCAGTGCTTTTTAAAACAGGGCAAACACATCTCTTACAGGTGACTTGGTACACAGCGTTTCTTCATAGGCACAGGTTGGTATTTGAGGTAAGTTCCAGACCTTGGAAATTGAAAAAAAAAGGGAGAGAAAGAGCTGGCTTGCTCAAATAAAGCGAAATTTTGGGCATCCATCTTTTTGCAAATCCAATCAGATATATTTTAGAGTTATTTAACATCACATGAGACAACATTGAGCATGGGGGAGAGGGGTATGAAACATTTTTCACTCACTAGCAAGTCAAGGCAGTCTTAAATAGGGTGCAATATTTGTTTGTCTCAACTAGTTTCATCCAAGATTGTAGAATAAAAGTTCTGAAAAGTTCATCAAGAGCTCTTCAAATAAATTCCCTTGTCATTGGATGCACTGTCACTGAACTTGAATTTTGTGCTCTTCTTAAGCTGGCTCATAACAGTTTGCACATCCCTGTCTTCTGAATTCTATTTTAGCAACACCAATAATACTGAAGGGTAACGTTTGGGATACATGTATGTCAATTTTACCAATAAACAAACTGATGCCTGGGTGATGTCAAAATTTGCTTCCATGGCAACGTCAAAAGTGGTCAAAGATGCCCTATATTTGATCTTTTCAGGCTAATAACTGGAAAACTACTCAGTGAAAGTTTTTGGTTTTTACATATTTTTGTTGATGAAAGGAACATTTCTACAAAATAATGTTTACAAAATTCTGTTGATAGGTTTCGGAGCTTCATTATTTTTTCATAAATTTAAGGTGGCTTTTAAACTTATGGACAGAATTAGCAGGAGTATTTCTTTTGATTACCTAACCACCGAGTAGTTTTAAAGTTATTAGCCTAAAAATGTTAAATATTGTAACAGAGTTTGCTTCCATTTCGACCTGATAAATTATCTACAAGACTAAACTAAATGTTTTTATCAGCATCATTGGCCTAGCTGTAATAGAATGCCAGATACTATTGTGAGATGCCTTGAGAAGAGACCACAAATTTCACAGACTGCTTTCCTCCATTTTTCGTTTGAGCTACCTACTGTCTGTGCAAGTGCCTGCCGACTGTTCTCAGCAGTTTCAAATCACTGGCTCTAAATAGCTTAGTATTGATAGATAGTGAAGCTCTATCTGTAACTGGACAATCTCAGAGAAGGCAACCTAAAAAAATTAAAATCCGGGAGGCCACCAATTTTGCATCAACATACTTTTTCTCAGTCTTCAAAATGGAGTTAAAAATAGAGCCCTGCAAATTCAGCTACAAAAGTGCACCAAACATTTCAAAATTTCCTCCAAAAATTGGTCCAAGTTAGAGTAAAACTCGTATTTTCAAGCATTTTCCTTTGTATCTGGGAGATTTGGTAACCCGTACAGAAGACCGCGAGATTCATTATGCATCCAGATAATCTGGGAAACCCCAGATAATCCGGTAGAGAGAGTTGGCATGAATGCAATCTACGAGAATCACTATCCCAATAAAGCGAAGCAGAGCTGTTACTTATAAACATTCATTTTCACAAGTGTGCCATACATGTAATGTTCTGCCTACTGAGCTAATTGCACAAGTTATATTTCTCTAGCCTTATTTAAATGTTCACTACTTCAATACTTGGCCAAAACTCTTGGAACACTGCTTCCAAAATGACACATTTGTCATTTTCCCCCTCCCCGGTTTCAATATTGGTCAAATTTGTGGTGTTCACAATGTGTTCAGAATCAACATTGCTTGGGGGAGGGGGGGGGGGACTGAAATAGTCTGTAATAACAACACTCCCAGGCTTTCTTTTAGAATTAGGTTAGGACATAGTTCTTCAAACCCAGTTGTAAGAAGTGTCCCAAGAGCGTGTTTGTATTCTAGTTAGGCAAAGCTAGATAAATAAGTAAATAAATAAAATTCTCACCACTTTTTGCATGCAAATGAAAAGCACCCCAATTTTTTTATCTCAAAAAACCAGCAACACATAAACAGTCTTTACCTGTTAATTTATTTTCTGAGGATTGTACCTTACTTTTATCCATCCCCTTACAAAATGTACAACTGTAAACAGTTGAATTTTGTTGTACCTAGTGCTTGTCTCTTTCCAAGCCAATAGGCCTCTTTTCACATGTAAATGGGGCCTTAAGACTTATTGCAGATTAGTCTGCGAGGCAGAGTGTCTTATCCCATACCACATGTTGGTTGTCAGTTGCTTGGGTGCAGGGAATGCAAGAATGCAAATAATATCATGTTAACTCACACGTCTGGTTATTTCAGCCAGTTATGTAGTTTTGAGTGACCACAAGTAATATTATGAGTGTGAATAAATGTTATGATGAAAGTTGTTGTATGCAAGTCGTTAAAAACTACTGATAATCACATGATTTTTCATGTGAAATTTTGGAATAAACGAGTACAGTAAATTTTGTTAAAAGTATAAATTGCACTCACCCTTTTGGATCATGCAATTTAGTTAGCCTTTTAAAGATTCAATTGTTCTTGTTTATTTTAAATTTCACTCAAAAATCGACCAAAATCATGTGACTTCGGGTACCAAGTATGGAATTTCATAAAGAAAAGACTTACCTCCTCATCATGGGTACTGTCCGAGCCAGATGTCTCTACTAGAACATAAAAAGGCCATTTACTGATTGGATTACACAGTCCAAGTTGCTTTTCCACAAGATTCAAGGACATGTCATCCATGAATTCAAAAGCTGCAAAATAAGATATTTCATGAATTGTTTAAGACTTTGAGCAACTGACATTTTCCTCAAGTTTCCTCAAACCAGGAAGGGCCTGAAGGGTCAAAACGTTATGGTTTCTAGAATGGTTGTACTGAAAATTTGGGGGCGACCTGGCACCAAGGATTTTTCTGAAAGTTGAGCCTTGAAATATCATGTGTTATTATGTAATTGATGAGTGTTATGCAATTTTAATTCTCAGAGTGAGGTGCAAGGATTGCACTTGTTTCTTTAAGTGTAATTGCTGCAGTGGCCAGCAGTTACCAGGGTGCATGCTTGTAGAATTAAAACTTGTTCAGCACCTCTGCCATCCTGAGAGTGTCTTCTCATCTCAGTCCTTACACTTCAATTGCCAGTAAGGACCAAGAATAAACCAAAGAGCTCTGTGAGCCATAAGCGAATTTTTTAAAACAAAATTAATTTTTATCTTTAATTCCCCAGCATACTCTTAGAAAATATGAGCAACAACTGTTTTTGATAATATTTTTCCCACCTTCATGTTCATGACATGCGACAAGGGTAGACAAAAACGTTTTGGACACTAGTTCACCAAGAAAGATTTAGTAGGAAAATGTGAATGAAATGTGTCTGAAATCAGTTTACAATTTCAAACTGCTTGATTCTTCTCCAAGTTATCATGAGCAGGTAACAAAGACTGTTTCACGTTTGTGGTGTTGTACCGTTTACTCCATGCTCGCACCGACTACAAGGGGAGGGGGAGTTCCTTTCTGACCACGCGCTCGAATGATTGACAGATGTCACAATACTACATCTCTCCCCTCCTTGATAATAAATGTACAATCATGTATCGGTTAACTAGATCAAACAACTATTACAATAACTTCAACAAATGATAAGCATGCCTTCTATTAACAGGTCTCTTAAAGTGTTAAGTGCTTATTCTAGTGGATTATTTGAACATAATCTGGAGCCTCGCTGGGGGTGTCCTTTGTCTCTGTTACCTACGTAGGCCTCCATCATTTGCACTTGGGGTGTTTGGATCGTCATCCTGGGTCGAAACGTTGGCTTGCTCAGCAAGGAAGTCATCTGGTTCTTCCTGTTCTCTGCGATCTCCTTCAGCTTTCAGTTTATTGGGGATGATTTCAAACACGGATAAGTTTCGCTTTATGGAATGGAAACTGTCGCTAGCTGACACACAAAATCCATGGTGGTTCTGAGACAGATTTGTATGCAGGGCATTATAAAGCCTCGCCCCAACCAAATTCGCTTTGCTCACTTCGTTTGTGACGAGGCTTTATAATGTCCTGCATACAAATCTTCCGCAGAACCACCATGGATTTTGTGTGTGAAAGCAAATAATTAAGCAAACACAAGTAAACAAAAGAGCGTGACCAGCCAAGCGAGGGTGACAGATTTGTATGCAGGGCATTTATAAAGCCTCGACACAACGAAGCTTGCTTTGCACACTTCGTATGTGTCGAGGCTTTATAAATTCCCAGCATACAAATCTGTCTTCCGCAGAACCACCATGTGTGTTAAAAAGGCGCATTTTTGGCCAGAGCAACCATAAATTTGCGAAAAAAATATTTTGTTGTCTGGCAGCCGCTTGTGCAAATTTGGTAGCTGAAATTTGTTTGCCATAATTTTTTTTCCGCTCTCGTAACTGATTTGGTTGAACAAGAACTT
This sequence comes from Blastomussa wellsi, assembly GCA_947652115.1. Classification (NCBI taxonomy): domain Eukaryota; kingdom Metazoa; phylum Cnidaria; class Anthozoa; order Scleractinia; family Plerogyridae; genus Blastomussa; species Blastomussa wellsi. Next base: position 26,717,207 of record OX393561.1, read on the forward strand.
CATAAGTTTTGGGTTTAAAGTTCAATGAAGAGTGGTGTTTCAGAGCAACTTTATGGCAAGGAAAGCTTTTATTTGACCAAAACAAGGTCACGGATGAATAGCAGCAGAGGTTATTTGACTTTGTGACGAAATCAAAGCGTGGGTTTATTTTGACAGGAAGGCATGATTGATTGATATCACGTGCCCAACTCTGAAGAACAATTGTTTCCCACGTGTAAAACAATAGTTACACATTTCAGAGTGCTGAAAAGACAAAATTCCAGCACACAGGAATGTAAAACAATGGTTGCCAAGGGTTTATTGTTATCACCTCAGGGTGATGATGGTTACCAAGGAAAGACATGATTATGCAATATTTTAAAGGTTGAAAGTATAAGAGAAAGCGTCATGTTTTTGTTGTTAATTCATATCATCGCATACGCGATAGATGAACTTTCTTCGCCACCCCTGTTAATACTGCTCCCAGGAGGAAAGAAGCTCGCTTTTTGCTCACTTCTTTCTCCTGGGAGCAGCATTAACTAAACGGTTGCTCGAGTGGTGTGTATTTGTTAACTTCCGGTATTACTACTTGAACTTCAACCGTTTTATTGCTCCCAGGAGAAAGAAGCTCGCTTTTTGCACACTTCTTTCACCAGGGAGCAGAAATCAAAATGGTTAACACCCTGACAGGTTCGAACAATTAGACAGAAGCGGAGACACCCAATAATGGTACACAGAGCAAACAACTGCGAGTGGTTGCTGCGAAATCGGCAAAAGAACTGCGGCAAAAAGTGTGACGGAAAATATTGCTCGCAGCATAACTGGCAAATAAAAAAAGGAATGCAAAAGCCGGCGCCATGCCGCAGCTGTGGTATCGGAGTTTTGACCGACTACCGACTATGCGCGCATTGCAGAGGGCATACGCTACAACAGCGGCTAACACGCATAGTGAAAAAAGCAAAGAAAAATTATGAACATGTTTTGCACGAGCTGAAGCAAAAAGAGCAAGCATTTAGAGATTTGCATCCAATTAGAGATATGCACAATTATTAAAACAACCAGTTAGAGATTTGCATCAAAAGAAAATTATGGCTGGGCAAGTAACGTAGCAGGATATAGAACAAGCACTCGCAGAAATTGATATTGAAAAACTGTTAGAACAAATAAAACCCGAAATTCGGAATGTGTTAGATGACCGGATACCCCAGGAAGCCCAAGAGCGTCTGCCCGAACCTCTGCTTCCAAAACCCTTCAGCCCCAGAGCACCCCCAAGGCAAAAAAGAGGGCCAAAAGACAGCATTCTAAAAATGTTTGATCCAGAAACTCAAATCGAAAGAGAACTACCGTAAATCTCTTGCATGGTTCTTTAATGAACCAGAGGCTGAGGGAACGGAAATAGGACGACGATTTATAAGATGGACGGTCAGAGGGCATGAAGAAAACCTCACAGAGTTTTTTATGGAAAAGATTCGAGAGGGAGTCAACACAACGATGTATGTGAGGTACGAATTTTCTTTTTGGCTGGAAAACATCAAGGATGGAACGCTGATGTTGTCTTATAAAAATTTAGGAGGGTCACCTGGGATAAACCAACTGTCAGAAAAGTGGTTGAATAAACAGGAGGAGGAGCGACTGGAAGTTGACAGCGTCGAAAGACCGGACAAAAAGTGGACGTTCAGGGGCTTTGAAGATGTCTTTGTGAAGGTTGTGCTTGACCGCCAGCCTTTGTTGGGCACAGGCCCCTTGCCAGACTGGCTACGCAACCTTGCACATGGCAGGTCAATGCTGGCACTGGACACCTACCGAGATAAGTTGTGTCTCTGGTGCTGCATAGCAGTGCACAGAGGAGCCAGGCCTTATAGAAGTACAGCAGCAGCCCGTGAGCTTGTCAAGAGTTTCTTCAATTTCGCAATCGCTCCAAAAGACATACCAAAAACGTCTCTTGACGAATTAGTCATGGTTGAAAAGCATCTAAACAAAAAAGTCGATTTTTCGGAGTGGCTCGGCATCAAAGTTTATCAGCCTGAGCAGGGAGAAGGTGGCGAAGTGGTTTGGCATTTCAGAAGAAACACGCCAGCCAAGCTGAAAAATATTCTGACAATCGGCATTTACGAGGGGCACGCCTTTTTGATAAAAAACGTTGAAAAACTTGCGAAAATATATGCATGCGTTCATTGCCGAGCGAGATTCACACAAGCTGGCAATCTTCAACGGCACGCCCAAAGGTGTGCGCAAGGGAAGACGATAATTAAATGCCCGGGCGAAAAAGTCGAAGCCCCGCAGACAGCTTTCAAGAAGGCTTTTTATCCAGAAAATAATGCTTCCAAAGAATCGCTATGGTGGTTAAACCATGAAGCCAAGCGGCGGAAAATCCACATCCACCACGCAATGTGTGGACACGGAGGCGAGAGGTATGTTGAGGGGGCACCAGTCGACGGTTACCACCCAGAAACAAAGACCGTGTTTCAATACCACGGCTGTCACTGGCACGGGTGCTGAAAATGTTTCCCACACGATCGCGACAAAACAATAACCCATAACGACCAAACGCGCGAAGACAGGTGGAAGGCCACACAGAGGCGCACAAGAAAGCTCCGGGAGGCCGGCAACCACGTAATCGAGGTATGGGCATGTGAAGTTGGGAAAATCGATGCTGAACCCCCGCAGGCCAAAACAAAAAGCTACTTGCACGCGATCTTGTACGATTTCGAAGCATTTGGCGACTCCAACCAGCGGAAGGAGCCCACGACCATGCTTTTGATCGAGAACATACACGTACCAATCTCGGTAAGCATCGGCGACACGCTCGAAAGAGAGCCCACCCACATCTGCGAAAGAGACCCTGCAGAGCTGGTCCACAAGTTTATGGAAGAGCTGAAGAGGCGCGGAAAAAACATCCGGACCAAACTCCGGGCAGAGTTTGTGCCAGAAGACGTGTGCCAGCTGCCGAAAAAGCAGTGGCTAAAACTTGAAGAATGGTGCAACCAGGTGCCTGTCGACGGATTCAACTCGGGAATCTACGATGTGAACCTGATCAAAAACCACTTCGCTGGCCACCTTGCTGACACAACCAACAAAATAAGAGTGGCGAAAAAACGAAAAAAGATTATGTTCTTGCTGACCTGGGGCTTCCGTTTCCTCTACATAATAAATTATCTTGGACCGGGGACCAGCTACGAAAAGTGGGTCCGAGCCTACGGAAGCACAAAGCAGAAATTGTGGCTTCCGTATGAGTGGTTCGATTCGCCCCAAAAGCTCGACTATCCAGGGCTCCCAGACTACCCAGAGCTAGCTAGCTGGTGCCAGAGCTAACGCGCAGGCTCAAAGAAGGAAAATGGTTTGGATTTGCCAAAGTCGATATAGAGATTCCAGAGCACCTGCACCCAAAGTTCGAGGAAATGTGCCCGATCTTCTACAACGAAAAGGTGTCGGACGAAGTTGTCCCGTAACATACGTTCGAATACTTGCGCCAAACAGGCAGAAATCGCGGAGACGGGAAAAAACTCCGCAGGGAGACTGTTGCTCTTTGCTCCTCTGTTGCGTTGGTACTTGGACCACGGGGCGGTTATCACACGTGTCCACAGGACAATCAACTACAAGCCAGGCAAGATCTTTCCGTGGTTCGTCGACAAAGTCACCGAGGCGAGGCGGACAGGAGACGCAGAAAAAAGCAAAGCGCTGCTGTCAGATGTGTTCAAGCTGCTTAGGAATAGCGGGTACGGAAAGCTCATCGAAGCGTTGGAGCGGCAGACAAGCGTAATTTACACCAAAGATGAGAAGGTGGTCGACAGAGCCCTGCGAAGCGCGTATTTCTCCGATCTAGATGAGATCGGGCAGGCGTATGAGCTGGAAAGACGCAAGCCAAGGATCACAATCAGGCGGCCGTTTCAGGTAGGAATCGCTGTCTATCAGCAGGCCAAGCTGCGGATGCTGGAATTCTACTACGATTTCCTCGACAGGTATTTGGACAGAAAAGATTTTGAGCTGATTGAGATGGACACAGACAGTAACTACATGGCCATCTCCGCGGAGCGGCTAGAGGATCTTGTCAGACCACAGCTGCGAGCGGAATTCGAGACGCAGAAGCAGCAGTGGCTGGCTTGGGACAAATGGAGCGGCCGCACACCCGGGCTCTTCAAACTCGAGTGCGAGGGGAGCCGGATGATCGTGCTCTGCTCAAAGTGTTACTTCGTCGATGAAGCGGGCGACAAAAAGAAGTTCAGCACGAAAGGGATGTCGAAGAGGCAAAACGATATAACCTGGCAGCGTTTCAAGACAGCTTTGGAAGGAAACAAGGATATGGCAACCAACAGAGGTTTCAGGATGAGGGACGGTCAGATGGTTACTTACGAGCAGCAGAAACTGGGGCTGAGCTCTTACTACGACAAAAGGTGGGTGCTGCCCGACGGAATTCACACAGAACCAATAGAATTTCACTAGATGTCAGACGGAGGAAGAGTGGTGTTTGGTGGGACAACCAGCAGCCCTTCACACACAAAACCGCGCCCTGGTCCGTCGCGCAAATAGTAGAGAACAGGTTGTTTTGGTTTGACCCAAACTCTTTCAATGTTGAAAACTTTCAACAACCAGATCGGATCTGTGGCCCTTCTTTCCCCACCTTCCAACTCTCTTGGTTGGAAGAGATAGCGAACTTGGACAAGAGAGGGGAGGATTTTTTCGGCTTTCCCAACTGGCCTAAAATAAGGAGTTGAGGGCTGCGCAGAAACAGTGTTTTCGTTGATTGCTTCCGCAGCCGGGTTTTTTCGTTGTTCAAGGCCAAAACAACTTCAGGAAGCCTTTTCACCCACGCAGTGGACCGCTCGCCCTCTGGGAGACGCATTTCCACGGCGTACTGGTGCCCCAACAAGCGCTCGGCATGGGTGCGGTTGAAACGTTCAACAATGGCCCGGTCGCGATGAATCTCGGGGCGCCCGTGCCGGATAAAGGTTTTCTGCTTTTCCATGTCTTTCGACACGGCGCCCATTAATTCGCGCCCGGGATCAACCTGCAGCACTTGAGGCCATTTCAAAGGCCCGCGTTTGTAAATCTTCTGGAAGGCCCGGGCGACCTCATCAGAATTTTTCGAAGTCAAGGGTTCGGCCTCTGAAGCGGCTGGCCACGTCGACGATGGTCAGCACGTATTTGAAAACTTGGCGCCCGTGGGGCAGTTTGTTGTGTGGCAGAAAAAGGAGGTCCGCGTGGTGGACCGCGTTGGGTGTGGGCACGTCGAATTTTGGTCGAGGAATGCGCCTCGAAGCAGGCAGGTGAATCTGCCAGAAGGCTTGCTTGACCAGCCACTTTTTTGCGGTGTCTTCCGGTACCTTGGCGGCCTCAGATAATTTTTTAACAGCGGTAAGGCCTTTCCAATAGCCCCCCGGGCCATAGTATATCTTTGCGAGTTTGGCGTCCATCGGGCTATAAGAAAGGAGTCAAAAAGTTTAAAGGAACCAGAAGAGCCGATTGCAAACAGAAGCTGAATTTGAAGAGATGGCAGCTTTGTCAGCATTTGGGATTGATTGAACCCCTTGTTAGGGTTTGGACAACATCTGGGGGGGGGTCCAAACTGCGCAAAAAGTCAATAAAGAAAGGGTCAACAAAAAAGTCTTCTTTCCGTACAAGCGTTTTTCTGCCAACACTATAATGATTGTGAATGTTGTCAGGAACACATTTTTTGCATATATTTGACTTGGAAATTAAAACACCGTTGCGTCCACTCCCCATTTTCAACTGACATTTATTTCTTTAAAACGAGAGAAAAAAGTTTAAAGGAACCGGAAGGGTGCGTAGCCCAGAGCGAGCGCCCCGGCGCCAACGAAAACAAGTTCACCATTTTTCTGCTGCTCGCTTGGCCGATAGAAATCAGAGAACTTGGGCTCTTTGGGAGGTGCCAAGGTGAGTTTGGTGAGTTTGAAGGCGAAGTCAGTGTTGGTGAAGTTCTGCTTGGCCTCTGCCTTTATCTGCGCGTTTGTTGCAATCCAGTCGAGAAGTTTGGTGCGGTCACGCGCGTATTTTGCGTACGTAGCTTGATACGCCTCGAGAGCTTTATCGTGGCACACTTTTTCTTCAAGCGCTGCTTTGTCACCGTCCCCAAAAGCCCTCGCGAGATAATTACCGCCGATGAAAGCCGCTGCGTTCAACACAGCCCCGCCAACCATAATCGCGACACTTGCCATTTTTTTCTTATATTTAAATTTTCAAATGTTGGTGGGAAGGATTTTCTGGTCCTCCAGGTACTTTTTGAGCGCAACGCTCCCCACCATGATAGCTGTGAACATTGCGTAGTTTTCGATAGAATTTGAAGGGTCACCTGTAAAACTTTTCTTGAACGTTTTTTTGGCCACCCAGCCTATGCCAGCAGCGAGGCCGACGAGGGTGGCAGCATCCATGACAGTTTTGACGAGCTTGTTGTCTGACATGTTGGTTAAAGATAAGAGAAAAAATATTTAATTGAAATTATTCCTCGCCTTCCTCAATTTCTTCTTTGAAATGATCAGGGTTTTTGGCTATCCAAAAGATAGTTTTAAGACAATTGTACGTGAATGCCCCCCAAACAAAGCCAATGCCTGAAACTGCTGCGATGTTTATCGCTAACTGGTTGAAGTTTGGGATTTGCCGCATTTTTATATTTACCAAAAATATATTCAAATGAATTTTTTTCCCCTCTAGTCCATCTGGCGAATGCCTTTTTTTTGGTGGCGTTGCAGGTGCAGGTGCAGGTGCCGGCGCAGTTGCCCGTTCCTTTTTAAAAAAGGCTTGGATGTCTTCACGCTTGACATAAGTCGTAACAAGTGTAGCGCCAATTCCAATGATAGAGATCCATTGGTTTGTGCTGAGACCATTTGAGCCTTTGGAATCAGCTGCAACAGGCTCTGGTGTGGCCTGCGCAGGATCAGGCGCAGATTTTTTTTCATTCTTGTTTGCGATTTTCTCGAGATAAGCTTTTTTCTGTGCTTCTCGGAGCAACCGAGTTCTTTCAGCAGCTATTTTACCAGCAGCCACTCGCTTGGGATTTTTGGCGGGCTTTGTAGCCGGAGTTTGTGAAGATTGGCTTTCCTGTGGTTCAGGGCTTGCTTGGACGGTCGGGTGCTGCTGCTGTTCTTCAACCATTGTTACTTGGAAACAAATGTATATTTAAATAAAAATTTTTTTGTGAGGAATTGCTGCCTCTTTCTGAGGAATTATTCAATAGTTGGTGAGTTTGCTCAATAATTTCCTCCGATTTTGCTTCGCTTTTCAAATGCGCATTCAATGTGTTTTGTTGTGATCAGTGCCGCGTTGGCCACAGCGAGAAAACGTCCGCACTTTAAGGTTGGAGAGCTCTTTGTTGATGATGTAGTCATTTCTGAGTTCTTTGTGATAAGCATCGATGTGTTTGACGTCGACGGCCATTCCGACCGCTTGTGTCACAAGAAAAATGAAGCTGCCGATCAAGCTGTCAGTTGTCTTCGAGCCCACGTATGCCTCGTACCGTTTGGTGTATTTCTCGACATCTTTGTCGGACAGGCGCTTGACCTGCTTGTGTGTTAACTGCACACCGAGGGCTTCTTTGGATTTTCCTGTCGACACCACCACGGCCAACTGCGAAGAGCAGGAATATCAGGCTGCACTGAGACATTGTCGGGCGCGCTCGTTGGCACAGCTTCAAGCAAGTTCAAAACGTCGGTCATCACGGAGTCTTTGAATGCGCTCGTTGATTGTGTCTCCATTTTGTATAGGTTGTAAATTTTAAATTGAGCTTTAATTTTATTCCGTAACGGTGCCGGAGTGCAAACAGAAGGTAGGAAAACTTATTTTTTTTTCAACCTCGAAATGTATTCTTTGTACTTATCTTGAGAAAGTTCGCCGGCTAAATCTTCAAAAACCACTTTCAAAGTCTTCCATGAGGGCATATAGAAAAGCACAAGCGCAGATACGTTTTCGCGGAAAGAAGCTGTGATGCTGGTCATCTTTTGGGTGAGCGCCCACACGCTGAATCCTGTGTGGCAGGCGCTCAACGGCTACCACACCAACCGCAACAGCTATTTTGTTTAAGTCATGAGACTCACTGCCCCAGCCTGCTGTCGGCACTGGTTCTTCTGTTTGCACTTCTTTTGTTGCTGGAGTTTTGTCAGCAGGCTTTGGATCTTTTTTGCTTTCAGCTGTGGCTGCCCTTTGAACAGGATTCGAAGGATGGCTGTTTGGTGGGTTAATTTTTGATTTCCCGCCACCCATCAGCTGAAGTGCCGCTTTTTTTGTGCTTTTGTTTGCCCCTTGGTGACCCCCAGCTTCATACCCTGTTTCAGTCGGTTATTGTAGCCAACCGTGCTTTCGGTGTTTATTTCCATCCGTGCGGGCGTCAGCCAGGCGCCCGGGCATACAGCAAGGTTGGGCCTCACCTTTGCCTCATCCACCGCCAGCTGATAACGCTGCACGCTTTTTGCCAGGCCAGGCTGCCTCACTGCGTCTTCCACCAAGACAAGGAACTCGCTCTGGGCTTCTTTTGCTCTGCCTCCAGCACCAAGAATGCTGCTTCTCACGTTTACTTGCGTGCCCAAGATGCAACACACAAAGGCTTCAATTGACTGATTGATACGTGAAAGCCCTGCCTGGGTCAACCCTGCCGTGGTTTTGGGCGCAAACCAATTGAATTGCTCTTCCGCGGCGTCGTTTCTTATGAAGCATACTGAAATCCCCTTTTCTGTCGCCCTTGGGTCCTTGTCGTCGAATTTTGCTTTCGCCGATGGATAGGGCACGTCCAAAACGAAAGGGTCGCGGCAATAAATGTGAACTCTCCCCAGCCCGTGATTTGGTCCTCGCGTAAACCAGAAATCGGTTGACGGGGAAACTCCGAACTCTGCGCACAATCTTTTGTAAGAAGCTTCGTCGTAATGGTTGTTAATATGACTGAATGTTGGGTCACCCGGCAATGCACTCACCCTTTGGATGCCTCCGAGCTGGAAGAGGATTCACCGAAAAGTGAAGTACACATGGAATATGTAGAAAGCCCACACCTGCAGCGGCAGATTGAGTGTTGTGTTGTCAAATACTTCTCGTGAGATTCCACAACCTGTCGTCGCACACCACACGGCAAAGTTCAGCTGCTGTTCCCAGAAAGTTAGATTTGGTCCCGCAAGCCATTTTTTTGCGGGCTTTGACGTTTCGAACTTGTGTTGTTCCTTGGAAAGTACCTCTCTGAACTTTGTTGTAAAATAATGGTCATGTGTTACAAAAATATTTATTGAGGTGTTGAATATTTTCTTCAAACTTGGCGCCGCGTCTTCAAATTCAACTGCTGGAAGCGACAGCGACCTTTTTGCACTGGGCGTTAACTGGTAAGGGAAGCCGCCAATGTCATCCAAACCCAGCGCGCTTCGAATGCCTGCACTTCAATATTTGCAGTCTGAACCGAAGACGCTTTGTAGACTGCCGGGTCCCTCTTTGTAAAATATTTCGGCTGTTGCTGTGTGGTCTGGCGCAAAAATTGTCTGTGCTTCAAATTGGCTTTTGTCGGCCCTCGGAAACCGTGCAGAAAAAGCCGCCCATGCCTTGGCTTGTGCAAGCTTTGCATTCGCCGTGGAGATGCCGTTGGCAGACTGTGCTCTTTTTTCGAGGTAGTCAAACGCAACAGAATCTTGCTTGGTGCGGTTTTCCAGATGTTCATCTTTATATATTCCCCGTTATTTTTCAATTGAAAATTTGCGTGCAACAAAATAAAATGGTTGTGCTTACTATTTCTACGTCTTCTAATCCATGCACCGTCAATTTTTACAACCCGATTCCAGAGGCCTCTTTCGTAAGGCTGTTGTCTTGTTCGCTTTATAATTCGTGGCATAATTTGAAAAACGATGGGGTAATTGCAATGTCTGATGCAGATGGTAAACGTGCTGTTCCCATTACATTCCCCAGAGGGCATTACACTCTTGAAAGTATGGCTCAAAATATAGAACATGCTTTTACTAAATTTAATGTAGAACTTCCCACTCAAATCAATACACCAGCTGGTGCAATGGCAATTAACAACTTTGAGAATAAAAAAATAACTCTTGACGACGACTTAGCCAATTTTCTTGGTATATCCCGCGTTTTGTGGTTTAGAACTTTCCTCAAACGGCTTTGAACACCGAGTACTTACTTTGTCCATTGCAACTTGGTTGACCACAATCAAAATTTGGTCAATGGCAAAGCTTTAACCCTTCTTGGAAAGTTTGATATCCGAGGGGAAGCTTTCCAAAAAGTTCACTATCAAACGGACGAGCAGCCGCCCTTTCGTGACGCTTCGACAGACAAATATGTCAACAGCGTTACGCTTTCAGTCAAAGATGAGGACAGAAAGCTTTTTGATTTTAACAATCAACCTCTTGAATTCGAATTGCAAATCATTTGAAAAATAAAATCTGTTGATATACCATGTCTTCGGCAAATGTGTTGGCAAGTGCTCCGCCTATTTATCCAGAGCTTCCCCTGGAAAGATCCGAAAATTTCCGGCTTACTGAGATCAGCAAAATTGAAAAAGAAATTGCCGATGAGGCTGAACATTACAGGCTTGTATTAAAAAAATACAAGAAAGCTCGCAAAGTTTTTCACTATTCCGTTGTGTCTCTTGGTGTTGCAAGTGCCTTCCTGTCTTCCGGGGCCATTGCAACTTCACTCACTGGTGTAGGAATTGTGGTCGGAGCGCATGTTGCTGGAATTGCCGCCCTCCTTGGGTTTGCTTCCACAGGCCTGTCTGTTGTTAACAAGAAGCTTGAAAGGAAAATTAAAAAGCACACAAAAATTCAAGCTCTGGCCCTGGCAAAGCATGACTCGATAAAAGGCTCCGTCTCTCAAGCTCTCAATGACGACAATGTTTCCGACACTGAATTTAAACTGATCTCTTGTGAAATGCAGAAATATCGTGAACTCAAAGAGAGACTGCGGGAAGACTTTGCGAAGCCGTCCGATTCTCCAGATATTGAAATGATAAAAAAACAGGTTCGGCATGAGCTTCGGCAAGAGCTTCAAAACAACTCGCGGCATCCACCACAAATTTGAACTAAACTTTGAGTTGAAAAAAAGAAAAATCTCTCTCTGTTTTAAAAAAGTAGACCAGGCCTCTGGTTATCCTGCGAAAAAAAAAGTCCCCAACATGGCTCAAATTGAAGATTGTCAGAACTTTGTGAAATGCTTCTGCTTTTCCACACGATTTTCTGTATTTACAAGGAACTTTCAACACCCGTTTGGCAGAGCGAGGTCAGATGGATAACACAGCAAGTTGTTGAGGCAATGTCGAAGGTGGGCTCTGATCGACAGTTCGATCGTGCACTTTGAACACATCTTGTGTTCCACGTGTTTGAGCGGCTCGGTTCACACCCTTTTTATAAATATTTCACTGTTGTCGATTTCATCAAAAGTTGGGCCGCCTAGGAAGTGTTTGTCTCCATTTTTCCAGCATGAGAAGCACATTCCATTCCGTTTGCAGCCGAGGCATTTTCTACAAACCATTGCCTTGACAATTTGTTCATGTCTGCTACAGAAAGGTGCGCCTTGTAGTTCCTCGTGAATTGCCTCCCAGCCAAGAGATAACCTTTGCTTAATATTTTCCCTCAACTCTGGGGGGTTGCGTTTGAATATAATTCTCCATCGGTTTTAACAAGAATGCTTGCTCTTTTTGCTTCAGCTCGTGCAAAACATGTTCATAATTTTTCTTTGCTTTTTTCTCTATGCGTGTTAGCCGCTGTTGTAGCGTATGCCCTCTGCAATGCGCGCATAGTCGGTAGTCGGTCAAAACTCCGATACCACAGCTGCGGCATGGCGCCCGCTTTTGCATTCCTTTTTTTATTTGCCAGTTATGCTGCGAGCAATATTTTCCGTCACACTTTTTGCCGCAGTTCTTTTGCCGATTTCGCAGCAACCACTCGCAGTTGTTTGCTCTGTGTACCATTATTGGGTGTCTCCGCTCCGTGTTAACCGTTTTGATTTCTGCTCCCTGGTGAAAGAAGTGTGCAAAAAGCGAGCTTCTTTCTCCTGGGAGCAATAAAACGGTTGAAGTTCAAGTAGTAATACCGGAAGTTAACAAATACACACCACTCGAGCAACCGTTTAGTTAATACTGCTCCCAGGAGAAAGAAGCGAGCTTCTTTCCTCCTGGGAGCAGTATTAACTAAACGGTTGCTCGATGTGGTGGTATTTGTTAACTTCCGGTATTACTACTCCTCAATAAATATTTATGTAATGCCTGACCAGTATTTTACAACAAAGTTCAGAGAGATATTTCAAAAGAAACGGATAAAGTTCAAAACGTCAAGGCCCGCAAAAAAATGGCTTGCGGGACCAAATCTAACTTTCTGGAAACAGCAGCTGAACTTTGCCGTGTGGTGTGCGACGACAGGTTGCGGAATCTCACGAGAAGTATTTGACAACACAACGCATAATCTGCCGCCGCAGGTGTGGGCTTTCTACATCTTCCACGTATACTTCACGGTTCAGCGAATCCTCTTCCAGCTCGGAGGCATCCAAAGCGTGAGCACGCTCTCTGGCGACCCAACATTCAGTCAAACCAACAACAACTATGACGTGGCATCATGGAAAAGATTGTGCGCAGAGTTCGGCGTTCCCCCATCAACCGATTTCCGGTTTACGCGAGGACCAAGCCACGGGCTCAGGAGCGTTTACATTTATTGCGACCCTTTTGCTTTGGACGTGCCCTATTCATCGGCAAAAGCAAAATTCGACGACGAGGACCCAAGGGCGTCAGAAAAGGGAATTTCAATTTGTTTCATAAGAAACGATGCCACGGAAGAGCAATTCAATTGGTTCGCGCCCAAAACTTCGGCAGGTTTGACCCAGGCAGGGCTTTCACGTATCAATCAGTCCATTGATGCCTTTGTGTATTGCATCTTGGGCGCGCAAGTAAACGTGAGAAGCAGCATTCTTGGTGCTGGAGGCAGAGCAAAAAAAGCCCAGAGCGAGTTCCTTGTCTTGGTGGAAGACGCAGTGAGGCAGCCTGACCTGGCAAAAAGCGTGCAGCGTTATCAGCTGGCGGTGGATGAGGCAAAGGTTAGGCTCAATCTAACAGTCATCCTTCCAATCCTATTCACAAAGCGGTGAAAAAAGAGCCAGCGCCTGTCTCCCAAACAGCAGCGGAACCAACGCCACCGGCTGGCTCCGGCGGACAGACACATCTCGACAACAAAATAGCTGTCGCTGTTGGCGCGGTTGCAGTTGCGGGTTTGGCATTCTTGACATTGCGTTAACGGTGCTGTTCGACCAGAAATGCCACAACAGCCAAAATAAGAAGCCAGGCGTGCTCTGCCAGAAAAGAGACGACCTCCCCGGCAGCTTTGAAAAGGAAAGAAAAAATCGAGCCAATGAGGCCGGGAAGGATTCCAGCAAGTTTTTTTGCCAATCTCTTTGAAGCCATTTCCCAACCCTTTGGCGGTGGCTTTCAGCGACGAGTTGATGGTGCTTAGACAGCACCAATTGTGACACCAGCAGCAAGAAGGACAGCTGTGGCGGTCACGCCGTATTTTTTGAAGATCTCTTTAACCCTCTCGCGAAGTGGAAGTGCACTTTCTCTTTCCTCAATCTGCGTTTGCAGACACGCAAGCTCCTCGGTTCTTTCCGCAACTCTTTCTTCCGCGGCTTCTTTGTCAGAGGGTGAGACATTCTCATCGTTGATGATCGCCCTGTCTTCTTCATTTTGGCGTTCCAGTTCTGCTTTTTGAACTTTTAGCCCGTTGAGGGCTTGTGTCAATTTTTTCTTGAAGTTCACTTATGTTTTTATTTAACCTGGCATTTTCTTCTGTGAGCTTCTGTATATCTTCTTTTAATTTTGGCACCTGTTTTGCTGTTTTGTTGATTTGTTCCAGTTGCTTTCTTTTATCTTGATGTTCTTTTTCAAGGTCTTTTTTTCTCCTGTTTCAGTGTTTGAATTTCTTTTTCATCCAAAGGACCATGTGTATCTTCAACAGCAGCTCTCTGTTCATCAATTACTCTCATTCTTTTTCTGATTTCTTCCATGTCATTTTTTACTTTTTCTTGTTCTTTAGCCATAGATAAAGATTTTTCCAGTTCTCTTTCTTTTTCAGCCTGTATTTGCTGAACGGCTTCCTTTAATTCAAAAATGGACTTTCCGAGTGTAGTTTTTATTTCTTTGGTAGGGCTTGGATTTTTGTTTTGTACCCCTTTTTGTGGTAGATATGTCATATGGCTTTTTTCCAGCACCAAACATTTTAACTTGAAGCCTTCCGTTTTTTGGGCTGTAAAAAAACTCAAGCTCGCTTGAGCTTGGGTGGAAAAACCTGATCACCCAGCGTCAATTTCAAGAAGCTCTAATGGTGTTCAAAGCTCTTAATAATCTGGCTCCTGACCATTTATCCTCTATGTTTACTGAGCGCAGTACGTCAGGCTATGTCTTAAGGGACTCTATGAAAAAATTAAATGTCCCTCTACCAAGAACCAACTATCTAAAAAGGAGCTTTAGCTATAGAGGTGCAACTCTCTGGAATAGTCTGCCCTGCAATCTTAGGCAAGAGAAATCTCTAGCTCGTTTTAAGCAATTGTTAAACTTTCATTTTAGTGAATTAAGTTAGATACACAGCATTCATGGAAAACAGGTATAATTTAGGGTAATTCGAATTAGTATTTCTAAGAGACTTTTTAGATATGTATTTACTATTATAAATATTGTTTGTAGTTCAATTTTATATGTAACAAACCTGATGAATTTTTTAACCGTGTTTAAATAAAGATTTGAGATTTGAGATTTGAGCTCATGTTTGGAAATTGCTTTTTTGCAGCAAGCCAAGCTCGTTCACTGCTACCCACCAATGGAGTTTCCTCGGTGTAAGAAGTGTCAGGCAGCCCGCTCTGTTCGTGAAGCCTTGTTTCCATTTCAATTTCTTCGCCACCATGATAGGGTGTCGATGCAGAGACAGGCTGAGTCTGAAATGGTTGGGTTGAATTGCCCTCTTGTTCATCGGCATCGCTATCGTTGTCAATAGCATCGTCAAGTTCAGGGTCTTCGTGGCAAAAGGGTTGTGGGTCAAAAGCAGGGTTTTCAAAACCACCACCTTCCGCCATTGTCCATTGAATAAAAAAAAATTTCTATGTAATACGAAATGGCGGTGCAAGCAAACCTTCGTCCAATGCACAACGAAAAAAATTTAGGCGCGATGAAAGCAGATTGCGCGGTCAAGCGCATCACCTTTGATTGTAGCGAAGCCAACCCCAGCGAGACATTGCATGTAACAGTTCCCAAGCTAAATGAGCACGAAGTTCTTGTGCCAGGCTCTCTCGGACTGCTTTTCAACATCGACCTGTCTGGAGGGGACCCCAACAACTTCCTCGTTCAAAACGTCACACGTGCTCTGGTCGACAAGCTGGTTGTGAAGTACGCTGGAACCGAGTTGCAGGGCACGTTGAATTATGACATCTACAAGATCTGGGAGGACCTTTTCCTCTCGAAGGAGGAGCGGGACAACATGCTGCTCGAGGGCATCCAGACTGAGGACCTCTGCAAGATCCGCTCAAATTCTGAGGATAAGAAAACCTCCGGTGTCGACGCGGAAAACGCGCTTAAAAAGGTTTTTGGAACAAAATACCAGATCCGACTGGACCACCAGATCCTGAAAGACCACGGAGTCTTTTATCCCCAAGCTCTCTTTCACGACCTCATGTGTGAGCTGACCCTTGCGCCGGCCTTGCAGGTTGTCAAAGGCTCTGATCTGGAAAAACTGAAATAAAAGCTGACACACATCCAGCTCGAGTATGAAATGATGAGAAGCAAGACCTTGGCGGACAATGCGCGCAGTGTTTACTCCGCTGGAAAGGAGTTCTTTTACGACCATGTGATGCGGGATCAGGTGGCCATCTTCTCAAAAACTGACTCAAGGATAAACCTCAGAGTAAACCCCCAGAGAAGGTCCCTGAAAGGCATTCTTCTTCTCTTCATTGAGCCCTACACAGCCAGCACCAGGGATTCAGAAAAGTACATTGACCCAGACCTGACGAAAGTCGCTGTTACGGTGAATGGCTCGCCCAACATGCTCTACAACAACGGCATCGAAGGCAAAGATATTTGGGGCGAAGTTGACCGCTCCTTTGCCAAGGCAAAAAAAAACACAGCACATGAATCTGAAAAAGTTCTACACCAATGACAAGTTCGGCCTTCTGGTCGATTTGCGCTCAATGGCAGATCATGCAATGCACAGCAGGGGCGCGCGCCTCGTAAACACACAAGATGGGGTTCAGCTCGAGCTCGAGCGAAATCTCAGTGGCTCAGGCAATGTGAACTGCCACGTTTTCGTGATCAGTGACTCGCAAATGAATATATTGGGACAGCAATTATTATCTGTGGAATACTAATATAGAAATGGATCCAAACAACATACCGTTCAACGCTCTCGTTATTGGGACGACGAATTCAGGCAAATCAAGGTTTGTGGTTGATCAGCTCCACGGCCCTTTCCACGGCAAGTTCGACTTCATCGTGTTCATCTGCCCGACATTCGCGTATAACAAGACTTTTCATGGCTTCGCTTCGGCTGACCCGCGTTTTTATGTTATCATTTGTGAACAGAATGACGTTGAACCCTGGTTGAAGCTTGTTTGCGGGTTTTTGGAGGGCACCAACACGATCATAATCCTCGATGACTGCACAGCCACGAAAGATGTGAAAAAGCGCACAGGCCCGCTGGTAAATCTTGCATTCAGTGCCCGGCACGCAGGATTCAGCGTGTGGACGCTCACCCAAAAGATGACCAGCATCACAGCTTCTTTCCGCGAAAACGTATCTGCGGTTGTGCTTTTCTATACATCCTCAGGGAAGACTTTGAAAGCGGTTTTTGAAGAATTTGCCGGCGACCTTTCTCAAGATGAGTACAAAGAAAACATTTCAACGTTGGAAAAAAATAAGTTTTCCTACCTCGAGTTCACACTTCGGCACCCTTACGGAATAAAATTAAAGCTCAATTAAAAATTTACAACCTATACAAAATGGCGACACCATCAACATCAACGAGCACATTCGAAGACTGCATTCCCGACGTTTTGAACTTGCTTGAAGCTAAACCAACGAGCTCGCCCAACAATGTCTCTTCAGTTGCTTCAGTGCAGCCTGATATTCCTGCTCTTCGTGAGCAGTTGGCCGTGCTGGTGTCGACAGGAAAATCCAAAGAAGCCCTCGGTGTGCAGTTAACACACGAGCAGGTCAAGCGCCTCTCCGACAAAGATGTCGAGAAATTCACCAAACGGTACGAGGCATACGTGGGCTCAAAGACAACTGACAGCTTGATCGACAGCTTCATTTTTCTTGTGACCAAAGCGGTCGAAATGGCCGTCGACGTCAAAGACATAGATGCTTATCAAAAAGAACTCAGAAACAACTACACCATCAACAAAGAGCTCTCCAACCTGGCCAGCACCATTGCTTTAAAGTGCGGACTTTTTTTCGCTGTGGCCAATGCAGCGCTGATCACAACGAAACACATTGATTTGAAAAGTAAGTACGAAGCAAAATCGGAAGAAATTATTGAGCAAAACTCACCAACTATTGAATAATTCCTCAGAAATAGGCAGCAATTCCTCACAAAAATTTTTTTAATTGAATATATATTTGTTTCCAAGTAACAATGGTTGAAGAACAGCAGCAGCACCCGACCGCTCAAGCAAACCCTGAACCACAGAAAAGCCAAGAAACTTCACAAACTCCGGCTACAAAGCCCGCCAAAAATCCCAAGCGAGTGGCTGCTGGCAAAATGGTTGCTGAAAGAACTCGGTTGGCCCGCGAAGCACAGAAAAAAGCTCTCGAGAAAATTGCAAATGATGATCCTGCCGAAACCGCACCACCGGCCGCTGCAGCTGATTCCAAAGTCTCAAATGGTCTCAGCACAATTCAATGGATCTCTATCATTGGAATTGGCGCAACGCTTGTTACAACTTATGTCAAGCGTGAACACATCAGAGCCTTTTTTAAAAAGGAACGGGCAACTGCGCCGGCACCTGCGCCACAGGTGATGCAAGCATCTCCACAGCCATCACCGCAACCCAAAAAAGGCATTCGCCATATGGACTAGAAAGGGAAAAAAATTCATTTGAATATATTTTTGGTGAATATAAAAATGTGGCAAATCCCAAACTTCAATCAGTTAGCGATAAACATCGCAGCAGTTTCAGACATTGGCTTATTTTGGGGGGCATTCACGTACAATTGCCTTAAAACTATCTATTGGATAGCCAAAAATCCTGATCTCGAGACTGAGAAGGAAGATGAGGAAGAGGAGGAAGATGAGGAAGAGGAGGAAGAGGAGGAAGATGAGGGGGAAGTTATGAAAGAGTTCTTAAAAAAATTTCTTGAAGGCAAAAAAATGATACTGGACGGCGAGAAAATTCTTTTCTATTAAATAATTTTCTATTATCTATAACCAACATGTCAGACAACAAGCTCGTCAAAACCGTCATAGATGCCGCCACCCTCGTCGGCCTCGCTGCTGGCATAGGCTGGGTGGCCAAAAATACGTTCAAGAAAAGTTTTACAGGTGACCCTTCTAATTCTATCGAAAACTACGCAATGTTCACAGCTGTCATGGCGGGGAGCATTGTGCTCAAAAAGTACCTGGAGGACCAGAAAATCCTTCCCACCAACATTTGAAAATATAATGGTTGGCGGGGCTGTGTTGAACGCAGCGGCTTTCATCGGCGGTAATTATCTCACAAGGGCTTTTGGGGGCGGTGACAAAGCTGCACTTGAAGAAAAAGTGCGCCATGATAAAGCTCTCGAGGCGTACCAAGCTGCGTACGCAAAATACATGCGTGACTGCACCAAACTTCTCGACTGGATTGCAAGAAACGCGCAGATAAAGGCAGAGGCCAAGCAGAACTTCACCAACACTGACTACGCTTTCAAACTCTACAATCAGGCGCACCCTGACAAGCGCATGGCACCTCCCAAAGAGCCCAAGTTCTCTGATTTCTATCATCCAAGCGAGCAGCAAAAAAATGGTGAACTTGTTTTCGTTGGCGCCGGGGCTCTCGCTCTGGGCTACGCAAACTTCTGGTTCCTTTAAACTTTTTTTGCTCTTTTATAGTGATGGATACGGCCCGGGGGGCTATTGGAAAGGCCTTGCCACTGTTAAAAAATTATCCGAGGCCGCCAAGGTACCGGAAGACACCGCAAAAAAGTGGCTGGTCAAGCAAGCCCTCTGGCAGATTTTCCTGCCCGCTCCGAGGCGCATTCCTCGGCCAAAATTCGACGCACCCACACCCAACGCGGTCCACCAGGCGGACCTCCTTTTTCTGCCGCACAACAAACTGCCCCGCGGGTGCAAAGTTTACAAATTTGTGCTGACCCTTGTCGACGTGGCCAGCCGCTACAAAGAGGCCGAACCCTTGACTTCGAAAAATTCTGATGAGGTTGTCCAGGACTTTCAGAAGATTTACAAGCGCGTGCCTTTGAAATGGCCAAAACTGCTGCAGGTTGATCCTGGGCGCAAATTCATGGGCGCCGTGTCGAAAGACATGGAAAAGCACAAAACCTTTATCCAGTGCGGGCGCCCCGAGATTCACTGCGACCAGGCCATTGTTGAACGTTTCAACAGCACCCATGCCGAACGCTTGTTCGGGCACCAGTACGCCGTGGAAATGCGACTGCCTGAGGGTCAGCAGTTCACTGCATGGGTGGAAAGGCTTCCTGAAGTTGTTGCTGCTCTGAACAACGAGGTAACAAGCCTTATCGGCAAGAAACCCGCAGAAGCTATCAAAGAAAAAGCTGTTTATTCCAAACTATCAATACCTTATAGAAGGCCTGTTGGAAAGAGCGAAAAAATCCTCCCCTCTCTTGTCCAAGTTCGTTGTCTATACTATCCGGGAGAGTTGGAAGGTGGGGGAAAGAAGAGAGCCACAGATCCAATCTGGTCGTTGAAAGTTTTTAACATTGAAAGATCTTTTCCCAAACCGAATCAACCCGTTCTCTACTATTTGCGCGACGGGCCCAAGAGAATCGAGTACAATTTCGACCTCAGACACACACACTCTGCTATTGGCATTCCGGCACATTCATCTTTCATCTTGCCCAAGACCATTTTGTTCTCGTTTGAGTGAAGTGGGTGCTCCTTCGGGTAATCGCTCGTATCATAAAGGTTTTTGTTTTTTGCGATGTCTTTGTAGACGTCGTCCGTTTCTATCTCAAGCAGAAAGCTGTCGGTGTCTGTGTACAAAAGCTCGCACTTTAGGCCGTATTGCTTTTTTAGCTTGTTGTAGAAAAAGTCATACATCAGGATCTTGCTGTTGTCAAGGATCGTCATGCCCGTGTATACTGGTTTATTCAGCAGCAGCTTGCTTTTATGCATGTGGATCCCCGCCATGTCGTTTGTAAATTCGGCAAACCTTGAGTACAAAGGGCTGGCGATCAACTTCCTTATTTTGTTTTCCTCTGCGCTGCGGACGATTTTTATGTCAACACGTTTGCGCAGGTTTTCCATGGTTTTGCCACAAACCGAGTTGTTCATGAACTTGTATAAGTTCTTTTCAAAGTCGTTCCTTGCGTTTTTCCTGAACTCAGTGTTCATCCTGATGTATGGCTCCATCCAGCATTCTTGTTCGAACTCCAGCACCCTGTGCACGCGTTTAAGTTTCATGCACTGGGAGAGATAAAACTGAAGGTTTCTGTAATGGACGGCGTAGTTGTTTTTGTCTTCGAGCGTATGCAGCAGCTTCTTGCTGCCCGGGGGTATTTTTATATCCAGGTCGTTCATCAAACCCTTCTGGTAGTCCAACATCTTTTCCTTTTTTACTTCCTTTTTTTCCGGTGCCAGTGGATAGCTGTTGTGCTCCTCGTGCAGTTCTGCTGGATATTCAAGATCAACCTCGAGAATCCACCCATTCCTCGTGTTCTCTTTTTTCTTCACAACCTCCTCCTCTGTGGGCATAACGCATTTCCATTTGCAATCTCTTTTGGGGAGGGGATTGCTCATTGCCCATCCGTAAAGGTTGTTTGCGGCGAGATATATGATATATTTTTTCGGCTTGTTGGGGTTGTAGACAGGCAGCAGGGGGTTGTTTGCCTTGGCGTACCTCTTGCTTACCATCGAGATTCCTCCACGCATTCCCCTTTCCACAAAGAGATGCATTTCGAGGTCTGTGAATAGCTCCAGCTCTACTCCCACGAGAAGCCTGACAACGTGTAATAATGTGCCGGATCCAACCCATACTGCTGTGCGCACAGGTTTCGGAAGTTCTCGAAAACATCTGCCAGCAGAGCGACATCAGTTTTGACGTAGAGATCATGATAGTCGCCCAGTGTTTTGCACTCAAAAGCCTCCCAGACCCTCTGCGCGTGCGCGTACTCCTCGTCTGTTATGTGCTCGTCTGTGAGCTTACTGTAAAACTTGTCTTTGTCCGGCAGCCTTTTCTCGCTGAATCTGTCCCATGTGTCCATGTACTCGTAAGGGTAGATCCCTTTTTTGTAAAGCAGTTCGCTTCCATTTGCGATGGTTGTTGTTATTTTCAGACACTCCTTGGGGGTTGCGGAGACAACTGCATCAAGGCTTCCAAGCAGAAAGTTCAAACTGTCTATGAAATGCAGACTCCCCACTGAAAATGTTATGCGCGTCGTAGCCCCTCAGGTTGTGAAATACAACAGGTATTGGGACCGTTTTGGGTTTTATTCGCAGTTTAAAATTGCATGCGTTGTGCGCGGCTCCGCAGAACCTGCCTGAGATGTGGCAATGGTCTTTAACCGCGTCTCTGAAGTTTTTCTGAAGCAAACGTTCTGCGCAGAACAAACACGTTTCCTGATTTTTTGCTATCCATTGGTCGCTTTTGTCTTTTATGTCTTTTATTCTTATGAAATCTAATTATTTCTGCGCTTTGTAAAAACATTTTTTGTGACTTTGGCCACAATACATGTCTGTTTCATTGTTCCAAACTGGTAATGAGTCAAGGAATTGGTCTTTTATCAAACTTTTGTTACAAATATGACAATCTGTTGCGTTTTTGAATTTTTCCCAGTCTTGTGCCGTCATCACAACTGGCTTTGGTGTGGCAAAGCTTTCTCTTATTGTCTCCTCCTCCTGCAGAATGTCACTAAGAAACGTTCCCACAGCATTTTCGCCCCTGTAAACTTTTTGCCCTGTAACTTCGCCATCGCTTCTCACAACCATGTATGAATACCCGCTTGCTTGGTGCCATTCTGTCTTCTCCGTGAAACTTTTTTGCTCTCTGGCCCACGAGAACAGCCTGGAATCTTTCAAAGCCTTGAAAGAAAGGATGTTTTTCCCCTCTTCCGGCATCTCGATCCTTGTCGGCCTGCCATTCACGCCGTTGCAATATTTTTTGTGGTTCTCGAGCAAGTCCGCTCGTGAGAAACCTGTTAAGCACATCATGCAGTAGTGCTTTGTGCAGCTGTTTTTGGTCTGATCAAAAAGCAATGCAGAGACCCGTTTTACGTAACAATAGTGTTGTTTTTCCCCTGACTCTATTAGCATCAGGTTTACCCTTGGTAAATTAACCTCTTTCTTACTTATCCTGTGAACTGTCACGCAGTTGTTTTCCCAGCCAAAGACATTTATTGCGAGGCCTTTATTTTGCGCTTCAAGCTTGTCTATCTGTTTCACCGGTGTTGGGAAATCGATGCCTTGGTAGTTTATACCGTCTTTGACAGGATAGCTGCTTTGTCTGCTTTGGTTCTTATTTTTGGGGGCAGGAAATAATGCAGCTCTGAGTGCCCACTTCAAACATTCGTTGTCCTTGTTTTTCACGTTTATTATGGCCTTCTTGTTTGCCAGTTTGGCTGGAAGAGGCAAATATGTTCCTCCGCGCAGCGGCTGATAGCGTGCGACATTCACGTATGCTAGCTTTATTCTTTCAATTTTCCATCCTGATCCCTTCTCTGGTGGTGACCAGTTCTCTATTTCTCCCTCTACTCTTTCTATGAATTCATCAAATGTTTGTCCTACCAGTTCTTCTTCATGTCTGTTAAAAACATGCAGTTCTTTTTCATGAAAATAATGTTTCGTGTATTGCGTTTCTCTACCTGCAACCCATAACTTACTTTTACGCTTTTTAACTTTCGGATTTCTTTTCCAACCAAATCTGTAAACTTTTCTTTGTTTTCTCTTGCGAACTCTAAAATATCTTTGTTGTTTGGATTTTCTTCGGATACAATCATCCACCATACTCGTAGCCATGCCCGGTAATTACTTTGTGATATTACAAACTCGTCTTTCATTACATCCGAATCTATTTCTGGGTGTTGATCTTGTTCCAGAAATTCTTCCAGAAATTCGTTTGGTACAGCCATGTTGTCGTATATACTTGTGCTGATATTTCTTCAAATGGAATATAAATTCTGCGACACAATAGTAGAAGTGCATGCATTTCTTCAATTGGAAAAATAATTCTGCTACACAACCGCATGCTTGGTCACGCTCTTTTGTTTACTCGTGTTTGCTTACGAGAGCGGAAAAAAAAAATTATGGCAAACAAATTTCAGCTACCAAATTTGCACAAGCGGCTGCCAGACAACAAACTGCAACCAGACAACAAAATATTTTTTTTCGCAAATTTATGGTTGCTCTGGCCAAAAATGCGCCTTTTTAACACACATGGTGGTTCTGCGGAAGACAGATTTGTATGCTGGGCATTTATAAAGCCTCGACACATACGAAGTGTGCAAAGCGAGCTTCGTTGTGTCGAGGCTTTATAAATGCCCTGCATACAAATCTGTCACCCTCGTTTGGCTGGTCACGCTCTTTTGTTTACTCGTGTTTGCTTAATTATTTGCTTTCACACACAAAATCCATGGTGGTTCTGCGGAAGATTTGTATGCAGGGCATTATAAAGCCTCGACACAAACGAAGTGAGCAAAGCGAGCTTCGTTTGTGTCGAGGCTTTATAATGCCCTGCATACAAATCTGTCACAGAACCACCATGGATTTTGTGTGTAGCTGTTACCATAGATCCGTTCTTTTCCGCTACAGGATTAAAAGGAGTGCTTAATTTGTATTTTTTTCTTTTGTTGTCTCAGAAGCACTGTATCTCCTGGTTTGATATCTCTTGGTTTTTTACCCAGTTTCGAGTCTGCATACGCCTTGATCTTTGACTTCTGTTCTGCATCCCTCTCTGCCATAGTCTTCAGAGTCTCCTGCAGGGTATGCTGTCTAGCTGGTGCTGGTGATACTTCTGGCAGGGTGGTCTTGAGTTTCCTTCCATTCAGTGCTTCATTTGGCGATACATTCGTGGTCGTGTGTGGCGTCGCATGATTCTGTCTGAGAAATTTGTACAGTTCCTGTTTCCAATTTTTGCCCTCAACGACAGCAGTTCTCACACACTTTGCAAGGTCTGGCATAAAGCGTTCTGCCTCACCATTGGCTCTTGGCCAAAGAGGTTGAGCTTTTCTGTGATGGAATCCTAAATACTTTGTAAACTTGCTGAATAAGACTCCATTGAAGGGGGGCCATTGTCGGTTTTTAGCTCATCAGGGATTCCCTGCCTTGCAAATATGGCGTTGAGCCTCGGGATTACAGTTTTGGCTGACATGGACTTCACGATCTCAACTTCCGGGAAGCGGCTGTATTTGTCAATGACAACCAGGAGATAGTCACCCGAAGGGAATGGCCCAACAAAATCCATTGCAAGCATCTTCCATGGTCCACTAGGCAGCAGCGTCATCTGCAGAGGTTCAATTCGCAATGACTTGCTTTGAGTTACTGCTTGGCATGCTAGGCAGTTATCGACTCTATCTTTGACCATCTTGTCTATCCCAGGGAACCAGACTTACTCATGAATCAAATGCTTCGTCTTAATGATACCTTGATGCCCAACATGTGCCAGCTCTATGGCTTTTTCTCTTAGCTTGCTTGGGACAACGATTCTGTTACCTCTCAGTACCACTCCACTGTAGACCAGCAGCTTGTCTTAGAGTCTTTTGTGGTCCAGTATCTCAGAATCAGTCTAATGGTCGCCTTGATCTGTGACTGGAGTGTGGAATTTTTCTCTGTTTCAGTCTGAATCTCTTTAAGTTTCATAGCCTTTGGTATGGCGTTGTGCAAACATAGCTCACATACTCATCGGCAACGTTTCTCTCTGCGGTTGCTTGGAGGTTTGGGTGCCTGCTCATGAAGTCGGCTGGGTTCTCAGCATCCTTTCCGTGGCGATACACAAGATGACAGTTGTATGGCATCAGCCTTGGCTTCCGTCGGTCCATGTGAGCTGAAGTGGGTGTGTGATCCGTCACGATTGTGAACTCAGATCCGTAAAGGTAAAGATGAAAGTGTTCCAGAGCCCACACGATCGCTAGCATTTCCCTCTCAGTTTGTGAGTATCTGGACTCCATGTTGCTAAGTGCTCGACTCGCGTAGCTGATAACCTTGCCGTCCTGTGATAATAACCCTCCAAGACCGACAGGGCTTGCATAGACTATCACTTCAGTCTCTTGAAGTATGACATGACATGACTCTTGGCCAGACTATCCTCAAGTTTGTCAAACGACTTTGGATCTAATATATCAAGCTCTGACTTAGCCACATTTGACTATTCTAATGGAATAACAACAAGATACAAAAACTACAAAACAGGGCAGCCAGTGTTTTGACTTATTAAAATTATGACGCTGATGCTGGTCACTTGTTTGAGCTCCTGGGATGAAAAAACCTCACTTCCCAGCAGCAAATACAAAGAGCCACAATGGTCTATAAGTCTCTGCATGGTTTAGCTCCAGACTATTTATGTTCTAAATTTGAAAGGCGAGAAACTGCGTATAACCTAAGAGACTCTGAGAATAATGTTAATCTTCCAATGCCGCACACAAACTATTGTAAGAATAGCTTTACCTATAATGGTGCCACCCTTTGGAACAGTCTTCCTCGTGTGATAAGACAAGCAGAGTCCCTTGGGTTATTCAAGAGGCCCTGACCGGTTTTTTTAGAATCGTTGGCCAGGCTCGAAAAATCAAAAATCCAAATAATTTGCCTGGAGATCAGTTATGGAGGACTATATTCGAAAATATTATCCTTGTTTTCCAGGAACTTATAGTTCCCTAGAATTTTGGAAAAAAAAAACGGTTTTGCCTCATTAAATATGCAAAAATTATAAGGAAAATTGGCAATGTTCTCTATATAAAAAAAATTTATCATTATTGTTATTATTATATTTGTATTGAATCAATTTACAATGCTATGAAACAAAGTAAACTTAGAATAACAGCTTTACTCTTCTTCTTTCCATCAATAGTAAGTTCTATTTTTTGCCGGTACTGTTGAGTGTTCTGTCGCCATTTGAAAAGTTGCTATGTTGAGCACTTCGGGAAACGGCAAAAATTGGGAACTTTAGAGGCTGAAAAAGCGTCTTGGTATGTCCGATATCCAGTCGACATTAAAATTGTACCGGCAATGAACAATTTGCATAATGCTAATTTTCAAAGAAGTCTCCCGCTGAGTGAAGCATCTGTTTGCAGCCATGATTTTCAGCAAAAAACCACCTCAAGTGGGTTGAAATGTGTTTTTACTCTGTTGATATGCCAATCTTGTTTGTTGCTTTTGCACAGATCGCGCGAGATAAAAGGAAAAACTAATTTAATTTACAAATTAGATTGACTGTACTCTCCATTACATGACCGACGTCACGTTGTACATTTTTGCTAACTTGGCAATAAGAATATAACCTAACTTGTTGAGAATTTGAATCTCAAACTCTAATATACTGATAGAAATTAAGCTTACTTAGGTGCAATTGGGAACCGTTGGGACTTTTATTTACCAGCATTAAGTGTGTTAAAAATAGAACGCGCCCAGTCTGTAATTGAAATGTACAAGTTTGCTTCTTTACAGAAATATCACATATATTCCTGTGAGCTTTCATACTGCTTTCAGTTTTGGACAGAAAATATTTAATTTCCATGTGTTTTCAAAGCAATGTTAAACGAAGAATGAGTTCAATCGCAAGAACATCGCGCATTAGTACTCATAGCAATTGGAGAAACCGAGTCATGCAAGCAGCATATCAGTTGTAAAACATACACCGACAAATTTTTTGGACGCTTTTGCATGAGATAAGAGGAAGGAAAACCTGGGGAGAGAAAACTCTAGGAATGGCTTTTTGCAGTTTTGCTTTTCTTGTTGGTTGAGCTTGCGGTCCAGGTCACGAAAATCCAAATGCCATCCAGTTTGTTGATTTGAAGGATTGCAATGGTGATGGGAAAGCACGCTTGAAATTGTGTAAAATTGTGACCACTATTGAAAGCATCGACTGCGAAAGAAAGTTGTTACTTTCCCATGCAGGTAAAGTATATGTTTCCAGTGTTGTCTTTGTTGAGCAAAATTAACTTCTTGTATCAATGAACTGATAAATTATAAGCTTCTTTTTCCAATACTAAGGGATTTTTGTAGCACAAGAATGCCAACAGCGCATGACAGTCTGTCCCAAACATAGGGTATTCGCTGGCGGACAGTAGTCAGGGTCGGCCTGGGTTTTGGGGTATACCGAATACAGGGGCTTTTTAAATCAGGTATACGGTATATTGCGGCTTACATGTGGGATAAACTTAGTATTTAGAGCAAATCGCGGCCAACTTATTTATATACATGTATATTTCTTTTGTAACCGTCATTGATCGGTGTCACGCAACAAACTCCAACATCGGGTGGTCCGCCTGTGGTTATCTCGTGCAAAAGCATCCAAAGAATTTCTCGGTGTATGTTTGACAACTGGTATGCTGCTTGTGTGACTCGGTTTGTCCAGTTGCTATCAGCAACAGCTCTATCAGCTCCTTTTTCATGCGAATCCCGCATCCTGCACTTTTTGTCATCGCTTTACCGAATCCCGCTATTCTTTCCTCAAAACACTAATTGTTGCATAAGCTAATGAATTTAAGATGTACATTTGCCCTTTTGGTTGTTATTTTGATTTTACGCGTGTTGGGAGACTACTGCAAACTGCAATTAGTTTTTCATACGTCAGTACGATGAAAGAGCCCGATATGAAAGCTCGATGGGTCTTCCTGTACGCATGCGCACTGTCTTTGATAAAAAGTTCACAGGACCACCCTTGGCTGCTCTTCTTCATTGGTGCTACTGTCCTCATTGTCGCTGGAGTCCGAGCTGGTCATCGGCTGAATTGGGTTCCTTGGTAACTCGGTTGCCAACAAGTAGCTTTCTCTTATGCATATTTAGTGTTGTTCTGACGAACTGAGAGCAACCTGATGGCTTTGTCATGCTCGCTGGCTCACTGGCGCATGGTATTCTGGTCCTGCTTCAAAATCATATGTACGGGCAGACATTTGATCTTTGGGATACCCCTTCTTTCCCGAATTCTCAAAAATCAGGCAAGAATTCCCGCGTCCTGTGCCCAAATTCTGCTCAATCCCGCCTCCCGAGAAGCAGTCAATTCCCAAATACCGTCAAGATAGTTTGTGTTTTCCCGAATCCCGCACTGTATTTTGGTCAAATCCCAGATCCTGAGAAAACCCTTCCAGACCCTGTCCTATGAGTACTAATGTGCGATGTTCTCGCTCAAAATTTAGTGCGATTGAACTCATTCTTTTTTTAACATCGCTGTGAAAACACAAGGAAATTAAATATTTCCATCCAAAACTGAAAGCGGAATGAAAGCTCACGGGCATATATGTGATATTTCTGTAAAGAAGCAAACTTGTACATTTCAATTACAGACTGGGCGCATTCTATTTTTAACACACTTAATGCTAGTAAATAAAAGTCCCAATGGTTCCCAATTGCACTTAAGCTTAATTTTTATCAGTATATTAGAGTTCGAGTGTCAAATTCTCAACAAGTTAGGTTATATTCTTACAACGTGACATCAACCATGTAATGGAGAGTACAGTCAATCTAATTTGTAAATTAAATTTAGTTTCATCCTGTTATCTCTATTTATCTCTATTTATCTGTGAGCAACAAACAAGATTGGCATATCAACAGAGTAAAACACATTTCAACCCACTTGAGGTGGTTTTTTGCTGAAAATCATGGCTGCAAACTGACGCTTCACTCAGCGGGAGACTTAGACAATATTAATGTCGACTGGATATCGGACATACCAAGATGCTTTTCAGCCTCTAAAGTTTCCCAATTTTGCCGTTTCCCGAAGTGCTCAACATAGCAACTTTTCAAATGCGGAACACTCAGAAGTTCCGAAAAAAATAGAACTTATTATTGATGGAAAGAAGAAGAGTAAAGCCATTATTCTAAGTTTATTTTGTTTCATAGCATTGCAAATTGATTCAATACAAATAGCGCGAACTTATAATTTTTGCATATTTAATGAGGCAAAACCGTTATTTTTTATTTTTTCCAAAATTTTAGGGAACTATAAGTTCCTGGAAGACAAGGATAACATTTTCGAATATAGGTCATCATAACTAATCTCCAGGCAAATTATTTGGATTTTTGATTTTTCGAACCTGGCCAGCGATTCTAAAAAAAAAAACAGTCAGGGCCTCTTAAGCATTTAATTAAAGAAGTATGTTGAGGCATGGCATTCGTGGAAAGCAGCTTTAGTTAGGTTTAGGTTTTAGGCATAGTTTTTATAATAGTATTTTATGCATTTAATGCATGTTGATACTGATATATTTTAAATGTTTTATTGCTGATGAATTGTCCGTGCAATCTTTATCCTCTTCAGTAGGAAGTGGTTTTTTCTTTCTACTTCTACATTTGTCTGAGGCAAAGCGGACTCACTCGTCTGTGTTCAATACGTTCTTCTTCAACAAATTTACAGAATTCTTCACTTATGAACTGCGGTCCATTGTCAGTAGTAATACTAACGGGCAGTCCATGGGTAAGGAATATCTTCCTCAGACTTGCACTGACCTTGTCAGCAGTTGTAGACCTCAAGACTTCTACTTCCATATAGTGACTGTAGTAGTCAACAACTACAAGGTGATGGTATGGTCTACTGACGGCAGAGATGGCATCATAAGGTCTGCTGAAATGTGTTGCCATGGACCTGAGGGCAGTTCAGTCCTCTTGAGGAGTTCTGGTGGCTTAGGCATACTGATCATCTGGCAGCAATGAACATTTTTGCATCCTTGTCACACTCTGGCCACCAGACTTTGGTACAAAGTCTGCGCTTCATGGACACTATTCCTGGATGACCCTTGTGTGCAAGATGCAGGACTTGATCGCGTAAACTAGAAGGGATGATGGTCCGTGTTCCTTGCAGTACTAATTTTCCTGCAATGGAAAGTTCATTTCTGATTTCATTTCAGTTCATTTTTTCCCAGGTGTGTCTGACAGTAAAACGATACGGTTGGAGTCTCAACAGCCAACAATTGACCCTCGCAAGCAGTATTTAATCACAGTGGACCACTACAGTGACTACAGTTGGACGAACTAGTCAACACCCTATCAACCACACTGTTGCTAAGACAACCACTACAAGTAAACCAATGATTAAGAACGTGCAAGTATTTGTGGTGGACGTCGATGGAGAGCCAATCTCCCAAAGGTGCACTTCAGCTAGTTCAAATGACGGGTTCAGGTCCAACGCATGTCTGAACTGAATTCCTGCTTCTTCCAGACAACGGTCCACAGTTTGTGTCTCATGAATACAAGACATTTGCCCAGACCTTTGGCTTTGAACACGCAATGTCCTCGCCCTACTGGTCTCACAGCAATGGCAAAGCTGACTCAGCACTCCTTAACAACCGAAACACTCCACCACGTGGTCATTCCTTCTCCCCAGCTCAGCGACTAATGGGCAGATGCACCCACTCCACAATACTGCTCTCAGAAGAGCTGCTTCGACCTGAAATTGCAGATCCCCACACGGTCTTCTCTGAAATTAACCACCAGAAGATATCATCAAAAGCTCAGTATGACAAGCATACACAGCCTCCCCTGATGCCACTCTCACTCTCGTATGAATCACAAACTCTCATAATATTATAACCTTAAACAAAGTAAATTGTTTCTTACCAATGTTCGTGGGTTTTGATTTCCTAGAGAATTTCACTCTACTTTGTCTTCTACTTTCCAATAGATCTTGTTCTCAAAGGGTCTTAATTAAAACTGAAATGCAAGCTATGATCTATACTTATCTATAATACGGTAATTATGGCGGTAACGTAAATCAAACCACAAAATATTTCGCGACATATTCCGATTCTAACGGAAGCGATAACATGGCTCCCCTAAATTAAGACGGAATCCATCAGGAAGCCGAGTAATATTTATTTAAGTCGGACAAAAATTGAGTACCAGAATAATTGAAATCATATTGTGTTATTTTCAACCCTTAATAAAAGGTAAAGATGTAAGTAATTATCTGTCATAACACCAACAACAATTTCTTATCAGAGTCCGAGAAAATGAATTTTTAAAGATCACAAGCTATAGGCAAAATCTTACGTATAACCACTTTGTAAAATCGTCTTTACGCGATTCAAGGAAATTAGTGGAAGGCTTCGAAATTTGTTTTCGATGTTTCGTGTTGTTAGAAAAGATTTCTTTTGATAAGATATTTGAAGCAGTAACACAAAAGTTTGCAATAAGGTGTAAATAATTTTGGTACAACAATTTCTTATCAGAGCCTGAGAAAATGATTTTCAAAGCTCGCAAGCTATAGGCAAAGTCTCACATCTCTAAAGCGATTCAGTGGAATTCAGTGGAACTTCAAAATTGTTTAGGAGTGAGTGGTTCTGCTGTGTCTGATGATGTGGTACCTTCTGCTGTTAACTACTGCCTCTGATTTGCACATGAACGTCCGTAGAGCTATCCTGTAGTAGGGCACAGAGCACACTTCTCACGGTTCTTACTTGGCGTTCCCAAATTCCACCCGTGTGACTGGCAGTCAGGACGTTGCGTTCAAACTCAAACCAGTCACAGCTCTATTTCAACATCTCTTGTTTTACTTTATTCTGATTCATTTCAGCAAGCGCTTCCTTCAGCACTCTTGTTGCCCCAATGAAATTCGACCACACCTGCATATGATGCGGCATAGGGTGTTAATGTAGGAATCTGTTTCCAAGGAGTTGGCAACTTCCAGGTGAATAGTTACTAGGCATGTGAACAATACCCCATATCTCTTAAGTTCCTTGTGCCCTTCTCTAACATACCAGGGTATGAAATAATCCACTGCGCAATATATGAAAGGAGGGGTAGGTATTAATCTTTCTGCTGGGAGATCTGCCATTTTCTGTTCTTGCACCTTCGCTCTAAGCCTTCTGCAAGTGATGCATTCATGGTCTAGCCTGGAGACTACTGAGCCATTGCCTATGATCCAGTAGCCAGAGGAACGGGTTTTGTTGAGGGTAATTCCCATTCCTTGATGTAGAGCTCTTCATGGTAGTGTCGGGCTAGGAGCTTGCTAATGTGTCCCTGTCCAGGCAGAACAATAGGGTGCTTTACATCTTGAGAGACGCTAGCTTGCTTTATTCGTCTGCCAATTCTCACTAGATTGCTGTGGTCTAGGAATGGATCCAGAGGGGAGAGGGGACTGGCTCCTTTAGGTTTCTGAATCCTGGATCTTGAGTCATCTTCTTTATGGGTTGCGTAGTCTGCAGTTATCTTCTTCAGTTTGCTTATCTCTTCTTTAAAGGCTTCATTCTGCATGTGTCTTATAATTTCTTGTTCTGCTTCTGATAATTCATTGACGTCAACTGGACGATACTTGCGTGCTGTGGATCTTGTCTTCACTCCATCCATAGTTGTCAACTTTCCACATGTTCTTTCTGATAAGATTATTCTGTACCGCAAGGATACAGCAATGGCACGTTTTGTTCTGAACCAGCTTGAAAAGTATTCCAGCCATTGAAGAAGGGTTGCGGATTGCTCCTTGTTTGTCGTGTAAGTTGTAAAGGAAGATGCTTTCCTCACTTCTTTATCATCAGGCTGTAGGGATTTTGGTTCACTCTTGTCTGCATTCCTCTAGCCATCGTGGTCATCCCAAAGGAAAGACGGTCCTCGTAGCCACCTCGAAGACTGTAGGAGGTCTTTGGGGCTTAGACCACGCAAAGCATCATCAGCCGGGTTGTTCTTTCCCTCAATGTACTTCCATTGGTTTGGGACGGTGTGTTCTGTTTGCAATGAACGTGTGAAACAGGTGTGCATCATTGTGGATGTATGCCTGAACTACTTTGCTATCGGTCCAGAACACTTCTTCGACTTCGTTGTATCTCATCTCTCGGCTCAGCATCTCGCTAACTCTGACAGATAAAGGCATTGTACGGTTATCGGCTTCAACGGGGTAACACGTGCCTTACCCATAACTAGTGAGCAGTTCACTCGGTTGTGTCCACTACACGGAGGTAAGAACACTGGCCATATCCTTCTGTGCTTGCATCCAAAAAGTGATGTAGCTCGACTTTCTTGAGGTTTTCCATTTCCTTTGATTTGAAACATCTTGGGACTTCCATCATCTCTAGAAGGGGAAGTTCATTTCGCCACATTTCCCACTGCTTTCGCAGCTCGTCAGGTATGGCGTCATCCCAACCTATGCTTTCCTTGCATAGCAGCTGCAATATTCTTTTCCCTCGCAGCAGGAATGGGGAAGCAAAATCAAGCGGGTCATACATTGAGCTTACTGTTGATAGGATTCCATGTCTCATAAGTGGTTTATCCTTGAGTAATACAAAACTTGAAAGCGTCATTTTCAATGTTCCATTCTACGCCAAGAACACGTTCGGGAGAAAGTCAATCACGGCTCAGATCTAGTTCCTTGATCTCCTCTGTGCGCAACTCTATGGGTGTGGACTTGACAACTTCTTTACTTAAGACGTGAACTTGTGGAGTCTGAAGCCGCCTTCATGCACATCACAGTTCTTGATCAATTCACTGGCTTCTGGTACCATAGGGACTGACTTAAGCGCATCATCAACATAGAAATTCTCCTTGATAAAGGAAGTTGCTTCTACTCCAAACTCATTTAAACCGTATTGGTGGCAGTTCTAAGGGCCAAATTAGCACAGCCCAGGGAGGAGGTGGCACCAAATAGATGTACTGTCATTCTGTATTCTGTTGGCTCCTTTGAGGTGTCTCCTTGTTCCCACCAAAGAAAGCGGGGGAGGTCACAATGTTCTTCATTGACGTGGACCTGGTGGAACATGAATTCGATGTCGCAGGCGAATGCCACAGGTTCTTGTCTTAAACAACATAGGACACCAACCAAGGAGTTCGTCAGATCAGGGCCTTGCAGAAGATGGTGATTAAGGGAATGTCCCTTAAAATCTGCTGAACAATCGAAGACCACTCGTAGCTTCTCGGGTTTCTTGGGGTGATACACCCCATGGTGAGGAATGTAC
The DNA here is from genome assembly GCA_947652115.1 of Blastomussa wellsi. Lineage (NCBI taxonomy): Eukaryota > Metazoa > Cnidaria > Anthozoa > Scleractinia > Plerogyridae > Blastomussa > Blastomussa wellsi. The sequence goes on from OX393561.1 coordinate 26,751,393, forward strand.
CAAACTGTTTCATACAGCTTGGGGGCCTTCCCTACGTGCCTTCTTCTAACATCTTCTGCATGAATATCACATAATCTCCTTTGTATTTTGAGTCGATGGCAAACCTTCGACTTAACTGCTCCAAACGTGCTTCAGTGTGTTTCTTGTTGCATGGTAAGCGGACATTTTTGTTATGAATGGTAAGGGAATTTCGTAGTGCCCGTTATCTGCTTTATGAATACCATTAGAGGTAATGTTCATAAACTTTCAATCTTCCTGCGACATTGCCAAGTTCGCATCTTGAGGCTTGGAAAAGTCCTCCTTGAACATGTTCTTGATGGCCGAAGGTGCCATAATCTCCTTACAACTCTTCAGAGGGACGAACTTGTTTCCATTTCTTGGTCTTTAATTCTGACTTTAATTTTGGCTAAACATTCTAACGCCGCGTTGTTCACGTCCAGGGACTCGTCATGTTTTTCTAATTCCCTTTCTGGAAGTTCTATCTGATCAAAAGATCAGTCACATTTTCATGTGTGGCTTGACCGGTGTTCAAGTCAACGTCCTTGTGAGCATTTAATTTTACAAGGTCCACCGGCTCTCTTAATGATTCATAGATAGTGTTCATATGCGACCGGAGGTCCTTCAACGATGTTTGTCATTTCTTCGTGCCGATTTCCAAGTCAAATTCTAGGGTCTTTTCGGTGCAGTTTCTACTCCGACGCTCCTGACATTATTCAAATCCTTCGTTAGTAATGTGGCTGTTTTCTTAGAGGCTTTCATCGCAACAACATTCTCCCTCTAAAGTACTTCTTTGTTTTTTTTTTTACTTTATCGGTCTCCATTGTCTAATTTCTGTTCATAATCCTTTTCTATTTGAGTTCTTAGAGTTCGTCAAACCCTCATTGTTGACTGTAATGGTTTTGTTCAAGTTAGAAAAGAAAGTCTCGCTCCCAGGTTGTTACACGTGCAGTCAAAAGCACCAAGTTGAGTAAGGGGATTCTTCTATTATCTCTTGTATGTGTGGGCGGGGTGCGTGTGTGTGTATGTGTGTGTGTGTTGTGTTAGCATCGTATGCAGGATGACGTAGCACATGTATTTATTTCGTAATTAGTTAAAAAGAATACAAGCAATGTAAGTACAATTTCTGTAAGTAGGTCAAGCAATGTAATGTAATGTAGTAATAGTAGTGTAACTCAAATAGTCATGTAACGTAGTATTGTTTGTATGTGTCGTTGCTATGAATAATAATAATAATAATAAAAAAAAAAAACCAAGCCAATATAGGTTTACATTTCTTTCTTTAATTGTTCCTTCGTATTCCTATTCTTGTGGCCTCAGGGCACTTATCAAAGCGGTCAACTTAAATAATTACATTAAGAAATCTCCTAAATATTTGTTTTTCATAGCTAAAATGATCATCGAACTAAACGCACGTGATATCGAAAAGAACTTGAAAACAGTCACAAATCTAGCGAAACCTATAACGCATGAATCACAAATTCTCATAACATTACAATATTAAACAAAGTGAATGTTGCTTACCAACATTCGTGGGTCTTGGTTTCCTAGAGAATTTCACCCTAACTTGTCTTCTAGTTTCCAATAGATCTTGTTCTCAAGGGTCTTAAGTAGAACTGAAATGCGAGCTATGATCTATACTTATCTATAACACTGTAATCACAGCAGTAACGTAAATCAAACAACAAAATATTTCGCGACATATTCTGATTCTAACGGAAGCGGTAACACACACTACCAAGCAACCTCCGCCGCTTCCACTGATGCAGTCCTCAGTACCAGCAACCCCAGAACACAAGCCTGCACAGCAACCAGCAGCAGTACCACTTCAGATCGAATGACCCACCATCCCACCACCCACTCAGCCGCCGCAACAGGCCCAGCAGATCAGTGAAGCGCCAGCGGTCCATGAAAATCATCAAGTTACCAGATCTGGACAAGTAGTACGCCCACCACAAAAGTACAAGGACTCTCCTTGAAGGGCAATTAGGAGGACAATGAAAGACAAGGAACTCAAGAAAGAGCAAACCTTTGTTTGCCAACAGTGTTTTTTTTGCCATTAGTTATTTCTTTTTTTTATTTTTTTAAGAGATGGGGGGATGTCAGGTTATATCACGTTACTGTTATGGCATTACTCGCATTTCATTGTTACGTAATTCAATGCCCCCATTCGAACGCGTGCTTTGCTTCTCATGCAATAAAATAGAGTATTTGACGTGGACGTCTTGTCTCTTTTGCACGATGCATAACAGATACCCCGATGAAACACTTTCTTATGTTTGATATATTACTTGAAATTCCTAGTCATAGCTTCGTAAATAAATGCTAGGGATTTTCTAAGGATTACTAGCATGGAAACTCAGTGCCAAAACAACAGAATTTGCCTACAGGGCTTTTTCACAGACTTGACAAGCGGCCATATTGGATTGCTGAAACAAAAGGCAAAGATTGGATAACAAATATAGTAAAATCCCATAGGATTGATTTGGGAAACCAAAATGGTTGCCATTTCTTTGTTTTGGACACAAATATGGCTGTGATAATGTCATAATTATGAAAATGTTCTAGAGGTATTCTTTACTGGGAATTACAGTGCATTCATATGACCTGAATGTTACCATTTCTTTTGATATTACATTATTTACAAGATTACTTATTAATGCACCTACCTGACAGTATTTCTCCTAGCAAAACCCTTGCCAGTTTATATGTAATGACGACATCCTCGAAGCTTTCACATCCCAGAAAAGCAACATTGACAGACTATGATTAAAAGTGGAATCAGATTAATATAAAAACTAAATTGTATATTACTCTAATACATGTATGTAGGGTTTACATCCTGCATGGCTTACATGTAACCACAGGAGGAGTAAGACTCACAGGAAAAGTCTGGAAATGAGCTTACAAAAACACCTTAAAACCTAACTGTACCTCTGGTAAGGAATATATAGAATAAATTGTAAGAGAGCCACCCTGATTCACCATTCTATACACTACTTGGACTGGTTTAATTTGTAGTAATGTAGCAACATGTTGTGATGTGAGGTTCTTAGAAAAATATATAATACATATAATTTCAAATCCTGTCATTAATACGCTGCTAAACTGACCTTTGGCCTTGTTGGTACCAGGATTGATGCAGCAGTAATAACACCTAATGTGCCTTCTGAACCAATAAATAGCTGCTTAACATCATATCCTGAAAAATAAATACTGTATATTAGTACTGTATTGTATATTAATTATCTTCAACATGGTAATGACAAAGTAAAGAGGACAGCTTTAGCAGGTGGTTGAGACACTTGCCTATCTACAACGTTGGATGTTTTGTTCCGCCGGGAGGGGGTACTGCCTAAAATTTCAGACAGGTGTGTGCCAAAATTTGATACCCTATTCAAGGCCCAAACTCGAAAAATGACACCTATTCAAGGAAAAATGGGCTTATTCATACTAGAGATTGTTCAGTTTAAATAAACCGTTTCTTCTTCATTTCACTTGTCGTTTACGCATGTAAGTTTAATCATGTAAATCAATTTAGACAATGCAATTTCGATACCCTATCTGGGGATCAGGCCAGGAACAATGCCAAAAAGGGCACAAATGATAGCCTATTTAAGGATTGAGTAGTAGGGGGAGGATTTGACAAATGCCACCAATGATTTTTGGTATATACTTGGGTCTTTGCCCTCGTATGTAGCATAGAAAAACATTACTTGTATTCATTAAACCCCCTCTACACTACTTAGCAAATGAGGGGTCATTTAGAGATTGGCACCCATCTTGTAACACCAATTAGAGATTGGTACCTTTTATTGTAACACCCAATTAGAAATTTATGCTAATTATATAAGGATGGATTCTTCTGATATCACCGAGCAAGATCTTGATTATTTTCTTTCAATGTTTCAGGAACAGGCAACCGAACCTGAGATTGTTGGAAGCGGAACTTCCAACCAAGAGGATTTACTGCAACAACTGCTCGAGGACTCGGAAATTTCAGAGTATCTTGAGCAATTGCTGGTGGAAAACGAGCTACTAGCAGAACGAGTCTGCGGGGCAGGCCAAAATATTACTGGATGCATGCATTCCGGAGGAAGAGCGTTCACAACATAACCAACCCAGAGCCCCACCACAACAACAAGGAGGAGAAGAAGGTGAGAAGTTTTGAGATTGTTTGACGCAATTCAGCCACAGAATATCAGACCAACAAATTATCAGAATGAGATTCTGAATCTGTACGCAGATACAGTATATGCGGGGGAAGAGGAAAACGGTCGGCGCTTTATCAGATGGCGCATTATCAAAGAACTGAACAAAGACCTTACCCCTAACTTCATGGCAAAAATTTGAAGGGGTGTTCATACTTCATTTTACCTCAGGTACAACTACTTGAGTCAGCTGCGAAATATTGATAATGGTACGACCATCATATTTTACACAAACCCTGGCAGCTCTCCTTGGTTCGAAGATTTGGATTCTGCAGAGGCCTGCTCAAGTGAACAGGAAACCAATCCCCTGAATCCTGACAACATCAAGCGCCCATCAACAAAGTGGGAGTTTATAGGCTTCTTTAATGTTGACATAAAGGTTGTCTTAACCAGGGCGTCATTGGTGGGAACAGGTCCATTACCAGATTGGTTGCAAAACCTATCACACAGGTGAGCAATGACAGAGTTGGATACCTACCAAGACAACCTGTGTCTCTGGTGCTGCATCACAGTTCACCAAGGCGTGCAAACTGATCATAGCACCGCAGCAGCGAGGGAGCTTGCAAGACAGTTCTACAAGATGGCAGAACCACCAAACAATGTTGTAAAAACTTCACTTGATCAGCTTTAGGCTGTGGAAAGGTTTTTGAATGAGGGTTTAGACTTTTTGCAATGGATTGGAATCCGAGTATATTCACCAGAGAGGGAAGAAAATGAAGAAATAATATGGCACCTGAGAAGAAAGCCCTCAAGCAAACTTAAGAACATTTTGACAATCGGTGTTTGCGAGGAGCACGCATTTCTCATAAAAGATATTACCAAGCTTGCAAAAACGAATTTATGTGTGCATTGTAATGGGCGGTTTACACAAGCTTGCCACCTTAAACGTCACGTGGAAATATGTTCACAAGGAAAAACAGTAATCCTTTGTAAGGGTGAAAAAGTCGAAGCCCCACAAACAGCATATGAAAAGTGTTTCTATCCCAAAGTTCAAGCCTAAAAAGAGTCCATTCTCTGGCTTGAACAAGAAGCTGCAGAGTGAAAGATTCACATACATCATGCAATGTGTGGGCACGGGGGTGAGCGGTTGATTGAATGAGCTCTTGTCGATGGATACCACCCACCAACAAAGACTGTATTTCAATATCATGGTTGTTGGTTTCACGGCTGTCTGCATTGTTATCCACAAGAGAGAAACAAAGTAATCTGTTGGCGAAAAGTTAAAAAAAAGGGTCCAGCAATAAGACACCAGTATTACAACAGAACTTTGAGATGCACAGGAGCACTTCGAAAAGCTGGTTATTCCGTAGTCGAATCTTGGGCGTGTCAAGTTGGGAAAATAAAAGGAGAATTACCCAGCACCCAAACAAAAAGCTACCTGAAAGGGATCTTATTCGATTTTGAAGCATACAGGGATAAGAGTCAGCATAAGGACTTGACAGAAATGCTAACAATCGAGAGTACGCATGTGCCAGTTTCAGTAAGCTTGGGAGAAACTAATGAGAGGTAACCATTGCACATCTGCGAAAAGGATCCAAAGGAGTTGGCGCAAAAGTTTTGGTTAGAACATCAGAGAAAAAGTACGAGCAGAGTATGTGCCTGAAGACAAAAATCTGGTCACAAAAGCTCAGAGACAAAAGCTAGATGAGTGGTGCAATCAGGTCCTTGTTTTGGGTTTCAACTCTGGCAGCTACGATTTAAATCTGATAAAGGAGCACTTTGTGAATCACCTAGCTGGCCAAACAGACAGAGTGAGAGTGGGAAAAAAAGGAAACAAGACCATGTTTATGCTGACGAGCAGTTTCTGATTTCGCAACATAATGAATTATCTCTGATCCGTGCTTGCGTTTCGAAGCATGGTTTAAATGAAGACCAGGACTTGTAACACACAATTTATTTTGCACTAATACTTCGAAATCTGCTAGGCTTTGACAGGGCGTCGTCAAATTTGCAGCGGTTGAGAGTATATATTTGTAGTCAACTGAAATTACAATAAACAGAGGTTACTATTTACGTTACGATTCGCACAAGTAACGACCTGAACGACGAAACTTACAATTTGTGTTTTCTTGTGTTTTAAAGTCCTTTCGATGAAACTTGAAACTCTTGCTTCGCTTCAGTTGCTTGTGCTACGCGTTGGTTGCTTGTGCTAAGTGTCGATTTGAATAAATTATATTTATACTAATCTTTCGCGCTTCGCGAAAGCGAGGTAACAATTGAACTTGGCACATTTAATGCAATGATTATGAATCCGTGGATATGCGTGAAAATGCATAGCGCGCGGAAATGAATATCGCGTGAAAATGCAGATCAATATCGCTCCAGGAGTAAGTTATGCAAGGTGGGTGAAAGCATACGAATGTGAGGTAACAAAGTCATGGCTCCCATAGGAGTTGTTCGATTCGCCTGACAAGCTTGTCTACCCAGGGTTGCCGGATTACTCAAAGATCAGATCACATAAGTACGAAGACCCATGCCTGTGCAAGTGTAGTGGGTTACGACGCCAACTCTCTATCCTTCAACAATGTTGCAAGAAATGCCTTGTGGGAAAGAGCGAGTGGTTAATTACCAGCACAACCCACCAGGAGCAGCACGTTGGCTGACAGAACGGATAAAAGAAGGCACTTGGTTTGGCTTGGCAGAAGTAGACATAGAGATTCCCAAGCATCTCTGGTCTAAGTTTGAGGAAATACCTCACTTCTCTTTTACAACAAGGAGGTGCCAGAAGCTGTGATTCCAGAGCAAATGAAACGAACTAAAAGAAATCGAGGGAGTGGAAGAAAGCTGGTAGGAGCATTATCTGGAGAAAAGTTATTGTTGTATGCGCCATTGCTGCGATGGTACATAGATCACGGTGCAGTAATCACAAACCTGTACAGAACAATTGAGTACACTGGAAAAAAGATCTTCGAATGGTTTGTAAATGCAGTAACTGAGGCGCGTCGAACCAGAGATGCCGATATGAGCAAGGCAATACTTGCAGATGCATTCAAGCTGCTGGGCAACAGTGCATACAGAAAGCTTATAGAAGCTGTAGAGAGGCAAATGGAGAGAGAGGTAGTAGATAAAGCTTTGTGAAGCGCCTTCTTTAGCGATCTCGAGGAAATCGTGCAAGCTTATGAGATAGAAACTCGCAAAACGAGAATCAAAATAAAACATACTTTTCAGGTCGGAATTGTAGTGTATCAGAGGCAAAGCTGCGAGTGTTGCAGTTGTTAGTTTCGAAACGTTCTATTTTTATATACTTTTATTTTATCGTTTATGATTAACTCGATTGATTACGTAAAGTTGTAGTGTTAACATTTGATCACGTTTTCCAGTAGCCGTAGCTATTATATTACACGTGTACTTATCAGGTTAAGAGTTTCTTGCGAAAGACATGCTATCGTTGTACAACGAGTTTACTACATCTTCGCTATTTAGAGCAAGCTATCTCGCTATTGTCGCTATCATTGGGTTATATGCTATCAAGCTAGGAGCTAAACCAAAGTAAGTCTTTTTTAGTTGTTATAATTGTCGCATGATTTCGTTACTCTGTTTACATCGGTTTCTATTAGATAAAGGCTTAGTTGATTTCATTGTCGTTATGCACAATCTATATACGGTGCAATGTAAGTTACATAGGTTTATTTTTAATTTCCTTTTAGTTCGAACCACATCACATCAAATCGTATCACGCTATTGTTGTGCCTTAAAGCACATCGCTGCGTATCTTCGCTACCGTCAATTATCGTCAGAATAAACTTGTAAGTTGGTTGGAAAACTTTGTTATACGTCTGTTGTTTGTGCGTTCGTTTTATGCTCCTGGTCATTCGCTATCCTGTGACTCCACTAAAGTCACAGCAGTTTTACTACGACTGTCTTGACAAGTATATTGACAGGCTAATCGAGATGGATACAGACAGCCTCTACATGGGAATTTCGGCAGAGAGGCCTTGAAGATTTGGTAAGACCGGAGCTGAAGGCAGAGTTTGAGGCAGAAAAAAAGAACTGGTTGTCGTGGGATAAATGGAGTGGAAGAACCCCAGGGTTATTCAAGAAAGAATTTGAAGGCAACAAAATGATTGCACTTTGCTCCAAGAGTTATTTTGGCAACCACTCGAGGGAAAGGACAAGAAGGTCAGTGCAAAAGGGACTATAAAATCACAAAACAACAATCTAAGATGGGAGTGATTCAAAGAAGCATTAGAGATAGCCAAAGACATGACAAAAAACAGCACAGGCGGCCCATACGTTGTATGTGATTTATGTGACATTATGCAAGAGAATATATGCCCTAAATTCTACGTGTGGAAAAGAATGCAAATAAAAATTACTTAAGATCTAGAAAGTAGCAGACTAGCAACAATTTTTATAAAAATAACGACACATTTGAAACTACGTTTGCAAGACATGTTTCGGTCATTCAACGACCATCTTCAGATGAAAGTAGAATTAATTTGAAGTTACATTTGAATTTATAATATAATGCTAAACAAAGATAACTAACAAGTGTGAAATAAATTGGGAACCTAACAAAATAGCCAAAAATAACAAAAGAATGTACAATAGTAACATGCTGATTAGAACGAGAGAGTTAAATTAACATGGTATAATTGCTTGTTTAAAGAAGGTTGCTCCCAGGAGATATGTAGCGCTTCCTTTATCTTGACCTGGAATTTTGTGGTCGCATGGTCTATAACTTTAAAACATTCAGTAGAGCAGGATTTGTGGCATGCCTCAGATTGTTGAAGGTGTTGAAAAATATGTGAGGTCCTGTCCCTGTTTAGGTGTTCGCGAATGCGTGTCGAGAGGTGTTGCTTTATCTCTGTGGTCCTGGGGTAGATTAAAAGACATTAATTTAGATGAGTTTAGATTCTGAGGTTTTCCTACGAGTAAATTAATATCTTTAATTCGACCCCAGGACCACAGAGACGTCAAAATAAAGCAAGGAAAACACAAGGTAAATAATTTTTATTTGCATTCTTTTCCACTTGTAGAATTTAGGGCAATTTTCGAACTTTTCTCATATATTCTCTTGCATAATGTCACATAAATCACATACAACGTATGGGCCGCCTTTGAAAACACAGGCTTCTGAATGCGAGATGGCCGGATGGTAACATACGAGCTGGAAAGGAGGCACTTAAGGAGGAGCAGGAAAGAAGATTTGCAAGTGTGCCTGCCTGGGCAACATTTTCAGGCACCTTAGTAGTACTTGCCAGTTTTTTTATTGCAGAGATGCCTTTCCAATAGCCGCGGGGCCTGTAGTAAACGCATTCTTATTGTTTACCCATTTAGAAAAATGGCCGAGACAACCCATTTGGTGAGACAACTCATGCGGTGTTAAAATCAATGTTGAACCCCTCCCCCGGTGGAACAGGAGGCGGCAAATCTTTTGCGAGAATGTGAACTGTTGGAAGATGAAGTGCAGGAAGAAGAAAGAAGGTTTCGTTATCCACCACCAGCATATCCAAAGTACACAAATGTAGTATTCCTCTTGAAATGGTGGGAGGAATGGAGAGGGTCAAGGTTTTAGCAAACCTTGTGAAATATCTCCAGCGGCATTTGGGTCAACCGGTCAACTACATCTGTTTTTTGATCAACTTATTTTACAAGGTAGACGAGGCCGACTGGTCAACGAAATATGAAAGAATAGATATGCTGGAAGCAAAGGAGCCAACAACAGGAAAAGCGAGGGAGAAAGCTTGTAAAAGATTTTAGCGGAGCTCAGGCTGCGCGAAGCGCGCCACCAGAGCACCATGGAAAAGAAATTTTGGAACGCATTTAGCCGAGAAAATTTGGTAGTCACGTGACTGTACATACGTCCGTCCGTACAGACTCTGGGGGAGGGGAGTAACAAAGCAGCCCGACACGGGAAGTTCCATCTTTTCTTGGCGGGAAATCGTGGCATTGTACAATGTTTTTTGGCAAAAGCCTTAGGTTTCTTTATAAGCATCTTCGCTTAAAAGGTTTTTTAAAGCTCGTTTAGCAAAAGATACAACAGCAGCGCAGTGAATGCATTGTGAATATATAACGTGAAGACAATGGGGTTTTCAAAAGAGACCAATTACTACCACGGAATTTTGAAGCAGAGGACGAGCCAGTGCAAAGAAAGGACAGAAGCGAAAAATAATCGAGCAATGCCGCGAAGAACAATGGGCAAAGCCTTCAAACAGACAAAACAGCTGAAAAGAACAACGCAAAAGAAAATTGTAAAGAGAAAGACTCCGTGGAGGACAAAAGAAAAACAAAATTTTAGCAGAAGGTAAGGTTTACGAGTTTAAAAAGCGTGATGGTCAATCATTTTTTCTGCGTCGAGCCTTCATTTCCACTCAATCGGTCTTTTCGGTCATTTCGTAGGCAAAGGGAAACAGAAACCGAACAAAGGTGCCATTAACAAAGAAGCATGACTTTCAGTTCTGGCGAAACGATTTCGGGTGAACAGACGTTCGTGCGAACTACAATCTATCATAGAGAATCATCTTTACTTTAGCTTCATTGTTTTGTTGGCAGGACATGATGAGAGGTTAGCTTAGGTTAGAGAACCTGAGCAGTTAAGTTTTAATATGATATGGTTTTTGGATGTCCTTGTTTCCATGCCAGCTAGGCCACGGGGAACAGCTTGAATGTGAAGATTTTCAAATTTGGTGCAGCTTGCTCGTGAACATCATTTATGTAGTGATTTGAAGGAGCAATTCATGTCAATCTGACAAATGTTGAGGATAAGGATATGTTGAATGTGCAAGGCATATTCATATGACAACAACAACAACAACAACTTTATTGTACCCCAAATTAATTAGGTTTACAAAACTAGACAATATAAAATAAAATGAGTACATGGCTGCCCGAAATAACCACTATTGGCTAATGAGGAACTGGGCAGCCATCCTTAGTGTTTACATCAGTGATTTTAAAGGTCAGGTACGTAGGACTTAAATAAACACATACAACACGCATACACACACGGACAAAAATTAAGTAAACTAGGTTAAAAGTTTAGCGGAAATAAGCCAGAAGAAAAAGTATATAAACAGCTTAACTAAGATAAGAGAGGATATAGAGGTATAAATAGTTCGGTTGGTAGCTTGCAATGAAGCTTGATTTGAATTTATTTTTAAATTGTTTAAGTGTGTTGTAGCCCATTATACCCGCAGGGGTAGGGCGGTGCGAAAGCCTAGTCGTTTTAACTAAGTCACGTGATCCGTTTTGCATGATTTACCACGCGGTTTTAGCTGTGTTTCGTAACCGTGAAGAAATGCTGTGAGAAAATGTCGAATCCGTCAGAAGCCGTGTACATGTCAGTCCAAAGAAACAGTGCAAGCAAGGACATGTAAAAGGGACAGTGTAAACTAGGACATTGTGCGGTGTAAAATAAAACAAGTTGAGTTACGTATCTACAAAGTGACAGTAGCTTAATGTCATCAGATATAGCATTCCACATCCTGAATACTTCACATACTTCCACATACTTCACATCCTGAAAAACTACCTCGGTCAGTACTTCAGTTCTCCACTTATGGACACTGTGCAGGGTCTGGAAGGTGGAGTCCTGATCCCGCATTCCCGCTCCTTTTTCAGGTGAATGCCGTATCCCGCACTTTTTCTCATCGCTTTCCCGAATTCCGTTTTTCTTTCATCAAAAATTTATTTAAAAGAGGGCTAATTTTTGCATAAGCTAATTAATTTAAGATGTAGATTTGCCCTTTGGTTGTTATTTTGAATTACGCATGTTTTGGGGCTACTGTAAAATGCAGTTAGCTCTTCATACCTCAGTACCAAACAAATCGCAGCCTCTGGGGACGAGAATTGCACTTTCCTCGATAAAATGTTTAAAGGAACACCCTCGACTGCGTGTTCTTCATTGGTGCTACTGCCCTCGTCACTGACGGTGCTCTCCATAGAAGCAGAGCTGGCAGCATTACTTGCCATAGCTAGCGGTTAAACTATCCTGACGATAACAATAAAAGCAAAGAGCTTGGTGACATTGAAATGTATTGAGTATTAAATCAATCACTTGCGACACGTTCACTCTCAACCGTGTCTCCAGGCATCTGCTTGAAACAAAATACCCTCTTTATTTTGTTTGTAGATCACTTGACAGTTCCAATTAGATAACTATTAACCAGATAAACTCGATAGTTGTTTTTTTTTTCCACTGGAAACACTTACCAGTAATCACTTGCGTGGTTGATTCGCCTTTGCTGTCAGAATGTTCATCTAGGTGGTGAAAATTTCCCGAATTCCCAAAAATCAGGCAAGAATTTCCATGTCCCGTCCTGAAAGTTTGCTCCATCCCACCTCCCGAAAAGCAGTCAATTCCTGAATCCAGTCAACATATTTTTCATTTTCCCGAATCCCACACTGTATTTTGGTCAAATCCCGGATCCCGAAAATACCCTTCCAGACCCTGACTGTGTGGACATACTGTGGGTACTTTTATTGCATAAACATTATGGCATTATTCTCTCTTTTTGTTTTTCCTGTTTCCTCCTGCTTTTATTCTATAAACACTTTTTACTATGGTTAGTACCATTTTAAGTGAACAAATCAATGTAACCAACAAATGCTCATTTCAAAACATGACTCTTTGAAATCATTGGATTTTATGTTGGTACACGAGTGCCTTGTTTTTATCCCAATAATTTTTAATCAAAAAGCAGTCAACCTGATTATTTATTATGATTTTCACTAAGGAAACAACTTTAAAGTGACAATATTTTGCTTGTGATCAGTCAGGTATTCTTAATAGCAATTATACTCTGCTACATCATTCTTTTTTTTCTTTTTTTTGGTCCAACAATATTGCTTTGCTACTGTATAATTTTCTCCTTTGAAAATGATTATGCCTCAAAGAAACTTCTTGACAAACATAATTATTACACATCACCTGTATTCTAAATTGATTGGACTCCACCCCAACCAGGAAGCAAACAATATCTATTTTTTGTCAAGAAGCAGAGTACATTATTCACCAATACTGTCTAAGCAAAAGGCAAATAAATTACAGCTAGGTGATAAATTTGAACCTGGTTACAACTGGTGTTATTGAGATTTACGATGACACTGGGATCACAATTAAGATGCTTGGGTACATGCACTGGCAAAGAAGGATGAGATTGATTATTCTGGGATTTTTTGGTAATAATGTGTTTAGGTGACTCAATTATACTCTTGATTGTTTGGGTATTCAAAAAGATGAGAAGATTGCCTGTAAAAATTTTCTGAGGTACTCAACATTTATTGCCTTTTTGAACTGAATGAATTTTCTCACATATGCTGCCCGTTTTAGGATCACTATTTTCTATATTTCCGCTTATTCCCCGTAATAACGTAACAAGTACTTAATCCTCTACAGTTTCTGGTCTTCGTATTTTCTCCCCTTTTACTGCTCTAGTATTCTATTGCATTTCTTACCTTCTCCTTTTTCCTTACATTTTTGGCCCTAGTTTTAACCTTAAAATACCCCCCACCACCCCCCTTATTTCAGAATGTTTGAACACAAGCCGTTTCCCTCTCTTTCTACCACAAGCCGTTTCCCTCTATTCTTGATCTTAACTGAACTGCTTTCATTTTAGTCTCAAAACAATCTCACAACAATGAAATATCTCAAAACAATCCCATAAAAATGAAATAAACCGATATAAATTCATTCAATACCAAAACAATCTCGTAATGGCGTAACATCGTAACAACGCGCGCAATACTCAGACAAAAATCATCCACGTAAATAGCTGACAAAAATCGCTCACAGCCAAAGTAACAGTGTAATAGAATAGCGTAACAGTGTAATAAGGTGACAAAACTCATGAACGGCCAAAGTACTAGCGTAACAGCGTAATAAGGCGACAAAACTCTTTCGCAGCCAAAGCAATAGTGTAACAGCGTAATAAGCGGACAAAAAACACTCATGGCCAAAGTAATAAGCGTAACAGCGTAATAAGCCGACAAAAATTACTAACGACCTAAGTAATACCGTAACTGCGTAATGAGCAGACAAAAATCACTCACGGTCAAAGAAATACCGTAAATAATCGGACAAAAAACACTCACAGCCAAAGTAATAGTGTAACATCGTAATAAGCGGACAAAAATCACTCATGGCCAAAGTAATAGAGTAAACAGCATAATAAGCCAACAAAACTAACTAACGACCAAAGTAATAGCGTAACAGAGTAATAAGCCGACAAAAATCACTCACAGCCAAAAATAAGCAGACACAAATCATTCACAGCAAATTAATAGTGTATAAATAGCGCAATAAGCCGACAAAAATCATTCCAATTTCTTTTCCTTTGGGACTTGTATGGAAGTGGCATTGTGTTGTAAAGATGAGTCAGGTTCAATTTCACGCATTGATTTCGCACATCAATTTCGCACTCTCTTGAGACTTTAATTTAAAAGCATCTGTTAATTAAACAACCATTTTCTTAGTGCATACACAGAGCTCAGTCGGACTGTTATCACAACAACCATGAAGCGGCGTTTAGGCCAGAGGCGATTGCAGGAAAGGTAGCCGAACAAAAGCGTGTTCAAGATGAGTTAGGAGCAGTGCTGGAGAGACATCACTGAGTTAGTCAGACACGAAGCCATCATCACCGAAGACCAAGTGCTGCAATTTTTATCAGCCAAGTTAGGTTTATCGGTTTGCTTAATGTGAAGCTAGCGTTGGACCATGTGCCTCGCACTCACAGTGCAAAAACAAGAGGAACAAGCATCCCAATTCGGTGCGCTTTGGTATCCGCAATTTTGATGAAGAAAGGCTTTTTGGTTTCACCTGCTGAAGTGAAAAGCTATATAGAGATTTTAGAGCGTCACTGTCCGGCTTTCCTCTCCTCCTCCCTCGAGTTGGGGGATACTCTATGGGAGCTGACAGCAGAAACTGACAAAAGGTTTAACAAGGTCATTGCGCCACCTGTGAAATCGTGCTTGAAGTGCGAAGAGCTACTCACCATGCACAATCAGCCGTCTAAAGCTATAGTACATGGAGCTACCGGTCCACTGCCTGCTAGCAAGATAACTCTTGAGTGCCAAACATGCAGGACATTGTACGGGGTTGGACACTTTTCAGACGGAAGTGGTCGACATTTATATCCAGCAGGTAAAGAGTCGCTGCTAATTGAAGCAAGCAATGTTACGGCATATGTTACCTTGGAGCGTAGCTTCTACAAATGGATTCCAAGCCTTGGGTAAGTGTCATATTTAATTCTAATTCTCAGAAGCAGCAAAATCCGTACGTGCGAACCAAAACTTTCAAACGACTAGTTCCATGACCCATTCGAATGCTTACCTCTTATTGGCCACAAAAATGGAGTAGCCAGCACAGCCATTTGTCACTCAATTGTTTGGTTTTATATTAATTATAAAAAGTCAACGTTGACTCAACAGAAAAAAAAAGAAAATTCACTTTCTTTTTTTGTTTTAACAACATTTACGAACCATTGCCGGGTTTCATTCAGTGGGTTCTCAGAGGCATACAATGAATTTTTTTCAAAAGAGGTTGAAAAGTCCATGGAATCAGTGTCAGGTAAGGAAAATTGAAACACTTCAGTAAAAAATACAAGTCCAAACTGGCCCTTTTGTTACGTTTATTTACCGAGAAGTCATGGTCAAGGAAGCAAAGAAGTTGGGCAGCTTAGCTTGCATTTCGTTCTACCTATTTTCAAATTTCAGTTTCAATTTTTATTGATCCAGTTTTGGCACACAAAATCAGAAACTTCAATTCTTGAAACCTAAACTTGTTGTTTTCATTGTTTCCATTCTCTCAACATACAGGGAATTAGAGTGAAGGAGCAGCAGCAGAAGATTATAATTTACATTAATTGTTTTTCCAACTAATTTTCAGTTTGTAATGATAACTTTGAACTGGGTGCCGATTCTGATTTACAAGATGAAGTAACAGGTAATTAATGGTATGTGTATAACTCAAATAACTTCACGGTGCGTGTTGTCATGTTGTTCGAACTACTACACCGGAAACAATATTTTTAACTTTCAGTAAAAATGCACTGAGCGAAAATTAACCAAAGGTTGTTTTGAATCTCGATTCAATAGTTAGAAAAGATATCTCTTTGCCTAAATAGCCTGCATGGTATGCAGTTCGAAAGGGAAGAAAGAAGTTGAATCATCAAGAGCTTGATCAAAGCGCGAGTGTGAAAAAGTCTGTATTTCATGATCCTGGATAATGAAGATTCTTATATTGATGTCGAAATTATTACCTGCAAACCCAAAGACTGCACAATTAAAACAAATTGATCCAATTCCTTTCGTATCTAATTTGCTCCTATACCTTATTGGTACAACTATTGTTATAACATAGCGCGCGCGCTAGTCCTATCTAATCATGGACAAAAATCATGAACCAATTCTTTATATACGCACGGCCGTGCTCCATAAAATGACGTGTGCAGTTTCAATTTACCTGCAAAATTTTCGTCGAGTCTCAGGTGTTAGCTCCTTAACTTAGAGTTTCGAGAAATGATAGCAGTAAATGGAAGACATGCCAAATTTTTCTTTGGCTTTCGATCTTCCTGCAAGCAGTCAAGCCAACAAGAGCAATGAAAAGGAAGCACAAACGGCCCGTTTCCAGAATTTATCGGAACAGGAGCTAGAGAAAACTTTGGCTGAAAGGCATTCCGCAAGAACTAAGAAGGCCACAAATTGGTCTGTGTCAACTTTTAAAGGTAAACATCACTGTTTATGTCGGGCTTTTTTGTTACATTTGTTAAACCAGCAGAAAACTAGTTAATTACAAAATTACAAAACAATCGGAGACGCAAACATTTTCAGGCAACTTTCATTACAAACTGAAACTTTGCAGCCGCAATTGCACCGAGACATGGTTTATTCAAAGCGTCAGTCACGCATTGCCTATAAACTAAATGGTATTACCATTATTTCCTTTCTGAATTTAGCTTGGTGTAGTGAGAAAAAAATACAGACACCACTAGAACAAATGTCGCTTGGCCAACTAGATACAAACCTTCGCAGATTCTACGCAGAGGCCAGAAATAAATCCGGAGATGTGTACAGCAAATCTACGCTCCTTGGATTTCGTCACGGCATTGAAAGATATCTGAATACACCGCCACTAAACAAAGGCCTGAAGCTCACTTCTGACCCAAGATTTAAAAGGTCAAACGAAATGCTGAATGCGACAGTTGTCAGCTTGAAGCGTCAGGGAAAAGAAAACGTAAAACACAAACCGGCGATTGAAAACGAAGATTTGCTGCGGCTAAAATCCTCGCAAGTTCTCGCCTTGAGCAACCCACTTTCTCTTCTCCGTAACGTGTGGTTCCACATTGTCCTCTTCTTTTGTAGAAGAGGTCGAGAGGGTCAGAGGACCTTGAAAACGACCAGCTTCAAGTTTGAAGTGGACCCAACTGGTCGCAACTACGCGACGATGGCGCATGATGAAGCTACCAAAAACCATCCCAGTGGAATTGCCGACGTTTCCAGCACCGAAAAGTTGGCCCGAATGTATGAAACAGACGAAGTGAACGACGGCTACAAGGCCTTGAAATTGTACTTGTCAAAATTAAACCCGAAGAGCGAGTCGTTTTTCCAATATCCAAGAAAGAACTGGAGTTTCGACGACAACATCTGGTATGAAGCGCGTCCAGTCGGAGTGAACTAGCTCGACTCCATGATGAAAAACATCAGCGAAGCAGCATCCTTGTCGAAGCTCTACACCAACCATAGCGTCAGGGCGACAGCCATAACTTTGTGGTCTAATGCAGGAATCCCAAACAGGCACATTATGGCAATCTCCGGTCACAGAAATGAGCAAAGCCTTGCTCATTACAACACGCACCCATCCACTTCACAGCTTCGCAGTTGCAGTGAGGTCCTGTCGAACAGCCTTGTCAACGGAACAACCGAGTGCTCTTCCACCGGTACAACAGTCCGTCAAAAAAACAGTTTGGTGGCCCACGACAAGAATGCAAATTTACTGGAGTCCGTCTTCGGCACTATAAATTGCACTATACACGGCAATGTGAACATCGTTTTCAACAATTCAAATCCCGCTTCTTCTCGTCTTTGACTTTTGCCCACCGAACGTGTTTACTAAAGATTAAGTACTTTAACTTGTTTGGCTGCATTTTCATGAAGGCGTTTGACTTCGTTTAAAAAGTTCACTTACTTTCCACGACTTTTCCATTCATTGAGAGACAGTTTTTAGAAACTATTAGATGAAGCCAGATGAAGCGTTCCGTTCAACTGTCAATCAAGTGACTGTGGCGTGTTTTTAACCAGCCAATTAAGCCCCAGCCCCCAACTTGTTGTCGTATGTTATAAAAGAATTGTTTCATGCTTTTAGCTGTGCGTATATCGAGTTATGGATGCACTTGGGAAGTTAGGAGAGCACTCAAGAAGCTAGAGTTGCTCTCGGCTGCGCCTCGAGCAACTCTTACGCTTCTCTCGTGCTCTCCTAACTTCCCGCGTGCATCCATAACTCGATATACGCACAGCTAAAAGCATGAAACAATTCTTAAATGTTTTTTACCAGCTATGCTTCTCTTTATAATTCAACAATATCTAATTATTCAGTGTTTAGTTTCTTTACTTAAATTGTAACTAAAGTTTGTTGATGATTTACCCGCCTCGAATAGCAAATTTGCTATTTGCAGGTCTACATAACCTTATTATATTTTTGTCTTAGTAAATTTAATAAGTGTTAAAAGTGTGAGGGGTACAGAGATGGTGTTGATGTAAGAAAAGATTGGAATGCAGTTGTCGCAGCTTCAGATACTTTATTTTTTACTTGCTCTTTGCACTGCCATTTGCATGGATGTCATTATTAAATTTAGATGAGCAGAGTGGCTCATGGACAGACCCCTGATATAGTCTTAAAACTTCTACTACATCAGGCAAAAAAGTTATGGGAACCAGCCCTCATTGCAATCATATGCAATATCACAATGTGGTCCATGTTGCTAACAAGCAAACTCAATTTTGTTTCCATTTCAGTTTTAATATATAAAGCAACTTATATTCCTTTCTCATGGCAATAAAATGACTGATTGCAATCCCTAATAGACAAAGTTGAAAATTACATGACCCCTCTCCCCCCCCCCCCCCCAAAAAAAAAATCTCGTTTTGGATATTTTATTTACATGGACATGAAGAAACGTTTTATTAATTTACCCTAGATACCATTTTTTAAATACGCTTTCTCTCTCCATGTTTTAAACTAAAAGAAATTCACCCATCTCCGTGACTATTATCATTGGCAAACATTTCAAAGATAATTTTCAAACCCAGTACTTAGAACAGAAAACTGAAAAAATCATATAAAGGAAAATCGAAGGAAGCCTCCAATCAACGGCCGATTTCGTAGGTTCTAAGCTATTACTGCCTCATCTCTCATCAGCTGAATAATCTTTGTTATTCCTCTTTGGGGCCTAGTGTGTTTGATTACTAGAGTAAACTTTATCACCTTGAAAATTAAAAGTTGAACCGCATTGCTTAAAATGTTTGTTGTATGCAATGAGGGAAAACCCTCTTTCTCATTTTCTGCGATTGGTCACTACACAATAAACATTCGTTTGGCTGGACTCATGTGAAGATCGGCGTTTGACCCAAAGTCGGTCTTCAGGCATTATTCACGGCTGGCCAGGTGTTAAGAATGCCTCAGCCACTCCAAATAAAATCAGTCGAAGTTAATTGGGTCAAACACTGAATTTCACAGGAGACTAATTGGTTGAATTGGGTTCGGTTCATGTGAAGTATGATGTTTCACCCGGGCCTAATAGCATTGCTTACCATGCAAACAATACTTACACACACAAGGTGAACTGAGGAGCAGAAAATCTTGAGATGATTACAGTTTCGTCAACAAGAAGAGCATTTAACATTTGCTGTTCGTAGATCATCCTTCTGTGCTTTGGAAGAGAAGCCTCCATGCACAAGTTTTCGTCTGCGTCACACTTGTAACGTAGACCAAAGGATAGAAATCTGACCGATTATTTAACTGATTTGAAAATCTATAATGTTGAACATGATCATAAAATCGGCCCAATGCAGCATTCTCCGTCAGAACTTATTACCAGCAATGAAGAAAAGGCCGAGTTTTTAATGACTTTTTTGTGAACATTGGCAAAAACCTTGCTGATAAATACCATCCCCATGAGGGCGAAGATAAACCATGGATTTGACTGACCTCTACAAGAGAGTGACACGTACAATTGGTCATTTTTCATCTTGTACACTCAGGCTTGCCTGCGACCTGATCAAACTAAAACCAAGAAAAGCCGCAGGATCCGAGCAGATCCTAGCCAAAGACCTCGTAGCAGTTTGAAATTCCGCAATCGATGACCTCAATACAGTCTTTTGTAAAAGCCTCAAATCTTCCAGATTCCCATCAAAATGGAAATTGACCGAGTAGCTGCTATCTTTTAAGAAAGCCAATTAACTCGAACTTGCAAAATACAGAATGCTCTCTACGTTCAGTTTGCCTGGGAAACTCCTGGAAAGCCAGTTCTGTTGCGTGCTAGATGAGCATCTACAGACACACAATCTGTACAGTAACAATTAGTGGGGATTTAGGAAAGGCAGATGAACTGAACTGAATGTCGACCGAAAGATGGAGAGCAGCCCTAGACGAAAACAAAATTGTCGGAGCGATAGTTATCGACTTCAGGAAGGCCTTTGACACCATCTCACATGAGCTCCTTCCCTTCAAACTCCAAGCAGTTGGCATTATGGGCAACTCCTACAACTGGATATTGAACTATCTAAAAGACAGATCTCCCTTTGCAACAGTCCCACAAGGTTCGTTACTGGGACCTAGGCTCTATTCAATTTACGTAAGTGACCTGTCCCACGCTGTTACCGAGGGCTAGGTCGAAATGTATGTTTGACACTGTCACCCACTGCCTGAATGCAATTTTAAAACAAATTTACAGGTGGTCACTAAGAAACAGGCGAGATAGCAGCTCTCGTAAGGTCTCATATGAACAAACAACAGGGAGCTGCTACCCTACCGTAAGAACTCTTGATCCATAAAGGCAAAAGTGAAGCTATGCTCCTCTCTACAAAACCTCTAATTGGCCCTCTTCAAGAACTCCAATATGAAGATAGCAGATAGTTATTGCAGCTGTGTTTGCTTTGCCACAGTCAAGAATCCCTTATTACATTATTCCGTTATTACGGTTGTGTTTGCTTTGCCATAGTCAAGAATCCCTTATTACGTTATTCCGTTATTACGGCTGTGTTTGCTTTGCCACAGTCGAGAATCCCTTATTACGTTATTACGGCTCTGTTTGCTTTGCCACAGTCGAGAATCCCTTATTACGTTATTACGGCTCTGTTTGCTTTGCCACAGTCGAGAATCCCTTATTACGTTATTCCGTTATTACGGCTGTGTTTGCTTTGCCACAGTCGAGAAACCCTTATAACGTTATTCCGTTATTACGGTTGTGTTTGCTTTGCCACAGTCAAGAATCCCTTATTACGTTATTACGGCTGAAGTTTCCTCAATAATCGCTGTTGGCTAAGGTTTTGCTAAGAATCGTTAATAGCGTTGTTTCTTCCTTTTGGCCGAATTACATAAGAGTAAACAAGATCATTGCCGTTTTGATCAAGAAAAAATTTCAAACTGTCACTCAAAACAAATTCTGTGCCAATTTTGTGTTCATTTGGGGCAATGGTTACTGTTCTCCCGAATGTACCCCTCGTTGCAGAAAATATTTTTTCACCGAAATCTTTGTTGAAAAAGTTTTGGATTCTTTCGAGATCGTAGTTGTCAGGGTGCAAAAGAGTTTTGTATTGTTTATTATCCCCTTTCCATTCATAAAACACTTTCCCCGTTTCTCTTAAGTTGTTCGAACAACTTAACAGCCGGATATAACTCGGTTTAAGAATTGGCTTGTCAAAGTAAAGAGTGTGACCGTTTTCTGTTGTTACAATAGTAAGCACAACCATTTTATTTTTGTTGCATATAAATTTCTAATTAAAAAATGATGGGGAGTAATAAAAGATGAACATCTTCAAAACCACACGTACAAAATCAGATTCTGTTGCGTTTGACTATCTCGAAAAAGGGCGCAAAATCAAATCGAAGGAAAGGAGTCTGCCAACCTCACAAAATGGATTCAAAACCCCAAGGCGAACGTGAAGGCTGTACAAGCCAAGGCGTAGGCAGCTTTTTCTGCACGGTTTCCGAGGGCCAACAAAAGCAAATTTGAAGCACAGACAATTTTTGCGCTGGACAACACAAAGAGGGTGAAGGTAGTCTGCAAAGCGTCTTCGGTTCAGACAGCAAATATTGGAGTGCAGGCATGAAAAGTGAAGTATTTGACAAATATCACACAACGCTGAATCTGCCGCCGCAGGTGCGGGCTTCTTACATCTTCCACATGTACTTCACGGTTCGGTGCATCTTGTATCAGCTCGGAGGCATCCAAAGTTTCAGCGCATTGCCGGGCGACCCTCTTACAAAAGATTGTCCACAGAGTTCGGCGTTCACCCGTGAACTGATTTCCGCCTCACGTACGGGGCAAACCGCGGGCTGGGAAGCGTTTACATTTATTGATACGACCCTTTCATACTGGACGTGCCCTATCCATCGGAAAAAGCAAAATTCGACGACAAGGACCCAAAGGCATCAGAAAAGGGAATTTCAGTATGCTTCATAAGAAACTATGCCGCGGAAGAGCAATTCAAATGGTTCACGCCCAAAACCTTGGCAGGTTTGACCCAGGGGGGCACGCAAAGGAGGCGCAAAGTGAGTTCCTTGTCTTGGTGGAAGACGCGATAAGGCAAACGGATCTGGCCAAGTCAGTTTCAAGATACCAACTTGCCGTAGATGAGGCAAAGGTGAGGCTCAACCTTGCTCTGTGCCCGGTA
Source organism: Blastomussa wellsi (assembly GCA_947652115.1). Classification (NCBI taxonomy): domain Eukaryota; kingdom Metazoa; phylum Cnidaria; class Anthozoa; order Scleractinia; family Plerogyridae; genus Blastomussa; species Blastomussa wellsi. Next base: position 26,774,432 of record OX393561.1, read on the forward strand.
GCCTGGCTGATGCCCACGCAGATGGTAATTAACACAGAGAGCACGATTGGCTACAACAACCAGCTCAAACAAACGATGCCAGGTATGAAGCTGGGTGTAAACAACGGGGTAAACAAAAGCACAGAAAAAGCAGGGCTTCGACTAATGGATGGCGAGAGACCGCCAAACAGTCACCCTTCGAATCCAATTCATAAAGCAGCAAAAAAAGAGGCAGCTCCTGTGATCCAAACAGCTGCAGAAGAGCAAACGGAATCTGAACCAACGCCCAAGGCTGGCGCCGGTAGGGAGTCACATGATGTGAACAAAATAGCTGTTATTGTTGGCGTGGCTGCAGTTGCGGGTTTGGCATTCTTGTCATTTCGTTAACGCTGCTTCTTGATATAGGTCTCCATTAGCCAGCCAAAATCAGCAGCCCAGTGTGCTCAGCAAGAAAGGCGATGGCCTGACCAGCGGCTTTGAAGAGGAAACTCACAATCGAGCCAATGAGACCTGGCAGAGCAGTTGATACCTTTGAGCCAATATCTTTCAGACCTTTTCCCAACACTTTGCCGGTGGCCCAATGCTTTGCCGGTGGTGATGGCGCCAATAAAAGCACCAATCGTGACACCAGCAGCAAGAAAGATTGCTGTGACTGTCACACCATATTTTTTGAAGATCTCTTTGACCCTTTCACGAAGTGGAAGCACTCTTTCTCTTTCCTCAATCTGCGTTTGCAAGCACGCGAGCTCCTCGGTTCTTTCTGCAACTCTTCCTTCCGTGGCTTCTTTGTCAGAGGGTGAGGCGTTCTAATCGTTGATGATTTTCTGACCTTCATCATTTTGTTGTTGAAGGTTGGTTTCTTGCTCTTTCAGCCCATCCAACGTTCTTGTTTCGTTAAGATTTTGTTGAAGAGCGTTTCTTTCTTTGTCCTTCTTATCAAGGTCTGCTCTTAGGTTATCAACCTTTTCTTGTTCTTTTGTTTTATTTTTTGCTTGTTTTTCAAGAGCTGCCACCTCTTTTTTTGCATTTTCAAAATCTGTTTTAAGATTTTTTATCAGTTGCTGCTGTCTCTGCAGTTCTGCCTGACTTTCAACATTAGAACCATATTCATCTTGTAACCCATCAATCCTTGCTTGAGTTTGCTCAATTCTGTTTCTCAGATTTTGAGCCTCTTGTGTAGCTTTTTCCTTTTCTGCAGCAATTTTTTCAGCATCTCTTAATTGTCATTCGGTCTCTCTCAATCTCTGATATTGTTCGCTTATGCTTTCATTGTCTTGAGCGATAATTTCTTTAGCTTCTGGACCCAGAGAGTATTTGAACTTATCTGTGAAGTTTTTGAGAAAACCACTACGACTTTTTCTGAAAATTTTCAGTCTCACCGCCTTTTGAACCAAATGATACAAATGTTGTTTCAATTCCACTTTTTTTGCTGAAACCAATTGGGCCTAATTTTCTGAAGTCACCTGGATCCACAAAATCGCCCAACAAAGGAGCTTCAACATGGGATGTGTAAGGAATCCCGCTCTGTTCGTGCTGCATTCTTTGCATTTCATAGTGTTCGCCACTATGGAAGGGTGTCAATGCAGAGCCAGGCTGAAATGGACGGGTAGTATTGGCCTTCTGCCATTGCATATTAAACAAAAAAATTTTTTTGTTTAATATAGATGATGGTGGTGCAAGAAAACCTTCGGCCAATGCACAACGAGAAAAAGCTCGGCGCGATGAAAGCCGAGCGTGCAGTAAAACGCATCACCTTTGATCGTAGCGATGCCAGCCCCAGCGAGACCCTGTATGTTTCGGTGCCCAAGCTGAATGAGAATGAGGTCCTCGTGCCCGGCTCGCTCGCACTGCTCTTCAACATTGACTTGTCTGGAGGGCATGCCAACAACTTCCTCATTCAAAATGTTGCACGCGCTCTGGTCGGTTGGTAATGCAGGACATGGTGGTGATCTGGGAGGACCTTTTCCTCTTGCAGGAGGAGCAGGACAACATGCTGCTGGACGGCATTCAGAGTGAGGACCTTTGCAAGATCCCCTCAAACGCTGGGGATAAGAAAACCACTGGTATTGCCAGGGAAAAAGCGCTGAACAATGTTTTCAGAACGAAATACCGTATCAGACTGGACCACCAGATTCTGACCGACCACGTAGTCTTTTACCCCCAAGCTCTTAACAATGACCTCGTGTTTGAGTTGACACTTGCGCCAGCCTCACAGGTTGTCAAAGGCCCTGACCCAACAAAACTGAAATACACGCTGACCAACATCCAGCTCGAGTACGAAATGATCAGAAGCAATACTCTGGAGGCCGACGCGCACAGTATTTATTCCAAGGGCAAGGAATTCATGTACGATCACGTGATGCGGGCTGAGGTGGTCACCTTCGCAAAAGGCACAGAAACAAGGATGAACCTCAGAGTCAAACCCCAGAGAAGGTCCCTTTAAGGCATCCTTCTCCTCTTTTTTGAGCCATATGTCGCGGGCACCAGGGATTCAGAAAACTACCTCAACCCTGACCTGACAAAAGTCAGCATTACGGTGAACGGCTCACCCAACATGCTGTACAACAATGGCATCGAAGGCAAGGACATTTGGGAGGAAGCCAGCCGCTTCTTTGTCAAGACAAGAACCCCGCACATGAATCTGACGAAGTTATACACCGATGACAAGTACGGGTGATTTGCGCTCAATGGCAGATCAGTCGCTTCTCGGCAGAGAAGATATACTGTGCAATACTGAAATAGAAATGAACCCGAGCAACATCCTGTTCAACGCTCTCATTGTTGGTCCGACGAATTCAGGCAAATCATGGTTTGTGGTGGACCAGATCTATGGCCCTTTCGTGGCAAGTTCAATTACATCGTGCTCATCTGCCCAACATTCCTGCACAACAAAACCTACCCCCGAATTGGTGTAGATGATCCACGAATGCTTGTAATAATATGCGTGCAACATGAGGTGGAAAATTGGTTGAAGCTCGTGAGCTTTGTTTTGGAGGGCACCAAACGATCATAATCCTTGACGACTGTGCAGCCTCGAAAAATGCGAAAGGGTGCACAGGCCAGCTGGTAAATCTTGCATTTTCTGCTCGACATATCGGCATCAGCGTTTGGGTGCTGACACAGAAGATGACAGCCTCCTTCTGGGAGAACGTCGCAGCGATCGTTCTCTTTTACATCCCCGTGGCCAAGACCAAGAAAGCCATCTTTGATGATTACACAGGGGAACTCTCCCAGGATGAGTACAAAGATCTGATTTCAAAGCTGAAAGAGCGAAAGTTCACTTATCGCGTGTTCTCGCTTCGACACCCCTATGGGGTTGAGTTATTTTGAATTGAAAAAATGAAAGTTGTAAGATATTACAATGGTTGAAGAGCATGCAATCGCGGAAGTTATGAACCTGCTGGAAGCCGAGCCGTCGAGCGGGCCAGCTAAAGGTGTTGTGGCAGGCTTAACAGCGCCCGGGCCTGCTGGTGTCGACAGGAAAAGCCAAAGAGGGCATCTGGGTGCAGTTAACACACGAGCAGGCGAAGTGCCTGAGCGACAAAGATGTTGAGAAATACACCAAATGGTACGAGACATACATGGGCTCAAAGACAACTGACAGCTTGATCGACAGCTTCATTTTTCTTGTGACCAAAGTGGTCGGAATGGCCGTTGACGTCAAAGACATAGATGCTTATCAAAAAGAACTCAGAAACGACTACATCATCAACAAAGAGCTTTCCAACCTTGCCGGCAACATTGCTTTAAAGTGCGGCCGTTTTCTTGCTCTGGCCAACACGGTGCTGATCACCACAAAACACATTGATTTTAATGAGCATTTGAAGAGTAAGTTCGAAGCAAAATCGGAAGAAATTACTGAGCATTTCTCGCCAACTATTGTTATAATAAAGTCTTCAAGTCCTCAGCTTCTACGCTCGCATTTGAAAGATCAACTTGATGGGAGGAACAATTTTATGATTACCGCTTTGGTTAGAACAGTTCGGGACTCTAAGGAATGTAATGTAGCGGTCGTTAAAACGTTTCTTATTGTGCATAGTACTGTATAAAACAAGACTTCTTGCCTTTTTATGATTGTTGTTTTGGTGGGAGGAATTTTGAACAGACAACAATATCCTTAAGTGATTTTTCCTTCCTTAAATGCTACAATCGGTTAGGTTTCTAAGCTCATGATTGCAAGACTGGTTTTGGATTCCTAAGGAGGTCTCCTTCGACAGTTGCTAAAGCTTGTTTCTAAAGAGCTCTGAGGCGAGCTAGTAACAAGTGCCGATGAGAGATTCAACTCCGCTTTTATGGTATCCTGCAGTCAGTAACAGGGTTGATCTATTGTTTATATTACAGTAATTATGCAGATTGGCGGTTTTTACACGCTGCATGGAGTTAAATCACTCAAATTAGCTGATAGAAAATGATTTTGCATGTAGCTAGTTGATCAGGAAAGGGCTGTTAGATAGTCTTAAAAATCTGTTAGCTTTGTTGAGCGTAGAGATTCGCCAGGGCGATAAAACAATTCCTTGGCACAATGTTGACCGAACAACCTGAGAGCGCACATTTGCAAGTCGATATCACACAGCAAGCGACAACCCCAACTCCAACCACAAGGCCAGCAAAAAAGCCCAAGCGAGTTGCTGGTCGTAAACTCATAGCTGAGAAAACAAGGCAGGCCCGCGAAGCACAGAAAAAAGCTTTTATAGAGGCTTCTGCGAATATTTGCAAGAGAGAAGGAAAAATAATCTGCGCCTGCTCCTGAGCCGGTTCCAATGGATCTCTATCAGCACAACCCAATGGATCTCTATCATTGGAACTGGCGCTACGCTTGTTACAACTTATGTCAAGCATGAGGACATAATAGCCTTTTTAGGTAAGCAACCGGCACCGGCACCTGCACCAGAACCCGCGCCTCAGGTGAGGATGCAAGCATCTCCACAACCCCAAAAAAGGCATTCACCCGATGGATTAGCCAGAGGTGAAATTGATTTGAATTTATTTTATGATGTTGTATAACAAAATGTGGAAAGTACCAGACTTCCAACAGTTTGCAATAAGCATCACAGCCGTTTCAGGCATTGGCTTAATTTGGGGGACATTCACGTACAATTGCCTTAAAACTATCTTTTGGATTGCCAAAAATCCTGATCATTTCAAAGAAGTATTTGAGGAATTAGATGGCGAGCAACAATTTCAATTAACTATTTTTTTCTCTTCTCTATAACCAACATGTCTGACAAGAAGCTCGTGAAAACAGTCATGGATGCCGCCACCCTTACAGGCCTCGCTGCTGGCATAGGCTGGGCTGCCAAAAAAACGTTCAAGAAAAGTTTGAAAACTATGCAATGTTCACAGCTGTAATGGTGGGGAGCGTTGCGCTCAAACAGTATCTTGAGGAACAGAAAATCCTTCCCACCAATGCCTAAAATTCTGCATTTGCAAATACCTCTGATAATATACGAAGCATGGCAAGTATCGCGATTATGGTTGGCGGGGCTGTGTTGAATGCAGCGGCTTTTATTGGCGGTAATTATCTCGTGAGGGCTTTTGGGGGCGGTGACAAAGCAGCACAAGAAGAAAAAGTGCACCATGATAAGGCTCTCAAGGCGTATCAAGCTGCGTACGCAAAATACACACGTGACTACACCAAACTTCTTGACTGGATTGCGACAAACGTGCAAATAAAGGAGGAGGCCGAGCAGAACTTCGCCAACACTGACTACACCTTTAAGCTCTACAACCAGGCACATCCTGAAGAATGAATGATACCTACCAAAGAGCCCAAGTTCTCTGATTTCTATCAGCGAAGCGAGCAGCAGAAAAATGGTGAACTCGTGTTCGTGGGCGCCGGGACGATCGCTCTGGTCTATGCAGCCTTCCGGTTCCTTAAAACTTTTTAACTCCTTACTTATAGAGCGCGATGGATGCAAAACTCGCAAAGATATACTACGGCCCTGGGGGATATTGGAAAGGCATTGCCGCTATCGAAAAATTATCCGAGGCCGCCAAGGTACCAGAAGAGACCGCAAAAAAGTGGCTGGTCAAGCAAGCCCTCTGGCAGATATACCTGCCCGCTCTGAGGTGCATTCCTCAACCAAAATTCAATGTGTCCACACCCAATGCGGTCCACCAAGCAGACCTTCTTTTTCTGCCACACGACAAACTGCCCCGCGGGCGCAAGGTTTTCAAATACGCGCTGACCGTTGTCAACGTGGCCAGCAGCTTCAAAGAGGCCAAACCCTTGACTTCGAAAAATTCTGATGAGGTTGCCCAGGCCTTCCAGAAGATTTACAAGTGCGCGCCTCTCAAATGGCCTCATCTGCTACAAAAGACATAGAAAATCACAAAACCTTTACCTGGGGCGGCCGCGTTGACATTCACCACGACCAGGCCATTGTTGAACGTTTAAACCGCACCCTTGCCGAGCGCTTGTTCGGGCATCAGTAGGCCGTGGAAGTGCGACTCCCTGAGGGCCAGCGGTCCACCGCATGGGTGAAAAGACTTCCTTAAGTTGTTGCCGCTCTGAACAACGAGGTAACAAAGCCTTATCGGCAAGAAACCCGCAGAAGCTATCAAAGAAAAATCTGTTTATTCCAAACCATCAATACCTGAAAGAAGGCCTGTTGGAAAGAGCGAAAAAATCCTCCCCTCTCTTGTCCAAGTTCGTTATCTATACTATCCGGGAGAGTTGGAAGGTGGGGGAAAGAAGAGAGCCACGGATCCAATCTGGTCGTTGAAAGTTTACAACATTGAAAGATCTTTTACCAAACCAAATCAACCCGTTCTCTACTATTTGCATGATGGGCCTAAGCGCCGCTTTGTGCGTGAAGAGTTGTTGGTTGTCCCTCCAAACACACAGTTGCCCCCGGAGCAACTCTAACAAAATGCTGACAAATCAAAATCTGCCAATAAAGCTTCTATTTCAGCTTCTAACCCCCCCGAGCAACGCTATTTCAGCATATGACGGCCTGGAGTACCCGTAAGGATGGATCCTGTTGTCCGCATTCTGCCGCTTTGAATCAAACGCCGACAGCGAAATCTTGTTTACGTGCATGCCATAGATCTCATGCCCCTCACTTCGAAGAATGTTCATTCCGTGCCATAACTGTTTCGCACCTGAAAGCATTTCCTTGTACTGTTCATGCATTATTTGTTTCTTAACAATGCACTTTTTTACGCCCTTCGCTTTTTTTTCGTCCGCCCTCAGAATCGAGTACATTTTCAGCCTCAGACACATGCATTCTGCTATCGGCATTCCGGCTTATTCATCTTTCATCTTGCCCAAGGCCTTTTTGTTGGCGTTTGTGTGAAGTGGATGCTCCTTGCTCGCATCATCAAGTAATTTGTTTCTTTCGATGTCTGTGTAGACATCATCCGTTTCTATCTCAAGCAGAAGGCTGTCACTGTGTACAAGAGCTCGCACTTTTCACCGTAGGATTTTGCTGTCGTCAAGGATCGTCATACCTGTGTACACAGGTTTATTCAGCAGCAGCTTGCATTTAGATAGATAGATAGTTAGATAGATAGTTTATTGAAATTACCCTTGCAGCCCGAGGGCTGAATTACGATAATTTTTACAAGTGTAAAACGTAAATTAAATTACAACTATAAATAATACTAATAATAAAAATTACATAATGGTAAATTAAGAGAGTTACTTGATAAGAATAAACTTATCATTATTATATAAACACTAAGTTATAATTAAGATACAATTAAAGTTATTTAAGTTGTAAAAGGACGTGCTATCGGCAATGGCTTATAATAAAACTGTCTCTAAAACGATTGGTTTTAAAACGCGGGACTTGGAACTTGCGATTTCCCCGTGTTCGCACTGTGCCAGAGTAAGGTGGCGGGAGTAGTGGACGAAGATTATGATTATTGTTGTTATTTATCTCTTGAAACAATAAGTTCCCAATCGCCTCTCTCCTGTCATACAAGGTTGGTATGTTAAAAACTTCCTGACCATAAGATAGTTCATTAGTGCTTATGCATGTAGATCCCCGCCATGTTTGTAAATTCGGCAAACCTTGAGTGCAAAGGGCTGGCAACCAATTTTCTTATTTTGTTTTCCTCGTCGCTGCGCACGATTTTTATGTTGCGCAGGTTTTCCATGGTTTTGAGTTGTTTATGAGCTTGTAAAAGTTCTTTTCAAAGTCGCTTCTTGCATTTTTCCTGAACTCAGTATTCATCCTGATGTACAGCTCCATCCAGCATTCTTGTTCGAACCCGAGCACCCTGTGCACGCGTTTCAGTTTCATGCCTTGCTTCAGATAAAACTGAAGGTTTCTGTAATGCACGACATAGTTGTTTTTGTCTTCGAGGGTCAGCAACAGCTTCTTGCTCTCCGGTTAGGTTAAATCCAGGGCTTTCATTAAATTCTTTTGGTAGTCCGACATCCATTCCTTTTTCACGACTTTTTTCTCCAGTGCCAGGGGATAGCTGTTGTTCCTTGTGCAGTTCTGCGGGATATTCAAGATCAACCGTGAGAATCCACCCGTTCTTTGTGCTCTCGTTTTTCTTGAGGATCTCCTACTCTGTGGGCACAACGCATTTCCATTTGAAATCTCTTTTGGGGAGGGGCTTGCTCATTGCCCATCCGTAAAGGTTGTTTGCGTCGAGATACATAATATGTTCAAGGTCTGTGAGTAACTCCAGCTTGACTCCCATCTTTTTCAAGAGCGCGTCCCAGCTCAGGACCAGCGACATGTAATAATTTGCCGGATCAAACCCGTACTGCTCTTGGCATAGGTTTCGGAAGTTCTCGAATACATCAGCCAGCAGGGCGACATCCGTTTTCACGTAAAGATTGTGATAGTCGCCCAGTGTTTTGCATTCGAAAGTTCTTCGGGATATTCAAGATCAACCGCAAGAATCCACCCGTTCTTTGCGCTCTCTTTTTTCTTGAGAATCTCCTGCTCTGTGGGCATAACGCGTTTCCATTTGAAAGGGGCTTTTTCATTGCCCATCCATAAAGGTTGTTTGCGTCGAGATACATACTATATTTTTTCGGTTTGCTGGGGTCATAGTCAGGCAGCAAGAGGTTGTTTGCCTTGGCGTACCTCTTGCTTACCATCGAGATTCCACCACGCATTCCTCTTTCCACGAAGAGATGCATTTCAAGGTCTGTGAGTAACTCAAGCTCGACTCCCATTTTTTTCAAGAGCGCGTCCCAGCTCAGGCCCAGCGACGTGCAATAATGTGCCGGATCTAACCCGTACTGCTCTTGGCATAGGTTTCGGAAGTTCTCGAATACATCAGCCAGCAGGGCGACATCCGTTTTCACGTAAAGATCGTGATAGTCACCCAGCGTTTTGCATTCGAAAGCCTCCCAGACCCTCTGTGCGTGCGCGTAATCGTCGTCCGATATGTGCTCGTCATTCAGTTTGCTGGAAAACTTGTCTTTGTCAGGCAGCCTTGTCTCGCTGAATCTCTCCCACGAGTCCATGTACTCGTAAGGGTAAATACCCTTTTTGTTAAGAAGTTCGCTGCCTTCTGAGATGTTTGATGTTATTTTTAATGACTCCTTTGGGGTTGCGCTTACAAGTGAATCAAGGCTTCCTTGCAGAAGGTTCAAGCTGTCAATGAAATGCAGATTCCCAACTGAAAATGTGATGTACTTTTCCATGTTGTTGGCGATGCATTTCACTTCTTTCTGCTGCTGACATCGCTTGCATAAGGTGGTGCGCATCGTAGCCCCTCAGGTTGTGAAATACAACTGGAATGGGTGCCGTCATGATGATCTTTGCCCGAGAAAAAATTCTCAGCAGGTGCCGTAAACTGATGCCGCGGCAGGGGAGAGAAAGGTGTGTTACGTAGATGTCATTAAAGTAATTACCCTGAAACAATTTAATAACCAGACATCATGAATCCGCATGGAACGTCTTTATCGAGCGTGAGGCAACGCGAGGCCATTCGAGACAACCATTTTGCCTATATTTTAGACATTTGATGTAGTTAAAAAATATACGATGTTTTAAAATGAATAAAATGCTGATTGCTACATCCTCACTAAATAATGCCAGATTTCTCATAGACTATATTTTTATACACTCCGTTGTGCTGCTTTATGTCTCTTTAATACCTTGATAAAGTTATTTTTGCTGAATGTTGAACAAGCACGCCATACTTAAAAGAACCTTCGGCAGCACGTCATTTTATTAAAACTGTCATATTTTTGCCCGATTTGCTTTGCCTCCAAGCAAGCGTCATATCACGGATTATGATAACCCGACAGTTGAAACAGTTGAAAAAGCCTGCCATGCGCGTTCTTCTATCTTCTATTCTTTCGAGGGTTACAAGTCCATTACTCGACCCTTGAAAGCATTGGTATGACCTCAAGAAGAAAATTTGTGGTGTCCGGCCGGCGGATTTTTTGAGAAACGAATTATTTAGGAGATTTTCCGACAAGATACGAAGTGTTGCAACCCGGGAACTTCAACAGGCAAATCGGCGTTTGCTGTTGTTGAGTTCAACAGAATGCCAAGTACCATCATCGTCGCTTCCACGTTCGGCTTAATTGCTGGCCTTATTCGTCAGAAAGGTATTCTACCACACAGTCTCATCAATTTGCCACGTTTTCTGCCAATTGTTGGCCTGCTGAACTCCGATCGCCCGAAAGACATTTCTTTTGGCGGGAAAATCCACCAAAGCTCAGAGGAGCTCGGTTCCTCGCTCACTAAAAGAACAGCGAAGATAGACTTTCTTGAAATGCAGATGAAGGATCTCCAAGCTCGCTTTGCAGATTTCGAGTCGTTCATGGAAACAAGTTTGAACGTTTTATCCTTTTCCAATTTGTCTTTGCCATGTTGCTCCTCGATGCCGTTAAAATCATGCAGTTCCTCATGTAGTGTAAACCCAACACTAACTGGTGTTGCATTTTTTAATTGGTGTTGCGTTTTTTAAAGGTAGAGGTCAGACTAAAATGGACTAGCTTTTGCCTTTAAATACAGACTAGGATGCTATTTGAATACCAGACCAGAAGTAAGTGCCTTTGTTTTTATTCATATATTTATATCATTCCTGACTAAGCATCTGGACAAAGTCACGTCATTATAATTACTTCTCAGTGCACAACTTGAATCATTCTCATTTTGTTTCAACAGGTTCTAGCTCAGCATGGACTGTTGTTATCTAAAGGTTGAAACATGTACTTTTTAATCATTTGTGTTCTGTACTGATTTCTTCTCTCTTTTGGGCAGTCAGTCGAAACTGGCAGGACTTTTGTTCTGTCTCACTTGGGTAAACAGTCTATGATGGACTGTTGTTATCTGAAGGCAGAACCTAATTTTTTTATCATTATTTTGCACTAATTTGTTCTGTCTCACTTGGGTAGTCAGTCTATGATGGACTGTTGTTATCTGAAGGCAGAACCTATTTTTTATCATTATTTTGCACTAATTTATTCTGTCTCACTTGGGTAGTCAGTCTATGATGGACTGTTGTTATCTGAAGGCAGAACCTAATTTTTTTATCATTATTTTGCACTAATTTGTTTTGTCTCACTTGGGAAGTCAGTCTATGATGGACTGTTGTTATCTGAAGGCAGAACCTAATTATTATTATTATTATTATTATTATTATTATTTTGCACTAATTTGTTTTGTCTTACTTGGGTAGTCAGACTATGATGGACTGTTGTTATCTGAAGGCAGAACCTAATTTTGTTATCATTATTTTGCACTAATTTGTTCTGTCTCACTTGGGTAGTCAGTCTATGATGGACTGTTGTTATCTGAAGGCAGAACCTAATTTAATTTTTGTATCATTATTTTGCACTAATTTGTTCTGTCTCACTTGGGTAGTCAGTTCTTGATGGACTGTTGTTATCTGAAGGCAGAACCTAATTTTTATTATTATTTTGCACTAATTTGTTCTGTCTCACTTGGGTAGTCAGTCTATGATGGACTGTTGTTATCTGAAGACAGAACCTAATTTTTTTATCATTATTTTGCACTAATTTGTTTTGTCTCACTTGGGTAGTCAGTCTATGATGGACTGTTGTTATCTGAAGGCAGAACCTAATTATTATTATTATTATTATTATTATTATTATTATTATTATTATTATTATTATTATTTTGCACTAATTTGTTTTGCCTCACTTGGGTAGTCAGACTATGATGGACTGTTGTTATCTGAAGGCAGAACCTAATTTTTATTATTATTTTTATTTTGTACTAATTCGTTCTGTCTCACTTGGGTAGTCAGTCTATGATGGACTGTTGTTATCTGAAGGCAGAACCTAATTTTTTTATCATTATTTTGCACTAATTTGTTCTGTCTCACTTGGGAAGTCAGTCTATGATGGACTGTTGTTATCTGAAGACAGACCCTAATTTTTTTATCATTATTTTGCACTAATTTGTTCTGTCTCACTTGGGTAGTCAGTCCATGATGGACTGTTGTTATCTGAAGGCAGAACCTAATGTTTTTAATCTTTGCACTAATTTGATCTGTTATTTGGGTAGTCAATCCATAATGGACTGTTGCTTTCTGAAAGCTGAATCTAATATTAATTTTTATCAAAAATGATTTTTTGTCTTTGTCATTGCCCCTAAAATTGTAAACGGTAGTGGTAGGCCAAGTTATGCATCAGACATTTACTTGTTGAACAAAATTGTCTTAGCCGTATTGGATTTGCTTCCTACAGCAACTTCAAGGTCGCTATTATAAAGGGTAACAAAAAGTGCACTTTGCGAAGAACCCAATGAACGCCCCTCTTTGAAGGATATGTTGGCTGCGCTCTGAATTACTGGACCGGCATTACCATCGTGAACATTCAGGGTGGCTTAGCAAATATGTGGTTAACAACGTCGCTTGCGAGTTGCTTAATTTGGCTTTATGTGTTTTAGACGTTTCAGTAAATTGAAATCGTAATTTGCGATAAGAAGGCCAGTCATAGGCCACCAACTGAATTGTATTCTGTGAGAATTAATGCATGTTTTCGCGCTGAAGGAAATGTTATGAAATGTTAACTGCGTTTTTATGAATAGTGGGACTTCGCAAGTACACGCATGTAATGAATTAGGAAAACGTCGCTTGTGAAGTTGCTTTATTTGGCTCTGTGTCTTTAAGCTTTCGAAGGCCAGTCATTTGAAAGTCCTTTTAGATTTTAGGCCACCAATTGAATTGTGTTCTGCAAGAATGAATGAATGTTTTCGCTAAAGGAAATGTTGGCTGGCTGCACACTAAATAAATATCACAATCGCGAACATTCAGCTGGCTCACTGAAGAAACTTATCAGTTACCAGTTCATGCAATTATTATTACAGAATTTTTTCCCAGATTCACTCCTTGACAACCAAAATCAGTGTAATGACAGATGTAATACCCTATCCTGTATAACAATAATAATTATTATTATTATTGTGTTACACAAGTGTTTACTTTTCATCTGTTTGGATGGGACATACATGTAAATCAAATGAGCAGCTGGTATCTTCTGTGCCCTCCCATTGGCTATTATAGCTGAAACATAGTCCTGATTGTATTTGATAGCCCTGTGAGTAACTATTTGGTGATGGATGTACACTTCAGTGGTTATGGCTAAAACTTATTCACCTCAACATAATATTATAATTGTGCTGTATTTTATTTTTGCAGGTCCTGCAGTTGGCCAAGTGGTATCAGACAGAAACCAACATATACCATAAAGTGAAACATAAAATAAATTTGAAATCCATTTTATCCCTGTTTATTTTGTATTGTCTTTATGTTACTGAATCATCTTAATTTCAACCCACACCTTTTGACAGTTTACAGTGGAAAGCTCAGTGTGTAGTTTTGCGGGATAATTTCTGTCAGATTTTGATTTGGTTAGTCTGTAAATTAATTCAAAGTACTGTGTGACTGGAAAATATAACTATCATTCAATTCACTTTCCCTCCTTTTCATTGGCCCAGACCCTACCACATGTCTTACAAATAACTGCCTATGAATAATGGTCTGCTCATGCGCATTAGAATCCAACAGTGATTTTGCTATAAATAAGAATCTGCTCATGTGTGGTTGTATTTGATTCCAAGAAAAAATGCCAGCTTGTTTTCCAGACGTGTGGGAGAGCTTGTGTTGTCTAGTATTGAATTGTCACATGGTTTTTAAGGTGACCGCTGACCAGGTAGTGGTTTTTAAAGTGCACCAAACCCCAAAATATTTTTTTCGCTAAAATGAACCTTCGAAAAGCATTGTACCTTTTGTTTCTTCTGTTTACCAAATTCTGACTACTGTATTTATAGCATTCAAAAGTTATGAAAAACTTTGCATCATTTGTACCATGACTGAGTAAGAAGAGACGTGGGTCTATTCCCGATATGACATCACAAACTGATTTGCGTACATGTTTACAAAGACTTGATGCCATGCAAATCAGTTTGTGACATCAAAACGGTTATAGACCCACGCCCCTTCTGACTCGGTCATGGAACAAATGATACACAGTTTTTCTTAACTCTTCAATGCTATAAATAGTCAGAATTTGGTAAAAAGGAGAAACAAAATGTGCAATGCGTTTCAAAGTGGTGCAAAGGTTTATTTTAGCGAAAACATCATTTGGGGTTAGGAGCACTTTAAATAGATTGGAGGCTCAAGCTGTACCCTTTTCAGTCTGCTGCATAGTTTATAGTTTATAGTATGTTTTTCATCCTCAGCAGAATTCTGTCATTGGAATAGAAGGTTCAACTATGGAATCTCTCATATATAGTAGTTGCATAAAAAGGCAGTAACTTCATTGAAAGCAATTTTTGTGAGGGCATTTTCACAAATTATCTTAAAAGAACCTCACCACCAAAGCTCCGCTTTTAGGCTTGGCTAAATCTATACATTAGTTATTACAGGGGGATGGCATATAGTGGGTGTCGTACAGATAGGCATCCACAAAAATTATGAAAGTTTCCACAAACCTGTATTGTCTTTTTGCAACGGGGAAAGACAATCAAGTATAGTGCCATCTGGAAGAACCTGAAGGGATAAAAAAACAAGAAATCAGTAATCCATGGTTACTACTGTTATGGAGAGCAAGTTAACCAGAATTCTAGATTGTTCTGTTTTGCAATATATAATTAATATTAGAAAATTCAACTAAATAATGTTGTTTTGACATAATGTGATACAAACAAAGGATATTACATGGCCGCATGGAGATAAGAAATGTCTCTTCGAGTGTTGAAAAGTATTTCATGAGTGAAGGCAGTGAATGAGTGAAAATTAATATTCTTCAACATGAGAAAGGAAATTTCATATCTCTAAGTGGCCACGAAATATTATATTTAAATATAATATCACCACCAACACCAATGAAATTCCAAACCTTTCCACCTTTGCTGCAAAAGGAACGATTTAATACATAACTATAGCAATCTTCACGAGTGAAGATATCATGTTTTCTTGCGAAAGCTCACCTGGTATTTCACTACTGTTTATATAATAAATAGTCTTGTTATATAGCTGGAATTTTTTCCCAAATAGCGCACACTCTCATTGGCTACTTTGAGGTCACACGACATCTAACAATAAAAAAAACTGTTTCCTGCCGAAAGTCTTTGAGTGGGCAAAAATATGCAAAATCTACGATTTATTCATACAAATACACGTTTGGAGTTTTTTTGCATTCCGTGACACCGCTATTCATGAATAACAAAGTTGCAGTCAGTGTTTGGAAAACCGCAGACTGTGGACTGCACTGATTAATTCTCAGCCAAAACATTAGAAAATCGGCAAGTAGTAGCAGTAGCCAAACAATGACAAACATCAAGACAAGAATGGCAAATATAATTTCCTTGTCGCCCAACAAATGTAAACAAACTAACGCAGCAAACGAACATGCAAGCTAAAATGCCAACATAAAATTCATGATTACAAAGACTGTCACAACGCCAATCGAAATCTGCTGTTATATATTCGCAGCAGGAGTTGTACAATCTTCGCTACAAGGTTCTTTTTGGATAACAATAAGGCTGATTTGAACAGTAGAGCATCACAACTCTGTACTCTGCACGGCATCTGTTTCCTAGAAAACACACCAGCAGTAGGCAGGCTTCTGATGTTCTGGATAGTAATGGATCCTTCGGAGAAGGCTGCTTTGAATGCTTTGATGATAACAAAGGCATGCTTCTGCATTTATTAGATTTCTGACAACAAATGACGTGACGTAGCTTGTTTTTCGCTCCTGCTGTGGGGCAGCCAAATCGGTGTCGCAACTTCGTTCCAAGTTGAGCCGACCCATAAAATGTCGCTCAAGACTGGATTAGGACTGTGTTCGTAGAACGCAATGAACACCGAACAAACACCTTGTTGACGTTTGTCAGCTTTTATGAGTTTTATCCTAACACAAGAAAAAAAGCGGTGATCACGTGCAATTGATTGGAAATTATTTAGCATAAAACAAGCCAGATGACAGAAACACACAGAGGTAAGAAATATTTTTAGCTACAATTTGAAGACCACACCTTTGTTCTTTTTAATCAAAATTAGCAGCAAATTTGAGAAATGAAGTAAAGCATATGAGATAATTCATAATATGAACTGCAGATGTAGATGAAAGTGAGAGATGATCATCGCAGTAAATTTCCAATTTCTCACTTTCAAATTAGAGAAACTTAATGCAAAGCGTACAGATAAAAGTTTTGAATGAAGTTGGAAGGCTTGTAATACGGCATTCTATCATTTGCATAACTTGAGACGCATTAAGTAATACCTATCAAGGGATTTTTTAATTACTTTGGTTCACGCTTTTATAACTAGCTGTCTTGACTATTGTAATGGTTTATTGTTTGGCTTACCAAAGGCGCAGATCGCTAAATTACAGCGTGTACAAAATGCAGCAGCTAGACTTATTCTGGGCATCGGAAAGTTTTCTTACATTACACTGGCACTTTACGAGCTGCACTGGCAGTTGGTTTCTTTGCGTATTGATTATAAGATTTTACTTTTGACTTTTAAATGTATTTATGGCCTAGCACCAACTTATCTTAGCGATCTTATTAGTATAAAATCGCATTCATTATATAATCTTAGGTCTACTGGCAATCACTTACTGGACTATCCCAAGGGAAAGATTCTTTCAACACTGGGAGCTAGATCATTTTCAGCAGCAGCTCCGAAACTCTGGAATGGCCTACCCGAGGAGCTTCATCAAGCAACATCACTTAACAGTTTTAAATCTGAACTTAAAACGTTTCTTTTTAAGAAGTACTTTTTATAATTTATAACTTTATTTTATTTTCATGGTAGTGTAAAGCGCTATTGATCAGAATATGTAAATATGCGCTATACAAATTAGCAAATTATTATTATAATCACCTGACCCAGCTTGAATGTGAAAAAATAGGACTATCGACTGGGTTTGTCATCTTTGTTGGTTTTCCAGTTGACTTGTTTTCACATTCAATCTTCTACTGCCTTCTTTGTGCTACATAACAAAACACTTAATGACTAGGTCCCTCGGGAAGCCAGTTAATTTTGTTTCCCTTAAAATTAAACTATATGTAAGGAATCAACTACAGTGTAGCTACAGCTGTAGCAGTAGTGTATTTCTCAGTCTTATACTTTGGGACACTTGTTATGTTCTTTTTGCTAAATACATTAATATTTGGGTAAGCACTTCATTTACGGCAGGTCCAGATAAGCCATTTCACAATAATTAAGAAGTAATTTAACAAGTCAGTTACTTCATGCATTTCACCTATCAACCATCTTGTACGGTAATTTCAACATGCTTCCCCCCCCCCCCCCCCCCCCCGCGAGAGAAATTGAAATTGAAGTTATCCATACTTCAATTAAAAGGGACCTTTCGTGTTAGTTGAAAAAAACAACAACACATGCTTTGAGCATTCTTACAAGGTTTGACATTAAATTTCTCGAAAATGCGTGGGGATTGAATCGCAGGGCCACCTAGAGAAATGAATTACAGTGAGATGCTTTAAATAGTATTCAAAAAGTTACCGTGTTGTGAGTAGAGATTTGGTAAATAATTTTTCCACTTATTGCTCAAACTTTGAGTGGAATCCGTAGGTGAACCATTTCTGAGCTAACACTGCAGAAAGTAAAAAGGTCATCCAGAATGTAACCTATTTTTGCTGGACCACTATAGGTCAGAGTAATATTATTTAAGATTAAATTAAAAACTTCTGATAAACAATTCAGATGAGACAGACTTCACTTTTACAAAAGCTTTAGTAACAGTGGAGTCAGCTAGACCAAACAAAAGTCCTGAAAAATGATCTAATGTTGACTGACTGATGACTGGCTAAATTAATACAGACGCTGTCCAGGACGGCTTGAGGCCCCGATAATGACAGACTCAGTTCGGGGGACACTAGACCCATGTTTGGGTATAGGGGTGCTGCTGGAAGCTTGTCTGAAACACAGACATTGTTTAGGACAACCATAATGTCAAACGCCAACCCTCTTTGTCAAAAAATCTCAATAAATAAAAAAACAAGGGTTTTACCCTTTAAATAAACTAAATAACTTGCTAGAATTATATACCCTGTTCAGGACTGCGGAGTCAAAAACCATACCCTATTCAGAGAGACATCACTATATAGCCCAGATAAGGAGTGAGTACCCCTTGTACAGATATTTATATATATAGCGACAATTTTAGGTAATAAACCTTGCAGATAGAATTCTATATCTGCTATATTTTCACATGTGAGAAAAGCGATACGTCCAATCAGCTTCGCGTATAGCTTTCTTCACATGTGAAAAATATAACCAATCAGCATCAAGAGTAGAACGACCTAACCAATCAGAGTGCGGGAATTCAAATGGTTTCCAACGTGGTTGTGAAAACAACGCGCTGCAAGTTTGCAAGCTCTCGAAGACAGTTTATGTTTTGGCTACAAATTTTCTACTTTTGAGAACTTTATGGAAAGGAAAGCCATCAGAAACGCGCCAAGCAAAACCTTAAGAACACAGTTATGATATGGAAATGCTAAAATCATTCTCCAGGCGGAGCGAAGACAAAC
Organism: Blastomussa wellsi; assembly: GCA_947652115.1. Taxonomy (NCBI): domain Eukaryota; kingdom Metazoa; phylum Cnidaria; class Anthozoa; order Scleractinia; family Plerogyridae; genus Blastomussa; species Blastomussa wellsi. Next base: position 26,793,367 of record OX393561.1, read on the forward strand.
TAAATGTCGATAAGGGAAAGCCAAGAAATGAAAGACTTTCATTGTAGCTTTGATGCAACGCAGCCGTGGACGTTCTAAGAAAATTCAAGCACTCTTGGGAACACCAGGGTAAAGTAAATATTTCACTTTTGAATATGGATTTACGTTGTAATTATTGTTTAATGAACAGACTCCTTGTGTTATCACAACTTTTGTTCAAAAATTCGCCAGTTGATTTGCGCGCAGTAGTTGATTCACTTATGGCGATGTTTCTCGATGCGATAGCAAAAGCTTTTCTTTTAAAAAGTATGAACACAGTGTGTTTTATACTGCTATTTAAATAAAGTTCTTGTTTACGATAGCTTGTCGTCGCCGTAATTTTTCTTTTCTATTTAAAAGAGATCTCGCTTGGAAAGCCATCAGAATGCATTTGCAGCTTTGTTTTCCTCGCGCTGCGCTTAACTCTTTAATTATAGACTGGAAAAATCGCTTTAAGTTTACAATGGTTGAGTACTCGTTATATATAATAAACAAATTACAGCATAGAAAGTGCTTTGTACGGATTATTATTCACTGGTCGCAAAACTTTGGAAAACTCACTCGTTCGCTGCGCTCACTCGTTCTTTTTCCAAAGTTTTGCAACTCGTGAATAAAAATCTGTACGTCGCACTTTCTATGAAGTAATCTATATGTATTGTTTTGAATAGAACATATGTTTGTTCTGTCCGTAGTTTAATAGACCCCATGACAGCAGTTTTCACACACATGCTCTTACATTGTTAGTTCGAGAAGACTTAAATATCAAAGGATCACCTGCGCAGTAGAACAAACTACAGTAGACAACACATGTATTTTCAATAGATCAACCTACAATCCCCGCCAGAAGTACTTGGGACACCTTGTTTGCCAACAAATAGCCAATTTGTAATGATTGCTATGCAAAGGGGGAGAGGGGAAGTGAACTTAGTTATCAGCCAACACATGTCTTAGTGTTAGTCTTTTGTATAAGTGAACACCTGTGTTTACTTAAAGTGCACCTAAGCCCATGACACCCACTATATGCCATCCCCCTGTAATAACTAATGTATAGATTTAGCCAAGCCTAAAAGTGGAGCTTTGGTGGTGAGGTTCTTTTAAGATAATTTGTGAAAATGCCCTCACAAAAATTGCTTTCAATGAAGTTACTGCCTTTTTATGCAACTACTATGAGAGATTCCATAGTTGAACCTTCTATTCCAATGAATTCTGTTGAGGATGAAAAACATACTATAAACTATATACTATAAACTATGCAGCAGACTGAAAAGGGCACAGCTTGAGCCTCCAATCTATTTAAAGCGCTCCTAACCCCAAATGATGTTTTTGCTAAAATAAACCTTTGCACCAGTTCGAAAAGCATTGCACCTTTCGTTTCTCCTTTTTACCAAATTCTGACTATTTATAGCATTCAAAAGTTACGAAAAACTGTACATCGTTTGTTCCACGACCAAGTCAGAAGGGGCGTGGGTGTATTCCTGATTTGACATCACAAACTGATTTGCATGCATGTTTACCAAGACTTGATGCGATGCAAATCAGTTTGTGACGTCAAATCAGAAATAGACCCACGCCCCTTCTGACTCAGTCATAGAACATATGATGTACAGTTTTTCGTAACCTTTGAATGCTACATATAGTCCAAATTATGCAAAAGAGAGAAACGAAAGGTGCAATGCGTTTGGAACTGGTGCAAAGGATTATTTTACTATCCGAACTGAGAAGTCATCTCTCTTGTCTTAGACACTTATATGAAAAGGTGTGTTGTCGTCTCCCTGAATGATCTTAATGTCAAGATAACACGCTTCAAAACTAGACAAGAAACTAGACACTGTACCTCTGGCATTAAGTAATGAGTGCTGGCTGTAAAGCAAGTGTTCTGCTGAGTTTTCCCTATTTCCAGCATCAATTCCAGCACCGTTCAAGTCGTCACTAGCAAAGCCCGTTGCCGTTTCGCACCGTCGTGAAGTATTCAAAACGTCAAGTCCCAATATTTAACAAACTCGCTTGCGCTGGTAAAAACCGTCCTACAGCCCTAAAACCTTTTATCGTTACAATACCCTGCTCAGGATGGAGGAGTCAGAAAACATACCCAATCTTTGGCTACTGTATTTAAGAGTAGTCTTTCTTTTTCTGATGCAATGCAACAATTAAATAAATCGATTCCTGGCAGGAGGAGGCATAGACAACAGTCTGTCCAATTGCAAAAGCACACCATCTTCTTTACTTTCACAATGACTTTCAAAACAGATAGCCAGTAGATGTGCGGGACCCAGCTCATTTTTTTACATTTTTTCACTATTATTTTCACTATTTTTTTAACGATTTTTTACCATTTATTTACATTTTTTTCAGACTCGCTCACATGCCTGAAAAATATAATTAAAATGTCCCGTCCTTTTTACTACTACTATCTAACAACCAAAACAATCGAGTGTAAGACATTTTTACAGACAAGTCTGTAAAAATGTAATACTTAAACTGGAGGCAACTCAGTTCCCTCAGGCACAACCATCAGTTCTGCTCTAACAAACCCTCTCTTTGGACCATCTTTCAGAAAATAAATAACAGGTTCATTCTCATGACTCTGTTGGAATTTTATAATGTCCTAACGCAAATGTATTAACTCTATCATCTAAAATAAACCTTTTATCATCTTTATAACTTAATGCAACCTTATCTACCTTTTCTGTATATAGTTTATGTTTTATTGACCTAATGCTTACATTTTTTATGAATATTTTTACCTTTTAGAATACAATCTTCATATTCATCTATTGTCATTTTTTATTACATTCTTTTTTATTCCTTTACACTTTCTTTCTTGTTTGCCATTATCTTTTTCATAAGCATAAACGTTTGCTCTGCATCCTTCAAACTATTTCTCCACCACATTCATCTTTCATCATTCCAAATACTTTTTTGTTTACCGACTCTATATTTGAAGAATGGTCTTTTGGATAATTACTTGTATCAAATATTGTTTTTAAATCTGGTTTATATCTTCTAAAAAGTCATCAGACATAACTTCATAACAGAGACTATCAGTGTCAGTAAAAAGTAGATTGCAATTAAACTTTTTTTTCATGTAATTATAATGAAAATCATACATTGATGTTTTGCTTAATTCATGAATAGACATTCCGCAATAAATTGGTTTATCATAGAATACTCTATTCTTTCCCATTTTGATACCTATTAAGTCTTAATTATAAATAACAGCATGTTGAAAGTTATATTTGCTTCTTAACTTCAAAGCTTTTTCCTCATTATGTATTAACTAATAATTTTTATAAGTTTTTTCAAATTCATTCTTTAAATTCTTTCTCAACTCAGTATTCAATTCAATATAACTTTTCATCCATGCTTCTCTAAATTTTATTTCTTTTAATTACTCTATTTACAACTAAACCATTACTTTCTGCCTGTTTAAGATTTTCTCTATGACAAACATAATTCTTTTTATCATTTAGATTGGGTATTAATTTACTTACACCATTTACATTTTCTGCTAAAAACGGATAATCGTTATGTTTGTCATGTAACTCTTTTGGATAATAAACATCAACCACAACAATGCAAGGAATATCACTCCAGTTTTCTAATTCTTCTTCAGTCATCCATTCAAGATCACCAACAGGCAAAGGCAAACTCATTGCCCATCCATATAGGTTATTTGCATCTAAATACATTAGATATATTGATGGCAGATTTTTATTATAACTCTACATATACTTATTATTTGCAACAGCATGTATTTTTGTTATAGTGCTTATTCCTCCACTTATTCCCTGTTTAAACATTATTAATATATCATAATCAGTTAACAATTCAAGACAAACTTTACTGTTTTTTAACAATGCATCCCAACTTAAACCAGGAACAGTATAATACCAACAGGGGTCTAATTTATAATTTTTTAAACACAATTCTCTAAACTCATTAAATTTATCAGATAATAGCAACACGTCTGTCTGTAAATATAAATCACGATAATCAACAAATGTTTTCATACCAAATTCTGTCCAAACTTTCTTTGCATATTTATAATGATCATCACTTATGTTACTATTATTTAAACTTGAAAAAAAAGCTTCTTTAGCAGGTAATTCTGTTTCATTAAATATTTTTGAACTGTTAAAATATTCATCAGGAAATACTCCTTTTCTAACTAATAGGTGTAACTTATCTTTAAAAAAATCATTGTTTTTTAATTTTTCTATCTTTGGTCTTGAACAAGATTGAGTTAATACATTTACCACCTTTACCAATACCTTCATAAAATGTAAGTTTACCATTTTCTCTACATCTCTTTATACAGCTACCAGGTTTGCAAGTTTCACATTTATCACATTTTAAAAGATTTTCTGTTAGTTTATCTAAAGATGTTGCCATAAACTTAAAACTGTCAATGTAACTTATCTCAATCTTTTTATCTTTCCAAGAGCTTCAACAAATAAATGTAATTATAACCAGACATATGTAAAATGACAGGGATAAATCTTGGTTTTTTGAATTTTAAATTACACTTGCTAAGTGCTGCACCTCTGTATTCCCTGTATAATGACAATGATCTCAAACTTTAATTTTATTTCTATCTTCATCATCTTTATCATAACAAAATTCTTTTTTGCAAATCCAACAAACTTCTGCTGATTTATAATCTTTCCAATCATCTTTTGTAATTTCAAGTTTTTTATTTGCTTCGATGTTACTCAATGTTGTTGCAATTTTTTCAACGTTTTACAAATTTTAAAGAAACATCCTCTTTATCATTCTTTGCCCTAAAACAGTATAATTTCAATTTAATACCTTTATTATTTATATACTGAACAAGAACAGAGTAACTAATCATTTGATGTCTTTGATATCTCTCTGTATTTTTTCCAACACAAGTATACATTCAGTGTCACAAACCATTAACATTGGCACTCTCATACCCCTTCTTACATTTCTTTCTTCACTTTTATCACCGAAAACTTTATGATTTTCAAGTATTTCTTTTTTTCTAAATGACATAAAACATCTTTTACAAAAACACTTTTTTCTTTGATCTTAGAAATTACATCTGCAAAAAGTCGACTCATATCTGTTGTAAGACAATAATGACATTTATCATTATCGTCAGTTATCAAAAGTAAGTCAACATGATGTCTTTCTCAACAATACAAGAGAAACAGAAAGCATGGGAAAACGAGTCTGCAATGCCCTGTGTTTTGATTATGTTTGGTCACGGGTTAACCAGAGCGATTGATCGATTTCTGAACAAGGGCAGTTCGTAGATGCGAAAATGATTGTGAAATTGGTTGTTTTTCAATGGGGATGCTAATCTTTCATGAAATAATTATAATTTAAGCATATATCGCTCTGACTTCGTCGGATTTCCAAAAACAGGATTTACTTACAAGACGACAACATAATGGTTAGTATATTACATATAGTAACCACAAAAATGACGAATGCACCCACATCATTTTTCATAACCACCATTTAAGGGTTACAGACGGGCAAAAAACCTTAAGGATCTGTTACTCCACAGCAATCTACCTTCAGGCAACCCACCGCACCAGCGAGGCACTTTTCCTGCAGGCCGACCATCTGCTGTACCTGCCCACACATCACTGAGACCAGCACCAGGAGGACGCAGGAAGATCACAGGGCATTTCATGTGCATTTCAGAAAACATCATTTACTGTGTCTCTTGCCAGAAATACTCCAAAGCAGTCCACATAGGGGAGATAGGATGTACATTCGCTTGAAGACATGCATGTCGCAGTAGCAAAAGAAGCAAATCAAAGGGAAAGAAGGGAAATCAGACAGCACAAGGAGATGAGGCTTTTCTTAAAGTTTAGAACACTCGGCCACCCTTGGGATCAACCATGATTTCTCATTCTTATGATCGTGCATGCATACATCTTAGCACACGCTCACAGTTTTGTATTTTTTGTATACGACAGCAAAATACAAACTACACTTTCAACATGCCACCCTGAAGAAGGCAGCAAGGCGGAAACGTCGTTGAACATAAACTGAAATAAATAGCATTGCAAAATACCAAAAACTTTTGTATCACCTGAGCAAGAAGCTGTGCAGTTTTTAACACAATTAAAATTTACCACCCTAAACAAGTCAACCACACTATCTACTTGATCAAAAATCGCAATCTGGTTCCAGCTAAGAAAGGATGTAACAAAATAAGAAAACATATTACTTTATACAAATAATCACTGATAATGTTTTAATTACCACTTCAAGTCCCAGGACACTGCCATGTAAGGAGCCATATCTCAACAGCCTCAAACCCCCTGCATTTGTTGCTATATTACCGCCAATATGACAACTATATGTACAGAAAAGAACACTATAATTAGCACATAAAATGGATGGATAGATGGATGGGTGGTTGGATCGAGGGATGGCTTAGATATACCCAGCCCAAATCATTTCCATTCTTTCTTTATTACACCGCATTAAAGTACTGGTCCAAAGTCTTTTTGTCAAGTAAATGACCCATTTTTTCTAACTGAGTTTCTTTAATTAAGGAGAACCTTGGTTGACGTTAAGTAGTCTAAAACAATCTCTAAATTGCAAATTTTACCAGACAAGGGAGATATAACATTTCATGATGACAAAAAGCACAGAAAATAATCGCTTATAAAATTCCAGTGTGCTGCCATGTTGGATTTTATGATGTCACTGCGTTGTCATTATTGTTATTAATGAGAGGTTCTTTTGTGTGTAACAATGGGACAATGCACTGACATCATAAAATCCAAAATGGCGGCACGTGGGAAATTTGAAAAAGATAATTGTTTTTGTGCTTGATGAGTATGAAATGTTGTATCTCCCTCATCCGGTAAAATTTTGTAATTTAGTCACTACTTTAGACAATACCGAGATGCCAAGAACACTGCTGAACTCAGCATACTAACATGCAAGGGGAGGGCTACAATACCAAGATGCCAAGAACACTTGCTGTACTCAGCATGCTAACGTACAAGAGGAAGGCTACAATACCAAGATGCCAAGAACACTGCTGTACTCAGCATACTAACGTGCAAGGGGAAGGCTGCAATACCAAGATGCCAAGAACACTGCTGTACCCAGCATACTTACATGCAAGGGGAAGGCTACAATACCAAGATGCCAAGAACACTTGCTGTACTTAGCATACTAACGTGCAAGGGGAAGGCTGCAATACCAAGATGCCAAGAACACTTCCTGTACTCAGCATGCTAACGTGCAAGGGGAAGGCTACAATACCAAGATGCCAAGAACAGTTGCTGTACCCAGCATACTTACATGCAAGGGGAAGGCTACAATACCAAGATGCCAGGAACACTGCTGTACTCAGCATACTAACATGCAAGGGGAAGGCTATAATACCAAGATCCCAAGAACACTGCTGTACTCAGCATACTAACATGCAAGGGGAAGGCTTCAATACCAAGATGTCAAGAACACTTGCTGCACCCAGCATACTTACGTGCAAGGGGAAGGCTACAATACCAAGATGCCAACAACACTGCTGAACTCAGCATACTAACATGCAAGGGGAAGGCTACAATACCAAGATGCCAAGAACACTTGCTCTACTCAGCAGGCTAACGTACAAGGGGAAGGCTACAATACCAAGATGCCAAGAACACTGCTGTACTCAGCATACTAACGTGCAAGGGGAAGGCTGCAATACCAAGATGCCAAGAACACTGCTGTATCCAGCATACTTAAATGCAAGGGGAAGGCTACAATACCAAGATGCCAAGAACATGTGCTGTACCCAGCATACTTACATGCAAGGGGAAGGCTACAATACCAAGATGTCAAGAACACTTGCTGTACCCAGCATACTTACATGCAAGGGGACGGCTACAATACCAAGATGCCAAGAACACTGCTGTACTCAGCATACTTACATGCAAGGGGAAGGCTACAATACCAAGATGCCAAGAACACTGCTGAACTCAGCATACTAACATGCAAGGGGAGGGCTACAATATCAAGATGCCAAGAACACTGCTGTACCCAGCATACTTACGTGCAAGGGGAAGGTTACAATACCAAGATGCCAAGAACACTGCTGTACTCAGCATACTTACATGCAAGGGGAAGGCTATAATACCAAGATGCCAAGAACACTGCTGTGCCCAGCATACTTACGTGCAAGGGGAAGGCTACAATACCAAGATCACTGCTGTTCTCAGCATACTAACATGCAAGGGGAAGGCTATAATACCAAGATGCTGAGAACACTGCTGTACCCAGCATACTTACGTGCAAGGGAAAGGCTACAATACCAAGATGCCAAGAACACTGCTGTACTCAGCATTCTTACATGCAAGGGGAAGGCTACAATACCAAGATGCCTAGAACACTGCTGCACTCAGCATACTAACGTGCAAGGGGAAGACTACAATACCAAGATATCAAGAGCACTTGCTGAACTAAGGTCACAATACCAAGTTGCCAAGAACAATTGCTGTACTCAGTATAATAATAATAATAATAATAATAATAATAATAATAATAATAATAATAATAAGATGCAAGGGGAGGGCTACAATACCAAGATGCCAAGAACACTTGCTGTACTCAGCATGCTAACGTACAAGAGGAAGGCTACAATACCAAGATGCCAAGAACACTGCTGTACTCAGCATACTAACGTGCAAGGGGAAGGCTGCAACACCAAGATGCCAAGAACACTGCTGTACCCAGCATACTTACATGCAAGGGGAAGGCTACAATACCAAGATGCCAAGAACACTTGCTGTACTTAGCATACTAACGTGCAAGGGGAAGGCTGCAATACCAAGATGCCAAGAACACTTCCTGTACTCAGCATGCTAACGTGCAAGGGGAAGGCTACAATACCAAGATGCCAAGAACAGTTGCTGTACCCAGCATACTTACATGCAAGGGGAAGGCTACAATACCAAGATGCCAGGAACACTGCTGTACTCAGCATACTAACATGCAAGGGGAAGGCTATAATACCAAGATCCCAAGAACACTGCTGTACTCAGCATACTAACATGCAAGGGGAAGGCTACAATACCAAGATGTCAAGAACACTTGCTGCACCCAGCATACTTACGTGCAAGGGGAAGGCTACAATACCAAGATGCCAAGAACACTGCTGAACTCAGCATACTAACATGCAAGGGGAAGGCTACAATACCAAGATGCCAAGAACACTTGCTCTACTCAGCAGGCTAACGTACAAGGGGAAGGCTACAATACCAAGATGCCAAGAACACTGCTGTACTCAGCATACTAACGTGCAAGGGGAAGGCTGCAATACCAAGATGCCAAGAACACTGCTGTATCCAGCATACTTAAATGCAAGGGGAAGGCTACAATACCAAGATGCCAAGAACACGTGCTGTACCCAGCATACTTACATGCAAGGGGAAGGCTACAATACCAAGATGTCAAGAACACTTGCTGTACCCAGCATACTTACATGCAAGGGGACGGCTACAATACCAAGATGCCAAGAACACTGCTGTACTCAGCATACTTACATGCAAGGGGAGGGCTACAATATCAAGATGCCAAGAACACGGCTGTACCCAGCATACTTACGTGCAAGGGGAAGGCTACAATACCAAGATGCCAAGAACACTGCTGTACTCAGCATACTTACATGCAAGGGGAAGGCTATAATACCAAGATGCCAAGAACACTGCTGTGCCCAGCATACTTACGTGCAAGGGGAAGGCTACAATACCAAGATCACTGCTGTACTCAGCATACTAACATGCAAGGGGAAGGCTATAATACCAAGATGCTGAGAACACTGCTGTACCCAGCATACTTACGTGCAAGGGAAAGGCTACAATACCAAGATGCCAAGAACACTGCTGTACTCAGCATTCTTACATGCAAGGGGAAGGCTACAATACCAAGATGCCTAGAACACTGCTGCACTCAGCATACTAACGTGCAAGGGGAAGACTACAATACCAAGATATCAAGAGCACTTGCTGAACTAAGGTCACAATACCAAGTTGCCAAGAACAATTGCTGTACTCAGTATAATAATAATAATAATAATAATCTTTATTTATATAGCGTTATTTCTACTAAGAAACCAATAGCGCTTTACAATGATGATACGTATGAAATATATGATAATAGTAATACCTAAAATATACAAAAGACTATAATATGAATAACTAATCAAGATAAATATTTAGAAGAAAAATAATTCAACAATAATAAAAAAAAAGTTAAAATGCTTCGTAAAAAGAACGCTTGAAAAGAAATGTTTTGATCGATCATAGCAACCATTTTGTGGTTAGGGGTCTCTCCCTTAAACTTAAGATGAAAGTACACATTTCTGTTGTTAAAAAATTCATACAGAAGCTTTGCTTGCAATTTTTTATTACAATGTTTTCTCCATCCTACTACTTTTCTGTCTTTCCATTATAAGCTTAAAATTTGCAGAGACATTCCACATACAGTAGTTTTCAAATTTCCGCACGATTATAATCGCACGATAATCACGTTGTCTCTGTTTCCTTTGGCAAATTCTGAACTCTTTCCTTAACTTTGTGATTATATAAAATGTCCGTAACAAGTTGATACAATTTTTAACCTAAAATGCAGCAGATTTATCAGGTGAATGTCCCTCGTTTGCACTAAACAGATCAAACAGTATGGATCTTTTCAACACCTTGGCAACCCGACACTGTACTTCTGCTTCTCTGTGAATCAGCATCTTGCAGAAAAGAGTACTTGTAAGTTGAAGTGACCTCATTGGGAACTTTATCATATAGCTCTTCCTTATTGAGCGCTTTCCCAGAACTGGAAATAACAGAATTTTTCTATTTGAAAACCTTTTTGGCTTCGATGACCGGACGCCATTATGACAGGATCGTGCGAGAGAGCACCAAAGTTTGACTTCCCTATAAGGGCAACTCTGGTTCAACGATTCTGATTGGTTGAGAATAATCGGCAGCATAGTTTCAAACACGTAGCGAGAGTCATACGGTTCTAGGTGATAGGCTTCTGGGTACATTCAATAAGGAATACCACCACCAGGACAAACTAGTGCGACAATCTCTGATAGTGCACAGTGTTATCTACAACTGAACATGGTGGAACATGGTGGTTTGATTTCTCGAAAACATAGTTAAGATGAGTTTCTTTTGCTGTAGAACGATAAATATGTACATCATGAAAAAGTTGAAAGAGAAAAGGCATAAACAAGCCAGAGGAAATTATTAATCTAGTGTACTTAGTGCCTATAAACTTTTAATGCTCTTCTTTCATATCGCATTTTGACATCTTGTAATTCATTCGTAATTTCCAATGGTTAGTTTCTTCATTGTACTATAATAGCCTATTGTCTTGGTTGTTTAAATTGTAACGTTTTTTCTCAGGTTGAATGAAAGGTCGGGCCGTGGCCGACAAAATATTGGAAAAAATACATTAGTCAATCCCAACTGTACAGTCAGCCTTTCTGTATTCAGTTCAATCAGAAAGCAATTTTTCATCAAGAACTAATTTAATTATCGAATAGTCACGGAATAGTATGTTCTTCTGTTGTCAGCATCGCTATCTTGGGTAAAGACACTTAAAATTAAAATTATATTTACACACAAAAACTCCAGCATGGAGCGGTTTGCGAAGTGGTTGCGAAGTGGTTGCTGAGCGGTTGTGAAGTGGTGGCGGTGCAAAGTTAAAAACCGCGTGACCCGCCAAGCGAGCGAATGTCACAAAACATGTGTGACGCAAACACAAAACCGCCAAAGTGAGCGGTGTGACACAAATAATATTCCCTGTTGAAGAAATGCATGCACTTGTGTATACGAATTTGCGCAATAATTATATTCCATTTGAAGAAATATCTGCACAAGTATATACGAAAACATGGCTGTACCAAACGAATTTCTGGAAGAATTTCTTGAACAAGAACAAAACCCAGAAAATGAAGGCGTACATGACAGGTTTATGATATCACAAACAAATTACCGGGAATGGCTTCGTGTTTGGTGGATGCTTCCATCCAAAGGAAATCCAAACAACAAAGATGTTTTGATGTTCGCAAGAGAAAACAAAGCAAAGTACGTAGATTTGGTTAAACAAGAACTCCATACGTTAAATAACATAAAAGTAAGTGTTTGGGTTAAAAGTAAACTTTTCAAGAGAAAAAACGCAATGTATGTCGCATTATTTCAAAGAAACAGAACCCCATGTTATCCAAAGGCACGAAGAAGAAAAAATTGAAACTGAATTTAATAATTTCATTGAAAAAATCAATGGAGAAATAGAAAACTGGTCTGAATTGGGATCAGATTGGGACGTTGTTGATATTGATTCAGCATATGTGAATGTTGCACGCTTTGAGCCGCTTCGTGGAGGAACTTATTTACCTCTTCCAACCAATCTGGCAAAAAAGAAGGCCATAGTAAACGTCAAAAACAGGGACAATGAATGTTTGAAGTGGGCGCTAAGAGCTGCTTTATTCCCTGCAACAAAAGACCCGCAAAGACCCAGCAAATATCCTGTCAACAACGGTATTAATTACCAAGGCATCGATTTCCCAACACCGGTGAAACAGATAGACAAGCTTGAAGAGCAAAACAAAGGCCTCGCAATAAATGTATTTGGCTGGGAAAACAACTGTGTTATAGTACACAGAATAAGTGAGAAAGAGAGAAATTTACCAAGGGTTAACCTGATGCTGATAGAGTCAGGGGAAAAACAACACTATTGTTACGTAAAACGGGTCTCCCGCTTTGCTTTTTGATCAGACCAAAAACCACAATACAAAGCACTACTGCATGATGTGTTTAACAGGTTTCTCACGAGCGCATTTGCTCGAAGACCATAAAAAATATTGCAACGGCGTGAATGGCAGGCCTACAAGGATCGAGATGCCGGAAGAGGGGAAAACACATCACAAAATCACAAAAATCATCACAAACAGATGAAGGCTCCTTTCGTGATAAACGCAGACTTTGAGGCTTTAGTCAAAAAGATTCCAAGCTGCGAGCGCGGACCAGATAGCAAACAAAAAAGTTTTACGGAGAAGACAGAATGGCACGAAGCAAGCGGCTATTCATATATGGTTGTGAGAAGCGATGGCGAAATTACAGGACAAAAAGTTTACAGGGGTGAAAATGCTGTGGGAACGTTTCTAAGTGACATTTTACAGGAAGAGGTGAAAATAAGAGAGAGTTTGGTCACACCAAAACAAGTTAAGATGATGGCAGAAGACTGGGAAAATTTCAAAACCATAACAGATTGGCATATTTGCAACAAAAGTTTGATAAAAGACCAATTCCTTGACTCACTGCCAGTTTGGTATGCAACAGACATGTATAGCGGCCAAAGCCACAAAAAATGTTTTTACAAAGCGCAGAAAGAATTAGCTTTCATAAGGCAAAAAAGAAAAACAGACAAAAAAGACAACCGCTGCTTCAGAAAAACTTCAAAGACGCGGTTAAAGACCACTGTCACATCTCAGGCAGGTTCCGAGGAGCTGCACACAACGAATCTAATTTTAAACTGCGTATAAAACCCAAAACGGTTCCAATACCTGTTGTATTTCACAACCTCAGGGCTACGATGCGCATCACCTTATGCAAGCGATGTCGCAGCAGCAGAAAGAAGTGAAATGTATCGCAAACAACATGGAAAGGTACATAACATTTTCAATGGGGAGTTTGCATTTCATAGACAGTTTAAAGTTTCTGCTTGGACGCCTTGATGCAGTTGTCTCCACAACACCCAAGGAGGCGTTGAAAATAACATCAAGCATCTCAAATGGAAGCGAACTGCTTTATAAAAAAGAAATCTACCCTTATGAGTACAGAGTGACAAGGCTGCCAGACAAAGACAAGTTTTACAGCAAGCTGAATGACGAAAACATCACAGACGAAGAGTACGTGCACGCGCAGAAGGTTTGGGAGGTTTTTGAGTGCACGTCTCTCGGTGACTATCATGATCTCTACGTGAAAACGGACGTCGCTCTGCTGGCAGATGTTTTCCAGAACTTCCGAAACCTGTGCACAGAGAAGTACGGGTTGGATCCGGCACATTATTTGACGTTGTCAGGTTTCTCATGGGACGCGCTCCTGACAAGAGAAGGGAGGATTTTTTCGTCCTTTCCTACAGGCCTATAAGGTGTTGATGGTTTGGAATAAACAGCTTTTTCTTTGATTGCTTCCGCAGGTTTCTTCTCAATAAGGCTTGTCTTCTCGTTGTTTAGAGCGGCAACAACTTCAGGAAGTCTTTTTACCCACGCAGTTGACCGCTCGCCCTCAGGCAGACGCATTTCCACGGCGTATTGGTGTCTGAACAAACGCTCGGCAAGGGTGCGGTTGAAACGTTCAACAATGGCCTGGTCGCGGTGAATCTCGGGACGCTCACGTCGGATAAAGGTATTGTGTTTTTCCATTTCTTTCGTCACGGCGCCAATGAATTCACGCCCGGGATCAACCTGCAGCAGTTTTGGCCATTTCAAAGGACCGCGCTTGTAAATCTTTTGAAAGGCCTTGGCAACCTCATCAGAATTTTTCGAATTTTCCGCGAGGCGGTTTGTCGTGTTGCAAAAAAAGGAGGTCCGCCTGGTGGACCACGTTGGGTGTGGACACATCGAATTTTGGTTGAGGAATGCGCTTCGGAGCGGGTAGGTATATCTGCCAGAGGGCCTGCTTGACCAGCCACTTTTTTGCGACGTCTTCTGGCACCTTGGCGGCAACGGATAATTTTTTAACAGCGGCAAGGCCTTTCCAATAGCCTCCCGGACCGTAGTATATCTTTGCGAGTTTTGCTTCCATCACTATAAAAGAGTCAAAAAAGTTTAAAGGAACCAAAAGGCTGCATAAGCCAAAGCGAGAGCTCCGGCGCCAACAAAAACAAGTTCACCATTTTTCTGCTGCTGGCTTGGCTGATAGAAATCAGAGAACTTGGCCTCTTTGGGAGGTGACATCCGTTCTTCAGGGTGCAGTTTGTTGTAGAGTTTGAAAGCGTAGTCAGTGTTGGTGAAGTTTTGCTTTGCCTCCTCCTTGATCTGCGCGTTTGTCGCAATCCAGTCTAGAAGTTTGGTGCGGTCACGCGCGTATTTTGCATACGCAGCTTGGTACGCCTCGAGAGCTTTATCATGACGCACTTTTTCTTCAAGCGCAGCTTTATCACCGCCCCCAAAAGCTCTTGCAAGATAATTGCCACCGATGAAAGCCGCTGCGTTCAACACAGCCCCGCCAACCATAATCGCGACACTTGCCATTTTTTTTTCTTATATTTATTTTTTCAAAATGTTGGTTGGAAGGGTTTTCAGACGTTGGCGGGAAGGATTTTTTGGTCCTCCAGGTATTTTTTGAGCGCAACGCTACCCGCCATGACAGCTATGAACAGTGCGTAGTTTTCGATAGAATTAGAAGGGTCAGCTGTAAAACTTTTCTTGAACGTTTTTTTGGCCACCCAGCCAATGCCAGCAGCGATACCGACCAGGGTGGCAGCATCCATGACGATTTTGACGAGCTTGTTGTCTGACATGATGGTTATAGAATATAGAAAATTATTTAATTGAAAATTTTTTCTCGCCTTCCACTTCTATGAAATGATCAGGATTTTTGGCTATCCAAAAGATAGTTTTAAGGCAATTCCATGTGAATGCCCCCCAAGCTAGGCCAATTCCTGTAACTGCAGCGAGGCTTATCGCTCCCTCTAGTCCATATAGAGAATGTTGTTTTTGGGTTGCGGTGATGGCTGAGGGATGCTTGCTTCACCTGTGGCGCAGGTGCTGGCTCAGGTGCCGGCGCAGTTGGCCGAAAAAAGGCTCGGCATAGGTTGTAACAAGCGTTACACCAATTCCAATGATAGTGATCCATTGGGTTGTGCTGAGACTATTTCTGACTTTGGAATCATCTGCAGCGGGCTCTGGCGCAGGCGCAGATTTTTCATACCCGTTTGCGTTTTTATCGAGATAAGCTTTTTTCTGTGCTTCGCGGGCCAACCGAGTTCTTTCAGCAACCTTTTTACCAGCAGCCACCCTCTTGGGGTTTTTTGCGGGCTTTGTGGCCGGAGTTTGTGAAGTTGGTTGGCTTTCCTGTGGTTCAGTGCTTAGTTGCTACTGCTGTTCTTCAACCATTGTTACTTGGAAACAAATATATGTTTAATAAAAAATTTTTGTGAGTAATTGTTGCATATTTCTGAGGAATTATTCAGCGGTTGGTGATTTTTGCTCAATAATTTCTTCTGATTTTGCTTCGCATTTCCAAACAGTGCGTTTTATTGTGATCAGCGCAGCGTCGGCCACAGCAAGAAAACGTCCGCACTTGAAAGCAGTGGCGCCGGCCAGTTTGGTGAGCTCTTTGTTGATGAAATAGGAGTTTCTGAGTTCTTTTTGATAAGTGACGATGTCATCTACGTCAACGACAATTCCAACCGCTTTGGACACAAGAAAAATGAAGCTGTCGATCAAGCTGTCAGTTGTTTTTGAACCGACAAAGGCCTCATACCGTTTGGTGTATTTCTCAACACCTTGTCGGAGAGGCACTTCACCTGATCGTGCGACAGTTGCACGCCGAGCGCTTCTTTGGATTTTCCTGTCGACACCAGCACAGCCAACTGCTCACGAAGGGTAGGAATATCAGGCCGCAATGAAGCAACTGAATAGACATTGTCGGTTGGCTCAGCTTCAAGCAAGTTCAAAACGTCGGCCATCATGGAGTCATCGAATGCGCTTGTTGATTCCATTTTGTATAGGTTGTAAATATTTTATTTAGTTTTAATTTTATTCCGTAAGGGTGACGAAGTGCGAACTCAAGGAAGGAAAACTTATTTTTTTCAACCTCGAAACATATTCTTTGAACTCATCATGAGAAAGTTCGCCGCCGAATTCTTCAAAAACCGCTTTCAAAGTCTTCCAAGAGGGTGTATAGAAAAGCACAAGCGCAGAAACGTTTTCGCGGAAAGAAGTCATCTTTTGGGTGAGCACCCACAAGCTGAGTACTGAGTGGCGGGCGCTGAATGAGAGATTGACCAGCGGGCCTGTGCGCTTTTTCACATCTTTCATGGCTGAGCAGTCACCGAGGATTATGAGCACGTTGGTGCCCTCCAAAAACCAGCTAACAAGCTTCAACCAGGGTTCAACCGAATTCTGTTCGCAAATGATTACATAAAAACGCAGGTCCGCCACAGCGAAACGATAATAAGTCTTGTTACGCGCGAATGTCGGGCAGATGAGCGTGATGTAGTCAAACTTGCCGTGAAAAGGACCGCAGAGCTGATCAACCACAAACCTTGATTTGCCTGAATTTGTCGGGCCCACGATGAGAGCGTTGAACGGAATGTTATTTGGATTCATTTTGTATATTAAAATTGCACAGATTCTAATTGCTGCCCCAATATATTCATTTGAGAGTCACTGATCACGAAAACGTGGCAGTTCACTTTGCCTTAGCCGCTGAGTTTTCGCTCGAGTTCAAGCTGAACCCATCTTTTGTGTTTACGAGGCGCGCGCCGCTGCCGTGCATTGCGTTATCCGCCATTGAGCGCAAATCGATCAGAAGCCCGAACTTGTCATCGGTGTAGAACTTTTTAAAATTGATGTGCTGTGGTTTGTTTTTTTGCCTTGCCAAAGAAGCGGTCAACTTCGCCCCAAATATCTTTTCCTTCAATGCCGCTGTTGTAGAGCCTGTCGGGCGAGCCATTTACCGTTACAGCGACTTTTGAGAGGTTTGGGTTAATGTACTTTTCCGAATCCCTGGTGCCGGCTGTGTAGGGCTCAATGAAGAGAAGAAGAATGCCTTTCAGGGACCTTCTCTGGGGGTTTACTCTGATATTTATCCTTGAGTCAGCGCTTTTTGAGAAGGTGACCACCTGATCTCGCATCACATGGTCATATAAGAACTGATTTCCCGCGGAGTAAACACTGCGCGCCTCGTCCGCCAGAGACTTACTTCTCATCATTTCGTTCTTGAGCTGAATGTTTGCCAGCTTGTATTTCAGTTTATCCGGATCAGAGCCTTTGACAACCTGCGAGGCTGGCGCAAGGGTCAGCTCAAAGACGAGGTTGTGAAAGAGAGCTTGGGGATAAAAGACTCCGTGGTCGGTCAGGATCTGGTGGTCCAGTCGGATTTGGTATTTCGTTCTTAAAACTTCGGATAGCGCGTTTTCAGCGTCGACGCCCGAGGTTTTCTTATCCTCAGAATTTGAGCGGATCTTGCAGAGGTCCTCGCTTTGAATTTCATCGAGCAGCCTGTTGTCCCGCTCCTCCTGTGAGAGGAAAAGGTCCTCCCAGATCTTGAAGATGTCATAATTCGTCGTGTCCTCCAGTGTGCTTCCAGCGTACTTCACAACCATCTTGTCGACCAGAGCACGTGTGACGTTTTGAATGAGGAAGTTGTTGGGGTCACCTCCAGACAGGTCGATGTTGAAAAGCAATGCGAGAGAGCCTGGCATAAGGACCTCATTCTCATGCAGCTTGGGAACTGTTACATACAATGTTTCGCTGGGGCTGGCTTCGCTAGGAACAAAGGTGATGCGCTTGACCGTGCGCTCGGCTTTCATCGCTTTAGGATTTTTTTCTCTGTGCATTGGACGAAGGTTTGCTTGCACCGCCATTTCGTATTAAATAGAAAAAATTTTATATTCAATAGACAATGGAGGAAGGTGGCGGTTTTGAAAACCCTGCTTTTGACCCACATCCCTTTGGCCATGAAGACCCTGAACTTGATGATGCTATTGACAACGATGGCGATGACGATGAACAAGAGGGCAATTCAACCCAACCATTTCAGACTCAGCCTGTCTCTGCATTGACACCCTATCATGGTGGCGAAGAAATTGAAATGCAGACAAGGCTTCACGAACAGAGCGGGCTGCCTGACA
Source organism: Blastomussa wellsi (assembly GCA_947652115.1). Classification (NCBI taxonomy): domain Eukaryota; kingdom Metazoa; phylum Cnidaria; class Anthozoa; order Scleractinia; family Plerogyridae; genus Blastomussa; species Blastomussa wellsi. The sequence continues at coordinate 26,812,234 of OX393561.1, forward strand.
CTTCTTTCACCGAGGAAACTCCATTATTGGGCAGCAGTTGTCGAGCTTGGCTTGCTGCAAAAGAGCAATTTCCGAACATGAGCTCAAGCGTGCTTGAGTTTTTTTACAGCCCAAAAAACGGAAGGCTTCAAGTTAAAATGTTTGGCATAGGAAAAAAGCCATATGACATATTTACCACAAAAAGGGGTACAAAACAACAGCAGCTAAATCCAAGCCTTTCCAAAGAAATAAAAATTGCCCTCGGAGAGTCCATTTATGAATCACAGGAAGCCGTTCAGCAAGAACTGGCTGAAAAAGAAAAAGAACTGGAAAAATCTTTATCTATGGCTAAAGAACAAGAAAAAGTTAAAAATGCCATGGAAGAAATCAGAAACAGAATGAGAGTTATTGATGAACAGAGAGCTGCTCTTGAAGATACACATGGCCCTTTGGATGAAAAAGAAATTCAAAAACTGAAACAGGCGAAAAAAGACCTTGAAAAAGAACATCAAGATAAAAGAAAGCAACTGGAACGAATCAACAAAACAGTAAAACAGGCGCCAAAATTAAAAGAAGATATTCAGAAGCTCACAGAAGAGAATGCCAGGTTAGAAAAAAACATAAGTGAACTTCAAGAAAAAATTGACACAGAAGCCCTCAACGAGCTGAAAGTTCAAAAGCAGAACTGGAATGCCAAAATGAAGAAGACCGCGCGATTATCGATGATGAGAACACTTCGCCTTCTGAAAGAGAGGCTGCCAAAGGGAGAGTTGCAGAAAGACAAGAGGAGCTTGCCAGGTTGAGAACACCGATTGAGGAAAGAGAAAGAGCCATGCCGCTTCATGAGCGGGTAAAAGAGATCTTCAAAAAACACGGCATGACCGTTACAGCAGTTCTTCTTGCTGCTGGTGTCACGATTGGCGCTGTCGTTGGCACAATCAACAACTCACTGAAAGCAACCGCCAAAGGGTTGGGAAATGGCTTGAAAGAGATTGGTAAAAAACTTGCAGCAATCCTTCCAGGGTTAATTGGCTCGATTGTTTCTTTCCTATTCAAAGCTGCTCGCCAGGCAATTGGTTTTCTGGCAGAACACACATGGCTTCTGATTTTAGCTGTTGTAGCGTTTCTGTTCGAGCAGCAGCGTTAACGCAATGCCAAGAATGCCAAACCCGCAACTGCAACCGTGCCAGCAGTGACAGCAATTTTGTTTAAGTCATGAGACTCACTGCCTGAACCGGCAGTTGGCGTTGGTTCAGATTCCGTTTGCTTCTCTGCAGCTGTTTGGGAAACAGGGGCCGACGCTTTTTTTGCCATTGCTGCTTTGTGTATTGGATTGGAAGGATGGCTGTTTGGCGAATTAATTTTTGGTTTTTCACCATCCATCAGCTGAAGCCCCGCTTTTTTTGTGTCCTTGTTAACCTTGTTGTTTATCCCCAGTTTCATGCCTTGCGCCGCTTGTTTGAGCTGGTTGTTGTAACCGACAGTGCTTTCTGTGTTTATCACCATATTCCCTGGCATCTACCAAGCCCCCGGGCATACAGCCAGATTGAGCCTCACCTTGGCCTGGTCAACGGCAAGTTGGTATCTTTGAACTGACTTGGCCAGGTCGGGCTGCCTCACTGCATCTTCCACTAAGACGAGGAACTCGCTCTGCGCCTCTTTTGCTCTGCCTCCAGCACCAAGGATGCTGCTGCAGAAGTTTACTTGCGCACCCAAGATGCAATACACAAAGGCTTCAATTGACTGGTTTATTTGCGACAAACCAGCCTGGGTCAAACCTGCTGTGGTTTTAGGTGCGAACCAGTTGAATTGCTCTTCAGCTGCGTCACTTCTTATGAAGCAAACTGATATTCCCTTTTCTGACGCCCTTGGGTCCTCGTCGTCGAATTTTGCTTTTGCCGAATGATAGGGAACATCCAAAACAAAAGGATCACGGCAATAAATGTAAACGCTCCCAAGCCCGTGGTTTGGTCCTAGCGTGTAGCGGAAATCAGTTGATGGAGGAACGCTGAACTCTGCACATAATCTTTTGAAAGAAGCTTCATCATAATGGTTATTAAACTGACTGAATGTTGGGTCGCCAGGCAACACGCTCACGCTTTGGATGCCTCCGAGCTGAAAGAGGATTCGCCGAACCGTAAAGTACACGTGGAACATGTTTTACGCCCACACCTGCGGCGGCACCTTCAACGTTGTGTTGTCAAATACTTCTCGAGATATTCCGCAGCCTGTCGTTGCACACCACACTGAAAAATTCAGCTGTTGTTCCCAGAAAGACAGATTTGGACCTGCCAGCCATTTTTTGGCGGGCTTTGACGTTTCGAACTTCTGTTGTTCCTTTTGGAAAACCTCTCTGAACTTTGTTGTAAAATACTGGTCAGGGGCGACATAAATGTTGGTTGCTTTGTTGAATATTTTCTTCAAACTTGGCGCCGCGTCATGAAAATCAACTGCTGGAACCGCCAGCGGTCTTTTTTCTGTGCGTGGCGATAACTGGAAAGGGAAGCCGTCAACGTCAACGTCAACGTCAACCAAACCCAGTGCCAGGGTCTGAACCGAAAACGCATGTCTTCGTCAAATGTGTTACCAAGTGCACCGCCTATTTATCCAGAGCTTCCCCTGGAAAGAACCCCAGAAAATTTCCGGCTTACTGAGATCAGCAAAATTGAAAAATAAATCGTCGATGAGGCCGAACATCGGAGGCTTGTATTGAAAAAATACAAGAAAGCTCACAAAGTTATACACTATTCGGCGGTTTCTCTCAGAATTGGAAGTGCCTTCCTGTCTTCCGGAGCCGTTGCAAGTTCACTCACTGGCGTCGGAATTGTGGTTGGAGTGCCTGTGGCCGGAATTGCTGCGCTCCTTGGTTTTGCTTCCACAGGCCTGTCTGCTGTGAATAAGAAGCTGGAAAGAAAAATTATAAAGCACACAAACACACACCACACTCTCGTGAAATGCAAAAATATCGCGAACTCAAAGAGAAGCTATGTGAAAACTTTGAGGAAAAACCTTCCAATTCTCCTGATATTGAAACGATAAAAAAAACAGGTTCACCACGAGCTTCGTCAAGAGCTTCGAAAAAAACTGACGGCGTCCACCACAAATTTGAACTAAACTTTGTTTCGAAAAACACAAAAATCTCTCTGAGTGTTATTAACAATAGATAACGCGATGTCCCACGGCTGTGGGAAAATCAACATAAGTGAAATTCTATTGGTTCTGTGTGAATTCCGTCGGGCAGCACCCACCTTTTGTCGTAGTAAGAACTCAGCCGCAGTTTCTGCTGCTCGTAAGTAACAATCTGGCTGTCCCTCATCCTGAAACCTCTGTTGGTTGCCATATCCTTGTTTCCTTCCAAAGCCGCCTTGAAACGCTGCCAGGTTATATCATTTTGCTTCTTCGAAATCCCTTTCGCGCTGAAGTTCTTTTTTTCACCCGCTTCGTCACACTCGAGCTTAAACAGCCCGGGCGTGCGACCGCTCCATTTGTCCCAAGCCAACCACTGCTGCTTCTGTGTCTCGAATTCCGCTCGCAGCTCCGGCCTGACAAGGTCCTCGAGACGCTCACCGGAGATGGCCATGTAGTTGCTGTCTGTGTCGATCTGGATCAGCTCAAAATCTCTTCTATCAAAATACCTGTAGAGGAAATCGTAGTAGAATTCCAGCATCCGCAGCTTGGCCAGTTGGTAGACGGCGATTCCAACTTGAAACGGCCGTCTGATTGTGATCCTTGGCTTCCGGCTTTCCAGCTCATATGCCTGCCCGATCTCATCACGGTCAGAGAAATACGCGCTTCGCAGGGCTCTGTCGACCACCTTCTCATCTTTGGTGTAAATTACGCTTGTCTGCCGCTCCAACGCTTCGATGAGCTTTCCGTATCCGCTATTCCCAAGCAGCTCGAAAACGTCTGCCAGCAGCGCCTTGCTTTTTTCCACGTCTCCTGTCCGCTGCGCCTCGGTGACCTGCTCCACGAACCACGGAAAGATCTTGGCCGGTTGGTAGTCGATTGTTCTGTAAACGTTTGTGATAACCGCCCCGTGGTCAACATACCATCGCAGCAGAGGCACAAAGAGCAAAAGTCTCCTTGCAGACAAAGCTCCCACGAGTTTTTTCCCGTCTCCGTGATTTCTGCATATGTTCCGAACATATGTTCCGGGACAACTTCGTCGGGAACCTTTTTGTTGTAGAAGAACGGACACATTTCCTCGAACTTTGGATGCAGGGGCTCCGGAATCACTATGTCGACTTTGGCGAAGCCGAACCACGTTCCTCTTTTGAGCCTGCGCGTTATCTGCGTCATCTGGGTGGTTGAAGTGCTCGACCCTTTCCTTTCCGTAAGGCATTTCTCTCAACATCGTTGAAAGATAGAGGGCGTTGGCATCGTAACCCAATATCTTTTTGCACAGACGGGCGTCTTCGTGTCGGTGCGATCTTATCTTTGTCACACCGGCTTCGTGGTAGCGCGTGAAAACAATGCTTGGGCCTCCGACCACAGCGCCTTTCAACATTTGGTATGCTTCTTGCTCTGGGCACCAGAGATCCGCGCCTCTCTCGACCGCTCCTCGGACACTGACCGCGTCTTTTAAGATGTCGATTCCTTTTTCGGTGTAGAAGGCCCGCATCTTTCACAAAGCCTCAAGGCCAGGGGCCATGTCGTGATTGTTGTAAAAACGTAGCCAGTCCGCGAATGTGCGCATGCCCTTTTCTTTGAACAGGCGCACACACCCCTCCCATTCTTCTCTCGAGAGCACATGCTCGCCCTTCAGACGTGAGTACGAATCGGAGTAGTCTGGGAGCCCTGGATAGTCGAACTTTTGGGGTGAATCGAACCACTCATACGGAAGCCACAATTTCTCTGATGCACATTCGTAGGCTTTCACCCACTTTTCGTAGCTGGTCCCCAGACCAAGATAATTAATTATGTCAAGGAAACCGAACCCCCAGGTCAGCAAGAACATAATCTTTTTTCCTTTTTTCGTAACTCTAACTTTTCCAGTTGTGTCTGCAAGCCGTTCCACAAAGTAGCTTTTGATCAAGTTCAGGTCGTAACTGCCCGAGTTGAACCCAACAACAGGCACCTGTTCGCCCCATTCCCCAATTTTTTGCCGCTGCTTTTTCGGCAGCAGGCCCAAGTCTTCTGGCACAAACTCCTCCCAGACTTTGATCCGGATGTTTTTCCCGCGTCTCTCCAGCTCTTCCGTAAACTTGCGGACCAGCTCTGTGGGGTCTCTTTCGCAGATGTGGGTGGGCTCTCTTTCTAGCGTGTCACCAATGCTAACCGAGATTGGCACGTGCGCGTTCTCGATCATTAGCATGGACGTGGGCTCCTTCCGCTGGTTGGAGTTGCCAAAGGATTTGAAATCAAAGAGGATCACATGCGGGTAGCTTTTTGTTTTGGCCTGCGGGGGTTCGGCGTCGATTTCTCCAACTTCAACTTCCGGCCACCCGGAGCCTTCTTGTGCGCCCCTGCGTGGCCTTCCACCTGTCTTCGCGCGTTTGGTCGTTATGCGTTATGATTTTGTCACGATCGTCTGGGAAACATTTTCGGCAACCGTGCCACCAGCAGCCATGATATTGAAACACGGGCTTTGTTTCTGGGTGGTAACCGTCGACTGGTGCCCCCAACACCCACCTCTCACCTCTGTGACCACACATTGCGTGGTGAATGTGAATTTTCTGCCGCTTGGCTTCTTGGGCTAACCACCGTAGCGATTCTTTGGAAGCCTTATTGTCTGGATAAAAAGCCTTTTCGAAAGCTGTCTGCGGGGCTTTGACTTTCTTGCCCGGGCAAACAATTTTCGTTTTCCCTTGCTCACACCTACCGGCATGCCGTTGAAGACTGTCAACTCCTGTGAATCTCGCATGACAATGAACACACGCATATAGTTGTGCAATTTTTTCAATGTTTTTTTATCAAAAAGGCGTGCCCCTCGTAAATGCCGATTGTCAGAATATTTTTCAGCTTGGCTGGCGCGTTTCTTCTAAGATGCCAAACCACTTCGCTGGCTTCTTCCTGCTCAGGCTCATACACTTTGATGCCTAGCCACTCCGAAAAATCGACTTTTTTGTTTAGATGCTTTTCAACCTTGTCTAATTCGTTAAGAGACGTTTTTGGTATATCTTTTGGGGCGGTTGCGAAATCGTAGAAACTCTTGGCAAGCTCTCGGGCTGCTGCTGTACTTCTATCTGGCCTGGCTCCTCTATGCACTGCTATGCAGCGCCAGAGACATAAATTATCATTGAAGGTGTCCAGCGCCACCATTGCCCTGCTATGCGCAAGGTTGCGCAGCCAGTCTGGCAAGGGACCTGTGCCCAGCAAAGGTTGACGGTCAAGCACAACCTTCACAAAGACATCTTCAAAGCCCCTGAACGCCCACTTTGTGTTCGGTCTTTCAAGGTTGTCAACATCCAGACGCTCCTCCTCCCTTTCATTCAAATATTTTTCCGCTTCTGAAAGTTTATAAATCCAAGGTGACCCTTTCAAAATTTGATACCACAAAATAAGCTTTCCCTCCTCGACGTGTTGCAGCCAATAAGAAAAAGCGTACCTTATATACATCGAAATGTTAACTCTAGCTCGAATCCTTTCCATGAATTTTTCTGTGAGGTTTTCTTCACGCCCTGGGAACACCCATTTTATAAATCGTTGTCCTTTTTCCATTCCCTCAGCCTCTGGTTCATGAAAGAACAATGCAAGAGATTCATGGTATTTTTCTTTCGATTCGACTTTCTGGGGAGGGACTGGATCAAACATTTTTAGAACGCTGTCTGTTGTCCCTCTTTTTCGCATTGGAGGTGCTCTGGGGCTGAAGGGTTTTGGAAGCATAGGTTCGGGTAGACGCTCTTGGGCTTCTGGGGGTATCCGATCATCTAACACATACCTAATTTCGGGTTTTATTTGTTCTAACAGTTTTTCAATATCAATTTCCGTGAGGGCTTGTTCTATTTCCTGCCACGTTTCAGCCATTTTTGATGCAAATTTCTGGTTGTTTTAATAATGGCGCTTTTCTCTAATTGGTTGGAAATCTCTAAATGCTTGCTCTTTTTTGCTTCAGGTCGTGCAAAACATGCATATAAGTTTTCTTTGTTTTTTTTTCTATGCGTGTTAGCCGCTTTTGAAGCGTGTGCCCGCCACAATACACGCATAGTCGGTGGTCTGTCAAAACCCCGATGCCACAGCCGTGACATGGCGCTGGCAGTTGCATTCCTTTTTTTATTTACCAATTGTGCTGCATGCAATATTTTCCGTCACACTTTTTGCCGCAGATCTTTTGACGATTTTGCAGCAACCACTCGCAGTTATTTGCTCCGTGTGCCATTTTTTGGACTCCGCCACTTCTGTCTAATTGGCTGAACTTCTATAGGGCGTGTTCTTCTAAGTAGTAAGTCCGGCAGAAGACAAATACAACCTTGGAGTGCAACTTTTTTCATCTTCGCCCAAGTGAAAGAAGCGAGCAAAAAGCGAGCATGTTTCACTTGGGCGAAGATGAAAAAAGTTGCACAACGAGGTGGTATTTGTCTTTCGCCGGACTTACTACTGGGCATCCCCGATCGTCTGTGTAGCCAAGAAAGATGGAAGTACACGCATCTGTGGTGATTTCAAGGTGTAAGTCAACCAGGTTCTTCTTGACAAATAGATTTAGAACTCTGTTATTGGGTAATGCTTTAAGAATGTTTATGAGATCATAGCTAGTACCATGGCAACACCACGACTGTGACAAAAGAACACAAATTCCAGTTTGTGCCATGCCATTTTTATTTCATTATTTAAAAGCTTGCTTAATTCTGTATATTATCTGCCAGTATTAGAAAAATCTGTGTTGTGGAAATTTAGCTATTTAAAAGGGTGTTTTATAAATTACAAGAAATTCCACAACACAGTTTTTGGCCAAACTTTTTTATTTGAATCAGCACGCTGAATGTTAACTGCATGCAAAAAATTAAGGTAGGTCACCGAGTAAATTTTCGAAATAAACAGAAATGTTTTTTGCACGTTTCATTTCGGGTTTAGCCGATTTCAGATGTAGCGCACACATATTTTATGGCAATTTGGATCCCCAGCTGACGTGAACAATGAAAGTGTGTGTGCAGCTGAAAACCCTTTTGAGCCTTCTTGAAAAAGTGGAACTGTGTTCAGCAAGATTGATTTGTCAAATGCATATCAGCAGATGGAATTGAACCCAGAGAGCCAACACTGCCTATCAGTGCCTGACCTATGGTATTCCCTTTGCTCCTGCCCTTTTTCAGTCAACTATGGATCAGATATTGCAAGGAGTGGATAATGAGCGATGTCATATTATTGACGTCCTGGTCAGAATGGAACCACAAGAACACTTGCAAGTGCTAGATGAAGTGCTAACCAGACTGGAAAAGCATGGCATCTTAGCTGTTTTAACGGTATTTTAAGATACCTGATAAGATAAAGCGGTCCAGTCGACTTCGCAACCAAACCTTTTTTGTTCGTGAAAAGGGTTTGGTTCAAACATGTAAAAAAAACAATTTAATTTTTCCATGTAGTTATTTTACCTTTCATGAACTTGGCCCTGACGTCGGCGATCAAGAGGGTAAAATTTACCGATTTTGTGATTAAACCCTGGCAGAGGCTTAAGTGGTAACTTCTGGAGGCGCCAGGCAGTGTGCACCAATACCTTCCGATTTAAAAAGTTTACTGTAAAGCCACAAAGTCAGCGGAAAGCTTGAACTTTAAACTTTGAACATTTTGGGCTCTTCTTCGTGTCCATTAAAGGGAGAAAGTTCCTTAGTGCCTTAGTTCCTTAGTGAGTTAGAAGAGGACACCCCACAACACATCATCCCAATAGTACACTCTGCACTAAAAACAACTACAAAAACAACTTTATTAGACTAAACATTCACCGACTCACTGAACTGACTACTGAAACAAACGTTAACCCTACTCCTATGACTACAATGACGATACCGTACATTAAGGGCATGTCTGAAACCATCTTGCAGATTACAATATCCACGTAGCCCACAAACCGATTACTACGCTACGAAAGTTACTAACCAACATTAAGGACAAGGACGACCATAACAACAGACAAGCAGCAGCTTACAAGATCAAGTGCTCTGACTGACAAGCCTCTTACATCGGAGAGACTGGTAGGAACCTCAACACAAGACTGACTGAACACAAACGAGCGATGAGAAACTGTGACGTCAACAATCACATTGCTGAGCACTGTCGGCTTGCGAACCACAATATTGACTGGGACTCTGCTTACTGTTTGACCTACAACACTAACTATTTTCAACTATTGACTTTGGAAAGCTGGTTTACTAACTTAGAACAGAATCCTCTCAACAGAAGTCAACAACTACCAGCACCATACAAACGACTAATTCACAACGACATGGAGAAATCAGACCAAACAGAACAACCTAACTTCGTCGACGGATCGAAACTGACCAATCACGACCGACGACATCAACTACTCAAGTCTTACAGCCACTAATATCACAGCTAAACTGACCAATCAGTTGTCACGACCTAGACAATAACATTCGACTGACAAACAACCCTTCACATGACTCTGACGATGACTTCCACTCAGGTTGTCAAAACAACAGTCACTGTCACCGACAATAGTCCTTCTCAGCACTACCTTCACCCGGACGATCAAACTACACGATAGCCTGTTACTCCCGGGTTCAAACCATTTACTGTATTCCATTTTATTGTTGTTATCATTGAATCCTCATTTTTATTTTTATTGAGAAAGCTATTGTTTGTCGTTCGGTGACATGTTCAAAACTGAATTTTTATTAAGTTGCTGCGAGTAGTAAATATATCTGCATACATACGTGACAATGCTGTTTGGTGTGATAAAGGTGTAAGTGCATATGATTAATACATATTAAGATGCAGGCGAATGTGCAGGTGATTATCACATAGTGTAACACCTTTCCCGTTTTGGAAGATGACTAATTAATAATAGAATTTCATTTCTCTAAACTGTTCGTTGGCAAACAAAGTTCTTAAACCTCAAAGGTAGTGTCTGAAATTAGTAAAATTGCTAAAGTGTTCATTCCATGAAAAAAAGTCATTGAATCTGGAGGGAGGTCTACGTTCTCTTGTTGAATAGCGAGGTGGCGGTGTAGGCTCTTGTTCCACTGGGTGATCGTTTTCCTCTGTTGGCCCACTTTCAGATCGTAGAGATGCAGTTTTAAATCGGTCCAATCTTTCTTCATAGTTGTCGAGTGGTTCTGCCTTTGCCTCCCTGACTTGTACGTGGTTTCGCTGGACTGGTCCCATCGCTGTGCTCACAAGGCAGGACCTTGGGGCGGGTCTTCCAATTACCTCTCCATAGAACCAGGGTTCGTGTTTGTTCGAAGGCCTAGGTTTCACGTACACTTTTCCCTTATTGAGAACTCGGTAAGCGGCGCCGACACCCTCTTGTCGTACTGGGCCTTTGATCTCCGTCTCCTTTCCGCAATGTTTTCTTGCACTAGAGTTGGGAACACTGTCTGTGGAATAAGTTGACGCAGTGCTGTGGGGATGATGTCTTGCAGTCTTCTAGACATAAGGCGTTGTGCTGGCGAGTAATGGTGTCCTTGCTGGGGCGTGTTTCGATATGCTAGGAGGGCTAGATAGGGGTCCTCATGGCAGGACTTCTTCAGAATGTTCTTGCCAATTTTGACAGCAGACTCTGCCTTTCCATTCCCTTGGCTGTGATTAGGTCACGATTTAGGTATGATGAAACCGTATTCTCAAGAAAAGCGTGAATATTCATGGCTTTCAAACTGTGGGCTGTTATCGGTTATGCACTCATCTGGGATTCCATGTCGAGAAAATTGCCTTTTCATGGCTCGAATAACTGTGTTAGCTGATGTGTTCCCACTGAGGGGGTCTAGTTCAAAGAAGTCGCTGTAATGATCGACCATGACAAGGTAGTTGCTTCCATCCAGCTGAAAAAGGTCGGCGCTTATTTTTGACCACGGCCTATTGGGTATCTCATGGGATTGCATTGGTTCTTGTGGTCACTCACTTAGGTACTGGGCACAAAGTCCACATGAAAAACATTTATCTCTTATTGCTGCTTGCATTCCTGGCCAGAACAGAGACTCAAGTGCTCATCTTATAACGCTGTCGGCTCCCTGGGGTGCTTTTCGCTTGCCATTCCACAGCCCCGCACTAATTATTGTAAAAGAAGTCTGTCATACAGCGGAGCTGTACTGTGGAATAGCTTACCCTTGGATATTCGTCAGTCACACACTCTTGATGTATTTAAATCTAAGTTGAAAAATTATGGTTTTGATGGTAGATTTACGTAAATCTTATTTTGATTTTATACACGGCTTCCTTGTAAAGCAGGTTTTTTATTATTTCTCTTTTTATATTAGCTGTTAATGATTTAGTTAGGTAGTTAGTTATAGTTAATATTGTAAACTATAAGTCCTGAAGGAAATACCGTGTCTAAATAAAGATTTTACCTTTACCTTACCTTTTACCTTGTGTATTTTCTGTAACATCTCGTCTCGCAGAGTGGCTGGGACAATTACTTGATGAGACCTGTAGAGGACACCATCATAAACTGAAATTTCATCTCTGAAATTCCAGTACAGCCTCAATTGCTCTGGGGTGTCCTTTCTTTCCGAAGGTCACCCATTCATTATCACCGTGTGCAGGGCTGCTAGAACTGGGTCTTTGGCTGTTTCTCTTCTTATTCGTCGCAGTGTGTCAGGTGTAACTCGGTTTGGTTCAAGATCCATTTTAGCTATTTCCAGCCGGAACACCTCACATTCTTGCTTGGCAGTAGAGGAGGGTTGATCCGTGCCGGCTGCGCGAGACAATGTGTCTGCAATGAAAAGTTCCTTTCCTCTCTTGTATCGGACAGTGAAATGATATCTTTGCAACTTGAGCATCATTCTTTGCAGCCTGCGAGGAGCTTTGCTGAGAGGCTTATTGAATATTGTCTTGAGTGGCTGGTGATCCATATGTACCGTTATGTCATGTTTTCTGTATAGATACTGGTGCCACTTATCCATAAAGCAGACGATTGCCAGGCACTCTTTCTCAATTTGGGCGTAGTTTTTCTCCGTGCTGTTTAGGGTATGTGATGTAAAGCAAACAGGTTGATCATTTTGCAGCAAAACACCACCAATGGCATCTTCAGACGCATCCACTTGCAGCGTCAAGGAAAGGGTTGCGTCGTAGTAGTGTAATGCAGTTGCTGAAGCGATGAGGTTCTTTGTTGAATTAAATGCATTTTCGTGATTGTTTGACCACAGAAATGCAGCATCCTCCTTGGTCAAGTCCCTAAATGAAAGAACTGTTTCTGGCAAGTTATGGCAGAACTTGCTTAAGTACTGGCATATGCCAAGAAAGCGCTGCACCCCAGATTTGTCAGTAAGCTTTGGCATCTCTGTAATTGCAGCTACTTTAGCTGGATTGGGCCCTACGCCTTTGTCGGTGACAGAGGGAGCTTTAAACTGCAATTTTTTAAATTCGCAGATCATGTTTGCTGCACTTTTCTAGCAGGCTCGTGAGATTTTTGTCGTGATCGATGTCAGCTTCCTCTTTTGAATCTCCGCATCCAAAAACACAGATGTCGTCGGCAATGTTTATTACCCCATGTAAACCGTCTAAAAATTCATGTTGGCGCCGTTGATACTCCTCCGGTCCTGAGGCGATCCCAAATGGCATGCAAGTGTAGCAGTAGCAACCATTTGGTCCCTGGAATGTCGTGAGAAGAGAGGACTCTTCATCCATCAAGGTGGTGTGAAAAGCTTCAGATACATTAACAATGGTAAACACTTCGGCCTTGGTCAGTTGTGGAAGCTTTTCTTCATTTGTCTGTATTGTGTGCTTTGGTCTCCTGATGGCCTCATTAATGGTTTGGCTTGGATCAGTGCATATTCGAAGCTTGCTGTTCGGTTTCTCTATTATCAGGATGTTTGAGAGCCAGTCTGTAGGCTGTGTGACCTGTCTTATGATTCCTCCATCACAAAGTCTCTTTAACCTGTCATTTACTCTGCCCACCTTTGCCACGGGAACTTGACGCATTGGGGCGTGTACTGGAGTTACATTGGGATTAAGTTTGATATGCAAGGGCGTTCCAAGAGGATTTCCGCAGCCTGGTTTAAACACCTTTGAGTATTGTTGTAGCACGTCTTCCTTCTTCAGTTTTCTAGTGGTGGAGGTGACTGCATATTGTGCGGAATCTCTTCTTCGGCTGCATTTGTTTCATCAGCAAACACCTGCAAATAATGCAGGGCTTGCACACCTCTTCTGCTTCCGGTTTCTGTTTAGGAACGTTGACCACAAGAAAATCTATGGTGTGAATCTTGCCCCTTCTGTCACAGCACAGGGTTACTTGGCCTTCAGGATGCATAGTCTCACTTCATATCTGTGAGCTTTCACGCGAAAACGTACACTAACGGCTTTCCGTTAAACAGGTGAAACGAACCGGTTACGAACGAGTTGTAAAGCCATGTCAAATGGGTGCATCAAACGTTCAAATAAGTTGATTAGTGTCATGTACATAGATATAAACACTGGACCTTTATATATTGTTCACTTACGTTGCGTTACAACCATCACTGATTTAGTTAATGTTTGATTTATGTTTATTGGCTGGCAGCTCTAGGTATTTAGTACTTGTAAATATCGTATTTCTAAGCACAATTTAGTCGACTGGGAGTCACATGTTTCAGGAGTCGTTCTTACTTTAACTCGGAGTATTTGGTCACCCGGTGTTGGAGATCAGATGTAAGTCGTTTTATATTTTCCCTTCCTATAGTTTTATTCATTAGCTTGTCGTTCCGTGTGCCTCTTGTTACTAAACAATTGTCTATCGATTTCTAGTTTTTACCGTAAGTGGTGTACAAGCGGTCCAGCCAGACCTTCAATAAATTCTGCTAATTGTCGACTGTTGTGCCTGGCGAACTCCGATGTACTGCAACTCACATCCACTACGTATATGTCGGGAACGCGACAGTAAAAAATCCGATGCATTGTTTTGGAGGAATACATCATGAGCGACCATGGAGATGAACCTTATGAAGAACTAGCGGCAGACCATCAAGAAGTAAATGGTGACCTAGGAAAGAGATCAAGAACTTTGTCCCGGAAAGGATTACAATACGCTGCCGAAAAGAAACGCGAACAAACAATTACCATTCACGAACGACTTCAAAGAGTTATAAGATCCCTGGAAGGGGCGGATAGTATTACCAACAGTGTTTTGAATAATCTCGTGACCACTGCAGAAGAATTTAAAGCCGTATTACAAGAGTTGCAAAGTCTCTATGAGCAAGATAAGAACAATGACATTGAACATAAAGCATCCCATGCTGGAGAGCAGTTAGAACTAAACCATGCATACGTTTTAATAGATGAAATTAAAATCAGTAAATCCAACAAACAGTTGGAAACACGCTCTAGTAATTCTCGTCACTCGCACCGCAGTAAATCCTTGTCATCCGCTTCCACAACTAGTAGCACAGCTAGGATCAGAGCTTTAGTGGAGGCTGCAGCAGTACGAGAAAACGCCGAATATGAAAAAAATAAGCGCGGGAAAGGAACACGCGCGTAAAGAACGGGAGGCGGAACTCGAAAGGAACCGTAAGCAAGAACGCGCGCAACACGACAAAGATCTAGCAATGCTCGCCACAAGTAGAAAGGTCGCCGTGGCCGAGGTCAAAGTTAGAGCTATCGAGCTCACAATGGAGGAACAGGAGGTAGAGGAAAGGGGCGATATTCCAGGGATTCCACACGTTAAGACCGAGGAAAGGACATTGAATTGGTTTCACTCAAACCCAAACTTGGAAACGCAATCCTTGCCCGAGAAATCTGAAACCAAACGGCAACCGGACATACTTAAGAGTCCTAAGGTCAAAGACGAGGGTGGAATACTTAACTGGCCTCATAGAAAATCGGAACCAGATGCACCATATCCCTGAGAAACAGATATTGTGTCAGAACCCCCCTACAAGGAAATTCTTGGAAACTCCGCGCATAAACACAGCCCATCACACATGTAGTCAGTCCTCCATTGCTTCAACCCCTTCAAGAGAAGTAGAGGCGTCTGCCAGCCACCTAATTGAAACACTAACACTCTCAAATAAGCAGATGGTCGCCGGCTTAGCAAGGCAAAACCAGACAACTTAAGCGGTGATCCCACACTCTTCCATCCATGGAAAACAGCATTCAAAGCCATGATTAGCGACGCCGAAGTGTCCGCTGTCAATGAGATAAATTATCTGCGCAGCTTCACCAGTGGAGAACCCCAACGGTTGGTAGATAATTACCGAAAAAGACAACAGCATGACCCTAGCGCGAAGTTAAGGAGCCTTTGGGAGGAGCTAAAGAGGCACTTCGGGAACCCGGCCATGATAACAAATGCCTTACTGGAGCGTATGCATGAAACGGTAGCGTTCAGTGACGAAGAAAACGTCAATGTACAGGAGTTTGCTGACCTCTGCGCCGATATAGAGAGTCAAATAGCCTACTTACCTGGTCTGGCGTGCCTAAACTTCCCAAATGCAATACAGCCAATTTTTGAGAAACTACCGTCCTCTCTGCGCCGGAGATGGGAGAAGGAGATCGCAAAGCATTACGAGGAAAATGCAGGGGCATACCCCGGATTTGTAGTGTTCTCCAATGTCATCCAGAACCAGGCTAAAATAAAGAACAATCCTAATGTCCACATAGGAGCTAAACTTATGCCCATTCTTACCCTGACAACAAACACGCTGCCTGCTAACAATGATTTGCAGTCACCATCCCCACTTCGAAAAAAAGGAGAGCACTGTGAAATGGTGCCCATTTCATGAAAGGGCTGGGCATAGTTTAGAAGAATGCATTGCCTTCCGTGCAAAGGCCTTTGATGAGAAAACCGAGTGGATTTCAAATAACGGACTATGTTTCCGGTGCTTCTCTAGAGACCATCAAGCCCACGTGTGCCGACGGCAAATCAAGTGTAGCACCTGCGGGGACAGTCGACACCCAACCCTCCTTCACAAAGAAAGACCTCAGACAACTGCCAGGGAGAATGAAATGGTGGACACCCGATGCACAGCTGTCTGTAGCGCTAGCAGCAGTGGTACTTTGTGCAGCAAGATACTTCTCGTTGATGTGTTCTTGAAAGACAGGCCAGACCTTGTTCGTCGCGTCTATGCCATCATCGATGAGCAAAGCAACTCGTCCCTGATTAGCAGTGAGCTTGCTGATAAACTTGGCGTATTAGGACCGCAGGAGAAGTACTACCTTTCAACCTGCACAAGTGAGAAAGAGGTTAAATATGGACGTCGTGTAACAAGTGTCAGCATACGATCAACCAGCGGAATGGCCTCCGATCTCCCCACACTAGTGGAGTGCGATAGTATACCGCAAGATAAACGGGAGATTCCCACACCTGAGATGGCAAGGAGGTTCCCACACTTACAGGAGATTGCCGATGAAATCCCACCTCTTAATTGGCAGAGACACCCCAGAATTACTCAAGGTTAGGGAGTTCAGAAATGGACCAAAAGTAGCGCCCTGGGCCCAACACCTCGCCTTAGGCTGGACCATTACAGGTCAGATGTGCCTTGATCTTGCCGGGGGACCCGTCCACGCTCTTATACGCTGCACCAATCTCCGCTCGGTGGGCGAGATAGCTTCATTAGAGCCGCACCTTAGCCAGTCGGAGACAGCAAGTTTTGAACTTGTGCCCTGTCCAAACAGGTTCAAGATAAGGGACAGCCTTACCGAGCAAGAAGAGTACTTAAGGGAGAACATTTTCCACACCTGCCGGGAGGACAATGAGACAAGCCTGTCGTGTGAAGACCGCACGTTTCTCGATATGACGGAGATCGGCATACACAAGAATCAAACCGACCATTGGGAAATGCCACTCCCCTTCCGCCAGACAGAAGTGAGAATGCCAAACAACCGTAACCAGGCCTTTAACCGCCTAAACGGATTACTCCGCATGCTGAAAGGGAAACCCCAGATGGAAAAGGATTATCTCGAGTTCATGGAGAAAATCCTCAGCAAAGGCCACGCTTCCCCTGTCCCTCAAGAAGACATCACATTGAAGAATCAGACTGGAAAGGTGTGGTATCTACCACACTTTGGGGTATACCACCCGAAAAAACCAACACAAATTTGAGTGGTGTTCGACTCGTCTGCCAAGTTCGAGGGAGTCTCGTTGAAGAAAGAGCTACTGTCTGGTCCCGACATGATGAACAGCCTCATTGGGGTCTTGATTCGCTTCAGGACAGAGAACACTGCTGTCATGTGCGACATCGAACAGATGTTCCACTCCTTTTACGTTAACCCCTCCCACAGAGATTTCCTACGCTTCCTTTGGTTCGAAGATAATTTAATCAGAAAACCGATACTTGAGTACCGCATGAACGTCCATCTTTTCGGGAATGGCCCAAGCCCAGCTGTCGCGAGGAGGTGTTCGACAAGGCAACCTCTAACTTTTTCCACCGTAATTTCTATGTCAAGATGGACTGGCTTCGCTTCCCACCGCCAAGCAAGCCGTAGACCTTGTGACTGTGATGCAAAGGATGCTAGCCACAGCTAACCTGAGAATCCACAAGGTCATGTCCAACTCTGTAGAAGTTATGGAAGCATTTCCAGCTGAAGACAGAGGGAAAGATATACGTGACCTCGACTTGCACCGTGACAGTCTACCAGCTCAACGGTTGCTCGGAGTCTACTGGGATCTCGAAGAGGATACATTCACCTTTTGAGTCTCCCTTCCCAACAAGCCGTTCACATGCAGAGGGGTGCTCTCAATAGTCAACTCCATCTATGACCCACTTGGCCTGGCAGTACCAGTCCTGTTAGAGGGTAGACTATTGCTCAAGCAGCTAGTCATCATGGGGAAAAAGAAGAACAATGATAGACCTCTTGGATGGGACGATCCTCTTCCCGAAACCCAATGGCTGCAGTGGCACGATGGCAAGGTTCATTGAAAGAGTTGGAGAAAGTAACCGTTCCTCGCTGTTATCACCCGGAGGATTTCGGAAGAATCGCACGAACAGAGATTCACACGTTTTCCAATGCCAGTGAAATGCGATCGGCGCCTCGGCATACCTACCTCTCATTAACCACAAAGAAAGAAGTCAGCACAACCTTACTGTTTGGACAATCAAGAGTAGCACCAGCACAGTCCACCAGCATACCCCGTCTAGAGTTATGTGCTGCCGTATTAGCAGTCCAAGCCGAAGCCAGAGTTCTCAAGGAAATCGATATGGAGATAAACCAAGTTACGTACTACACTGATTCAAAGGTTGTGCTAGGCTACCTCCAGAACGACAGCCGGAGATTCTATGTATACGTGGCCAACCGTGTCCAGTTAATACGACGCTTGTCTAGCCCCAGCCAGTGGAGATATATTGACACCACCCAAAATCATGCCGACCTCGCTACACGTCACCAGTCTGCTTCCAATCTGATGGATTCAGACTGGTTAAAGGAACCGCATTTTCTCCGGAACTTGGTCACTCCACCCCAGGTACGAGAGGAGATTCTACTGGACGCACATGACCCAGAAGTACGCAAGGAGATTGTGACGTGCCAAACTTACCAAGAAACGCCACGGCCTGGGAACCGAAAGGTTTACACGCTTCTCAAGCCTTACCTCTCTTCAGCATGCAATCGCCAACCTTATCATAGTAGCGAGGAAATTTAAACACCGTAAAGAACAGGGGAAGATGCACTCGCCTATGATGGAAAGCAGACTCCGGAACCTTACTGTAAAGGAGTTGGAAGAAGCCATGAAGGTGATCCTACGGGCGATACAAGAAGAGGGCGTTTACGATGTGCAAGACTGGAATACGGAGAGAGGCACCCCGTACTATTGCCTAAAGGGGATCACGTATCGAGGCTAATGGTACACCATTACCACAGCCAAGTTCACCACCAAGGCCGGCAGATAACACACGGTGCCATTCGTCAAGCCAGGTACTGGCTCGTAAATGAAAATCACACGGTTGCTAAGGAGCTGAGGCTTTGCGGAGCGGCAGATTGGGACCATCCGCCGTGTGTTAAATGCCATGTTTTTGGAGCTTGGGGATCATAACTCACACACGAACTTCTGGTGACACTGATGGCAGTAGTTACGATGATCGTTAATGCCCGACCCATAACCACCATCCCATCTGATACAGACGAGCTGCAACCCCTCTCCCCGGCCATGCTTCTGTCTATGAAAGCGTGACTGCTTGGTCCCCCACCTGGAGAATTTGTAGCTGCAGAGCTGTATTCACGCCGTCGTTGGAGACGCGTCCAGTATCTCGCAGACCAGTTCTGGGTAAGATGGAGGCGGGAGTATGTGCAGACACTACAAAAGAGAAGCCAATGGAACAGCCCAAGACGAAACCTTAACACTGGGGAAATAGTTCTTCTGAAAGATGAAGATGCGCACCGCAATGACTGGCCTTTGGGCCAGATTACCAAAGCCATAAAGCGGCAAGATGGCAAGGTAAGGAAAGCCTACATGGAGTTTCTGAAAGAAGGAAAAAAGAAGACATACTTGCGTCCCATAAAGGAGTTGGTTCTGCTGGTACCTGTTCAATCTGATCAAACGTAGCCCACCATGGACTAGAGTCAGACATTTCCCAACCCCGAACTGACAATTTAATTGAAGGGACTACTATGGACAAGGACCGATGGTCCTTGGGCGAGGAGTGTCATGTACATAGATATAAACACTGGACCTTTATATATTGTTCACTTACGTTGCGTTACAACCATCGTTGATTTAGTTAATGTTTGATTTATGTTTCTTGGCTGGCCGCTCTAGGCATTTAGTAATTGTAAATATCGTATTTCTAAGCACGTCGACTGGGAGTCACATGTTTCAGGAGTCGTTCTTACTTTAACTCTGAGTTTTTGGAGCTATATTTTCTTCGGAGTTTCCCTCACCCGGTGTTGGACATCAGATGTAAGTCGTTTTATATTTTCGCTTCCTATAGTTTTATTCATTAGCTTGTCGTTCCGTGTGCCTCTTGTTACTCAACAATCGTCTATCGATTTCTAGTTTTTACCGTAAGTGGTGTACAAGCGGTCCAGCCAGACCTTCAATAAATTCTGCTAATTGTCGACAGTTGTGCCTCACTTTGGTTAAACTGGCGAAGTACGATGTACTGCAACCCGCATCCGATACATACGTTGGGAACGCGACAATTAGTATTCTGAATACTCGTTCGAACGTCTCATGAATTATTTCAAACGCGAAGGCCGCTAAACGTTCGAACGACTCCAACAGAGCAAACGAGTTAGCGAACAACTATAACTGAAAAGGGCCTTTGCTTGAATGGGACACGAATGACTCAAAGACAAACTAACAAAACAATTTTGAACTGTTCATGTAAAATTGCATAAGTCATTCTGCAAGAGTATAAATCGAATGTATATTTGGCTAGAAGTCGAGCAATTGTCAACAAACACAAATTCCTAGTCGTACACAAAATCATTATTGGTCATTTAGTTTTATTTAAGTGATGGCTCCCAAAGGGGCCATTTGGTTACTTGTAACTTCAAGAATGAAGAGTAGGTCGGTTTCTTCAGTCTCAAAATCCAAGGCCATCTCATCATCGGCACGTTATGGCATTTCATCAGCGTAGATTTCATCATCACACGGGCATCATCATCTGTGCCAACAAGAGCGTTTGAAATCCCGAATGTTTTGAATTATTTCCTCATCATCTCGCGTAGAATTTAAAATTCAAAATATAATTGTGCATGTTCATGTTTTTCTTTGAAAACTTCGTTGACACATGACTTAAGTATTGGGGCAATGTAATGTCAATGTTGACATGGCGACACAATTACAGATGAATGAACGGGGCCGTTCAGTTCTAGAGCGTGAAGAATTCTGATGCTAGATTATGAACAATCAGTTATTCAGATGGATTAATGAAGCAGCTGAATTCTTTGGAATGAAATGACGAACTGGTGAGCAAGCTGTTTTTGCCGAGTTGATGACTAGGCCATTCGAACGAGTAAGTAAGTCATTTGGTGACCAAGCTGTTCAAGCAGTTGAGTAAGCCGCTTTTCCATGTTGGTAAGCAAGTCATTCGAACGAGTGGGCAAAGCCGTTCGAGCTCATCACTGTTTTACCAAACGGGTAAGCACGTCATTCGAACGAATGCAAATATTTATAAATGATTCACCAACTTGTTCACGTGGAGGCACAACTCATTTGAACGGCTCACAAATGGCTTGCAAACGGAATTCCGATCAAAAACGGAAAGTCGTTAGTGCATGTTTTCCCATGAAAGGTCACATGTTTTAATCCTGCTTCTGGTCTGTGAAATCTTAAAATTAGGAGACTACTCGCTCAATAGACTGGTGGGTATAGTGTTGCACGTAGATTCCGAGTCGATTTGTTCTTTCACAACTTTTGTTTTTCCTCCATGTACGAGGTGCAGATGAGCAAAGAATTTCCTTGCAGTCTGTGGGGGTGTCTCACAATCTGCCACAAAAGCTTCTTCACCATTGTCATCATCAACAAGATTTGATTTTTGCCATAGGTCTTGTCGTCTTGCCCCACCTCTACAGACACACGCAAAATGACCAGTGATCCCACATTTTCCACATCTTTTCCCAAACGCTGGGCAGTGCTGTTGACGAGGCTGTTGATGGTTCCAGAAACACTGTGGAAATTGTTTTGACTGCAATTTTTTAAATTCACAGATTATGTTTGCTGCACTTTTCTAGCAGGCTCATGAGATTTTTGTCGTTATCGATGTCAGCTTCCTCTTTTGAATCTCCGCATCCAAAAACACAGATGTCGTTGGCAATGTTTATTACCCCATGTAAACCGTCTAAAATTTCATGTTGGCGCCGTTGACACTCCTCCGGTCCTGAGGCGATCCCAAATGGCATGCAAGTGTAGCAGTAGCGACCATTTGGTCCCTGGAATGTCGTGAGAAGAGAGGACTCTTCGTCCATCAAGATGGTGTGAAAAGCTTCAGATACGTCAACAATGGTAAACACTTTGGCCTTGGTCAGTTGTGGAAGCTTTTCTTCATTTGTCTGTATTGTGTACTTTGGTCTCCTGATGGCCTCATTAATGGTTTGGCTTGGATCAGTGCATATTTGAAGCTTGCCGTTCGGTTTCTCTTTTATCAGGATGTTTGAGAGCCAGTCTGTAGGCTGTGTGACCTGTCTTATGATTCCTCCATCACAAAGTCTCTTTAACTCGTCATTTACTCTGCCCACCTTTGCGTGTACTGGAGTTACATTAGGATCAAGTTCGATATGCAAGGGGGTTCCAAGAGGATTTCCGCGGCCTGGTTTAAACATGTTTGAGTATTGTTGTAGCACGTCTTCCTTCTTCAGTTTTCTAGTGGTGGAGGTGACTGCATATTGTGTGGACCTGTTTTTAACTATTGTATTTCTAAAATAAGAGCTTTTCAGACTCTTTTCACACAATCAATGTGTGGTTCTCAAAACAAGATAGTTTGCAGCTCTCTAGAACCTCTAATTTCATTGGATCTTGATAGCACGCAGCCCTATTGTTTTAGGGCTATGTTCCATTGTTACTATTTACTTTATTTTTATTTTATTATCTTGTCACACAGAATAACTTACAAGTAGAATAGAAAAGATAATAAATAGTTACTTAATATTAAATTGAAATGAGCATACAACTTGGAAGAAGGGACTGTGGCAGGGAAATCTCCGAGAAGCAAAGCTTATGAAAATAGAGATTTCCCCCCACAGGCAATATAAATACTAGGTGGCATTTAGAAATAAAGAAAAGACGTGTATTTTAAGTGTACTTTGTGTACTTTTCAGCCAATACTGTCGGACCTAGTAAAGAGCTGCATATCACCCCCTCAAAACTTGGCCTGTTGTCATTCTAAATGAGAATCAGAAGGAGGGCGGTCACTTTGCGTGAGGGAGGTCAGTACACAGTTTTACACAAGTTTTAGCAAGAAACAACTTGACACATGGTGCATCGTGCATGTGTATTTATTTTAAAATGAGGCAGCGTGGCTGAGTGGTAAGAGCGTTGGACTACTAATCCACAACTCGTGGGTTTAAGTCCCATTCTGACCACTAGCTGGTGTTGTTTCTCGGTAGCCCCGAGTTCAACTCCTCAGCTACTCTTGTAAATAGCCAACTGGTCTGCCTCCTCCCAGTGGGGATTCTTAACCCTGTTATGTTTATTTACAATATTTGTTTGTTTGTTTGTTTGTTTACATTGGCCCTGAAAAGCCCCAATAGGGAGTGGTCTGGAAAGCCACATAAATAACAGCTTCAAATCCCTTGTAATAAAGTCCACAAAACCAAAAATGTGAAGGGCTCATCTTATCAAAACACTTGCATTACACACTACACTACACGTATACAAAGTAAACAGATTATATTTCACTTTCAGCACAATTGTTCTAAGAACAACTTAATCTCATAATAACTGTTGATACTTCATGCAACGGTTCACTTATTTGCAGAAAATGAGCATTAGATGACAGGTTTTAATTAACTCAATGTTGTCACTAGACTCACACAATAGACAGTCCACACATGATTTTAGCCATTTTGGCCACATCAGGAAAGAGAAATGCCTCAAAACTGCCCCAAACAGTAACATTGGACATGGAAAGAATGAACAAAAGAATCTTACATTAGGAAAACAGAAATGTGTTAAGCACCCATATTACCTCTTATCTCATGACGTTAGTCACATGGACAAAAGGCAAAAAGTAGCCAGCCTTTCCGGCTATTTTTCACTTTAATTATTAAAACCTACTTTAATTTACAAATCTGAGATATCAGCCAGTTTACTGTCATTTTCAGAAATGGAAAATGAATGTCACTATTCCGTTATTCAAACAAAGAGTAGATGTAACGTAACCAGGTAAAAGGTAACACAACAAAATACGTAAACAACAATATGGCGTAATAGAGGGGGACACAGCCCTGTGGCAGGTTTCACACGACTTCATCTGACCCTTAAGGCTTCTGTGACCCTTAAGGCTCTCGTGCGGGAGGCCCGCACTTCTCGCAGAATCCCGAAGCAAGTGCGTGACCGAGGACCAGGTTAAGCAATGACCCGAACGGAAATAGAACAATGGCCCCGAACGTGGTTTGGCTATGAGAAAATATTGTTGCATTGCTGAAACGGGGCACAACAAAGAAGGACAATGAGCAACGATGAGGGATTGCCCTGCCCTAAAACTATCCATTTTTGAAGACTGAAGGGTAACAAGCAAGCGCTGTGGGCAGGCCAGACTCGGAAAAAAGTAACACATTCCTTGGTAAGATTAAAGTTAGGGCTGAAACTGTGTACCCCCAGATAGGTAAACTCACTACACCTAAGAAAGGCAAAAAAGGCAAGGGTTAAGGCAGCCCATATCATGGAGAAATCCATTGGCCCCAACCAACTACGTAAGATGGGGCGAATGGCTAATAGTACACCCGGAGTGACTGGTTCTCTCTGGATACGAGGAGACCCTTGATATCGGAGAATTCCTCTTAAAACCTTTTTTAGGAGGAGCTGTCCCCTTAAAGGGTCTTTGTAACCAGAAATAATGTGGAGATTGCGAACGGCTGCTAAACAAGTCTTAATTGTACCATAACGAACTGTACGGACCAAATAGGAAGCAAAATAGACAAGAGTACCCTCTGATGCTGGGAGAATGTCACCTGTCTGAGTTGTTAGTCTGTTCATGAGACAAAACTGAATGAAGCTCTTCTCCCCAGAGGTATATGTGCGGTTCATGTTCCACGACAAGGCCCAGTTGGCATTCATAACGACTTCATCTTTCAGAGGGTCATGAACGAAGGCGGGATGGTGCAGGGGGTCTGGTCGCAATGGGAGTGAGGTCCCTGAACCGTTGAACGAGACAGGGCGTCAGAGCCAGGGCGTCAGCTTTTTCGTTGTTCACCCCAGGAACGTGACACGCCCTAACCACGAAATTATGCTTCATGGAAATAAGTACTAAGAAACGAACCAGATCCATGACCCTAGGGGCTTTGGAATGACCCGAGTTAATGATAGCAACAACACTCTGGTTATCTCACCAGAATTGAAGGCGTTTGCCGGAAAAGTGGGGGTACCACAGTGCGCAGGCAAGACATTCATTGCGTTCTTGACATTCAATACTGATCCCTTCGGTCTTGTTAATTAGTAGGTTAGGGGGCCACCTGCCCTGGAACCATTTACCATTGAAAAAGCCTCCAAACCCAATTGTACTAGCTGCATCAGTATATAGCTGCAGGTCAGGGGAAGAGGTCACCCAGGAATTGAGGAAAAAAGACCGCCTATTCCATTGAGCGAGAAATACTTTCCACATTTGAATATCCCTGGAAAATTCCTTGTTCAAACGGAAAAGATGAAAATGATTATTTCCCCCCCGGGTGAGATTTATTATGCGCTGAAGGAAGGTTCTACCTGGGACTACTACTTTGCAGGCAAATTGCAGAGTGCCGATGAGAGATTGGAGATCTACAAGGGCAGGCTGAACAGCGGGTGGTAAAAGAGTTCATAACATGGCAGATGCCATACTTGTGCTTAAGAATCCATTCCAAAGCATCAGAAATTTGGTTAAAAAGGAAAGGGGCACTGCGAAGCCCAAATTGGAGGTAAAGGTCTATGTAGTACTGAGATTTCCAGTATATGCCCAAATGGTTCCAGTCCTCAGGGTGGATTGGCGTAAGGCGAAAAGCAGATTTCAAGTCCGTTTTGGCCATAAAACTCCCAGGGCCCAGAGACCTCAGTATCGAGATCGCGTCATCGACACAAAATAACTGCAACGAATAAGGATCCTTTGGGATGTGGTCGTTTATACTATCCCCCTCAGGGTAAGACAAGTGATAAATAGTTCGCCATTCTACAGAGTTCTTTTTAGGGACTACGCCTATTGGGTGACACTGCAAGTTAGGTAGGGGCGGGAAGGGGAAGGGACATGCAATTCTCCCCAACTGCACTTCCTTATTAAGGTTCCCAGAAACGACGTCGGGATGTTGAAAAGCTGATATCAAATTACGCTATGCCCATGTTTTGTGGGGGCCAAGGTAACCAATGCGAGTACCATACCGCAGGGCACTGATTAAGTTGCTAACAAGAGAGCTATTAGGGTGATTTACTAATTCAAGCGCTAATTTATTTACATTAAGTGGGGTGGAAACTGTAGGGTTGCAGGCCAGCTGGCATTGCTCCACCTTATTTCTTGCTGCGGTCGCTGGGGTTGGCTGGTCTGTTGCTGCTTCTGGAAGGTTTGGGACCAGGGCAGTTGAACTGCGCGTGATTGCCTGACCCGCAGTGACGGCAATTGTGCAGGAACTGGCAGGAACGGCGTTGACATCCGGAGGGTTTGTTGAAGTCAAAGCAGACCAGGGCTTGGCGGCGAGGTTTTCTGCTTGGGTCCTGGTTGGGGCAATCCTCCGCCTGATGGTACGGGCTAGAGCACACGGAACAATGTAGCTTAGCAAGGCCACAGAAGGTGACTGTCCAGAGTTCAAGATCGATTTTGTCCCAGGTCATTGAAAGGTCATAGGCAGCGCGGCGTCTAAACTGTTCGTCGTAGGCAAGCCAGGCAAGGCCCTTGAACTTAGTGACTGCTCAGGGGATGATGCAGGCCCAGAGGAGTCGCTGTGTTCAGGGTGCGAGGATCGTCTGAGAAACATGCTTGGGCCTCATGGATGTTGAAGACCCACAAAGCTTCGTTGACGGAGGTCGACACAGTCTCCTGGATGGCCGACATCTGAGCGGGCGAAAACACCACATCCTGGAGGGGTTGTGGCTCAAAGTCCTTCAACAGTTCTTCGACGGCTCAGTCGACGTCCGATGGCCCATCTACGTCGGAACTGTGGGTCTCCGCATCAGCCTGTTCTGTCGGGACATTAGGCTGCGGATACGGACGTCCACGTGCATTTGAAGCCGAAGATTTGTTTTTGTGTACACGTCCATTTTGAGGGCGACCTCTGGAGCGGCGTTGGGTGGCTGTCGGTGCTTTATTTGTTGCCAGCCTCAGCCTTTCAAGCATCCGGGCACGGCTTCCAGTAATTGGAAGATTTAGATTTTGCAGGCGAAGGCGAAGAACTTCCCCTGAAAGGTTCTTGAATTCGTCTGTTTGCATGGCCTTCGAAGACTTAGAACGTGGGCGTGTCATATTTTTTAAAGCTAAATTGTTACAAACTGTGTACACTCGTGCAAGCTGGCAGCTTGCATGAGAGACAGTGTATTGCCCTTTGACAGTGTATTGATATTTATATAGCAAGACAGTGTCTCGAGGTTCGACCAATAGGTACAGCTGTACTATAAACTAATAGACGCAAAGGGGCGAGCTTGTTAGCAATGAATGAAGCTAACAAATATATGAGCCAATCTAGGAGAAGCTAAGATATTTTGCTAGATTATACCACAAGATAGAAGCTAAAATACCGACATGAATAGTGTTTGTGCTAACTGCTAGAACAAGGGAACGTTCACTCATGAATTGAGCTTTCAGAATTGCACTATTGTTTAACCTACTGGATTGCGTGACGAACGTAAACAGCCTAACCCTCAAGGGGTGTCATGTTCCATTAACTGCGTTTTACCAACTGGTAAAAGCGTTATTAAACTAATGGTTAGATTTTAACAATAGACAAAGAACTGTTTTTCAGCCAACAAAAACATTTAAGCTGATGTTCCCTGGGTAGGGCTTTCACAATCACACATTTTGTTTACTACAGGCCATCAGCTTAAAATTATTAGAAACTGTAGAAAGGATAGTACCACAAAGAGGGTATGGTGTGTTCTGAAACATATATATACCTTGATATTCAAGGAGCAGTAGCGCATGCACACCGGTTCCTACCAATTAATTGATATTAATTAATTAAACAAACATTCAAGTTTACACATTAGCGCCTTATTCTTGGGTTGCACTGTCACGCAATAGAAAATAATGAAAACCATTTGGTGGATGAAGTCAAGAAATTGCGATATTATAGAAGATAATGAAAGAAGTCACCTGTCCAAGTTTTAGGTCCATGCATTATTCCAAACTTTAGATATTCGTCGAAATGTTGTGAACAAGTATGTAGCCGCCATGTTGGTGTACAACTTTGGTACACCAATATGGCGGCTGGGAAATGGTGAAAACATCTGGAACTTACTTCGGTTATCTAAGCGACTGATTATCTGTACTGAACATACAAACATTTACATAAACACTTTTCCTAATGCTTTTACTTCTCAAATGGCTAAAAATCCAGGGAAAATTAAAAACGCGATAATAAGTTTATGTCACGCACCGCCATAACTCTGAAATTCAAATGAAGCATACTTATATAATTGAGCTGAAAAGATGGAAACAGATATAAACTTGGCACTTCTTCTGCCTGATATGGATAAAAACTTTGGTGGCTCTTTAATTTTGGATTTTAGGATTTCATGATGTCACGTGCAAGCCAAGAATAGAATTAGCGACTTAGCAATTCAGTACCTCAGTGGGTTAGAAGACAACAGCCCACAAAACATCATCCCAATAGTCAACTCTGTACTAAAAAGGAAAACACCATTCTCCTTCACTTTTAGAGGCCTTTCAAATAAGCTTATTATCCAATAACCTGTTTTACATTTCATGGGCACTTCAATGTAATGTTCAAAAATATGACACTAACTGAAAATTATGCTATTCTTGCTGGAGATCGCAAACATAATGTACCAATTACCTTCCTTTTGCTCCTAAGTCCAATGGCATTATAAAACCTTTATCCTCCATCAATTTGTCCAAAGATTCCAAAATACAACCTGCTTGACAGATGAGGATGCCTGATGAACATGCAATAAGTTAAAGTAAGGTTACATGACACATCAAATTTTTATAATTATAAGCAATATGATAAGAATAACACAATGTAGTAATAAAAGGGTTTTATTCGAGAATTAGTAGACACGAGACGCACAAGCATGGGGCAAAAATTCAATTCAATTTAAAAGGAAACTCAGGGAGGGTAAAACTAGCAAAGATAGACCTTTGAGATGTTAAACTTGATATGACCAAGGAGAAACCCAATGCAAATGACAAAAGAACAATGCCACACGAGGGGGTGTCCCTAATTAAGCATATTGACAAGGCCCAAACAACCAAATTAGTAGACAGAAAAGAGATGCATGAGCTTGGGGCAAAAATTCAATTTAGTAGTAATCATAGGCAATAAAAAAGGAAACCCCAAAACCCAAGAGTGAAAAAAGGAGAAAGAAAATAGAAAAAAAGTTAAATGGCTAAATTTGGAAAGACAACCGTAAAAATGCCATGCAAAATGTCAAGTTTCTTCTTGGCCGATAATTTGAGGTAAACTAAATATGCGTTGCTGCGCCAGTCTCCCTGCGCCTTAATAAATTTGGTATGAGCGCCTTAATTGAAAGCAAAAGTGGCACCACCCTGACAAAAACTATGAGATGAAAAATTCTCTGGCTGGAGGCCTACTGTACAAATCCTTGGGGTCAATGGCTGTCCGAATAAGCATTTCTGTTTATGAAACCTTTCTCAAATAATTGAATATAAATCTTTTTTTAGTTAACATGTTTGTTTATAATATTTGCTTGTTGGTTTGCATTGGCCCTGAAAAGATATTGGGTGGTCAATTAAGTAATTATTATTATTATTATTATTATTATTATTATTATTATTATTATTATTACAAGTGAAACCGGAAATAACAATATATAATTATATATCCCATAAAAAGGTAGATATAAGGCAAAGAAACAAAATGATGGCCGAAAAGGGTAACTTTTAATGCCATATATTACGGCGAGACATGACTAACCTTCTTAACAAAGTTAAGACATAAGTAGATACTGCTACGTGAGGGGTAGAACCAGAAGAAAAAAGTACAATGAGATGAAGGTTCAGAACCCCTGCCCCACCCATTCATCCACTACTGACTTATTATTTAGACCTTGTAGACATTGTTTCTCTCACTTAACTTCTCATGGTTTTGAAAGATATTTGTTGCTGAGCCAGCAAGCCGGAGCTTGCTAATATAAATGTTAAAACAAATTAAAAATGGTTGTATAGAAATTTGGGGGTTAAATGTTGTACAGACGGAAGATTGTATTGTATTCATATTTTTGTGGATATTTGTTATGAGTGGGCTTGGATCGAGGCAAGTGTATTTGTACTTCTTTGAGAAAATAGTTGACAATTTTTCTTTATTATTTTTACCTTTTTTAGTTTTTGCATATTAATTCATTCATACCAAAAAATCACAAGTGTTAGTTGAGAGAGAGAGAGAGAGATGCTCTGAAAACACGCCTATCCGCTCTTTTTCTGACAGTTTTTTAGTTCACGATAAACCAAAAATTAAATGTTTTGCAATTTTTTTCTTTGGTTAAAATTACAAAGGAAGACATTGCCCGCTATGTTTTTCATCGAATCGTAGATTCTCCACACCTCGCGATTCACACGTCATTTTGTTTAACCAATCACAGAAAGCGAATCGACCTTCTGAAACGAAGCGACGGTTTTCTTGCGACAGCACTAAAGTGGTATTTGCGGTCAAGTTTAACAAAGTAATGGGAAATTTCTAGTCCGAAATTTGACTACATTCAAAACGGTGAAATGATTTTGAAATTTTGGTTGATCCTGTGTCATAAACCCTTAGACCAAGTCAGTGGATTAAAGACCACATGAAGGCTGTGCGATTCCTCGTTCGACTCTCTCGTTCCGCCACTTCGACTAGGTCACCTGAAGATGTGTTAGACTGTGAAAGATTTGTGTGGTGAAAGAGCTGTGGTGAAAAGCTGAAATGGTCGCCAAAATGGGAGATTTGCCGTCAAATTCAACTAAGTACTGGAAAATTTCTAGTCCGAAGCATAAAACTTGAGATCAAGTCAGTGGATTAACGACGTCCACGTCAACGCTGTGCTATACCTCGTTCGACTCGACTCTCCTTCCGCCACTTCGACTAGGTCACCGAAAGATGTGTTAGAGTGTGAAATTATTTTTAACTGGCCACTCTGGGAAGAATTATATCAAGGCTTGATGGACGGCTTTTTTGGATGTATCTAAAGCGTTATGAAAGGGATTGTATTCGCGCCGCGACTGCATTCGACAACATAAATTTTCCCGCCGTGCTTGAGCTTGAGCATGACTAAAGACGAAGTATGTGCCATTTGCGCAGTGGCCCGATGTAGCCTTTTCGACGATTGGAGAAGGTATTTACCGTTGACTTTTTATTTAGTCGTTTTCTTCAAAAAAGTTATGGTCAACCGATGAGCCAGATAAGCGTTGTCTTTGTTTATGTGCCCAACTTTTGTATGGCTCAGCAAGAAGTTAAGCCTATACTCAAGTTTATCGTCAGTTTGTTTGTGAAGAAGGTTTTCAGGATTTCTGTGTTGGACCCATTCTTATAGTAAATTACATTTTAATTTCCCCTCAATTTCAAAAATAGATTCAAATGAAATTTACCCGAAAGCTAGGCTTACAATTTAAACGTTGTAAAAAGGTTTTTTCTCAGACTACCATTGTAAACAGGGGCCACAAACCAGAAGCGTATAACACGTTGTAAAACTGCCAAATCTATTAAAACAGTTATTTGCTAATCTTTCTTTGTTTTTTTTTCCGACTGTTCTTCGGTCGGTTTTGACATAAACTTAAGTACTTCACGTCTTCAGAGTTATTAAGTTTAGGTACTTTCCGCGTTTAGCGCGCACGTACACGAACTCGCACAAACAGCCGTGATTTTAAAACTTTTCTCCGTTTCTGCCTAATCTTTGACATAAAATTGTTAGCTCTATAAAAATTGAATTAAATTATGTGAACCCCCATGCATTACAACCACTGTGAAAACGTTTTTTGTAGTACAGTAATTTTTCAGATACAACAAAATGTTTCGCCACTCAAATTAAACTTATGTGTCGGAATCGTGTAATTTCTAAGGGTAATCCATTTGAAAGCACGAACTGTTCCAGTATTTGTTTATGCGCAACTATTTTTCTTAGGCCAATACTTTGAATAATGGCTTTATTGTACACTTTGTTATGATTGTAATAGGGAATTTAGTTCATGGACAGTATAAAATAAAGTTTTGATGTCTGTGCGAATGAAGGTAACGTGTTAAGTTTTAAGTTCCGGTTGAAAATAAAGTAATCATTTATTCAGTCACTCTTTACGATACGTTTTTAACCTTCAAATATCGTATTTAGTAAAATTTCTGAGCTTGCATCGGTTGCCTTAAGCAACTTAAACTGATTCATTTAATGTTAGCATTAATTTGATTTCATTCGCATTGCTGCAACTTCTAGTTTAAGTTTTATAATTTCAAGAGTATTAAACAACACTTTTTAGGTGGGAGGGTGGGAAGTGCATTTAAGTGTACCACAAACGCGCTTATTTTTTTGTTTTGTTTTTTAACAAACAGCAATAACTATCTGTATCAACTTACCTCTCAAGTAAACATTGTCCCTGAGCAGACAGCAGCCATAAAAAAAAACAATAATAATTAAAAAATCTCGTCAAAAGTTCCGTTTGAAGAAAATGCAAGTCCAGTCCGTTGTCCAGTCCTTGGATTTTTTTTTCTGGCTAATCTTTGTGGCGCGGCGTCGCAGTGAACAAAAAGCGCGCGAAATTATAGCCTCGTTTTCGTTCTCTCCTCCAGGCCCTCTCCTCTGAAAAAAATCTTAAGAATCGATCACCTCCTAAACCAATCAAAATTTTAAAAAACTGACAACGCCTTCATTAAGAGCATACATTCAGGCCTTTGGCAAAATTTTCTTTCGTTGCTAGCTCAAATGGTCATTGACCAGGAAGCTGACAAACTTTTCAGCTAGATTTTCTACTGCCGCACTTTTTTAGGAAAAAGTAATAATGGCCATTTTTTAAAACACTATTTATTAAACTCTAACTTCGCTTAAAAATATTCTTGGAGAAAGGTTCTAGTAAACTTTAAAAGCAAATATTAAACTTCGATCCGTTCTGGTCACGTGACCGATGACGTCACAGCATTAGAAAGGACAAAAATGTATATTTCATAAAAATATCTACCAATACCCAAATTTTTGTTTCCTCGCGTTTAACGCAACGCGAGATAGCACTTGTACCCAGACTCCCACTTTTTGAAAAATTGTGCATAGCCTCCTTAATATTTATATTTTGTTCGGTACCCGGGCAGTCCGAAATGGCTCACACCATTGTGCTTCAAACCACGTTGACTGCTTTTTCAATAACAAAATAATTTTGTCACAGTGAGCAAAAACGCACTTGTGAGCAAAGTCACGTGACCAATGACGTCATCGCCCTTAGTCTTGTACAATAATTAGTTTATGGTAAGACTTATTTCTAGACAACGTGGGGGTCTTGCTGCCCTCAAACTGACCAAGTTATTTGGGATTGACGATTTTCTAGCTGCAAAGGATTCTGGGAAGGTTCTTATTATAATTATATATTGTTATTTAATTATTACTATTGTCATCAGACATGATAATGTTATCGATTTGATGATGAAAATTACGGGTAGAATCATATTTAAGACAACGTTTCGGCATCCTCATGACACCATCATCAGGTCAAAATATAATATTCAACACATAACAAGAATATTAATGTTCAAGTTCAAGTTCTCAGTCCCTTGAGGCTAGGTGAAGAGTTTTGCTTTTATCGAGTCACTTTGAATATTTAGACACGGTTTGTGCTCGCGAATAAGGAACATTTCAAGCATTTCTTAAGAATGTGAAACATATTAGATGTTATTGTTCTTGATGGGTGTTGACTTTGGCTGTGATTGAATATTGATCCAGATCTTTTATGCTCATCGATTCGTTGGTAAAGATGCCGACACGTGTAACCAACATAGCTGGCATCACACCAGCCACATTCAAATTTGTAAACTACTGATTGTTCGTTGATCAACGCGGGCTTGATTTCTTTATGTTTGAGATCTTCTCCAACTTTTCGAGAAATGAAGACTGGGCATAAGTCGATGTTTAACAGCTTACCAAGATCCTTCAACTGTTTGCGTACAGAGTCAGCTGATTTTTGTTCCTTGAAAGGTAGAATGATTCGTGCTGATTGCAGGTCAGATGTAGAATTGCGTGGAGGTGCTGGTGTTTGTTTGGATGTAATAAAATTGGAGATCATAGAATGAATAAGGTGTTCAGGATATGCCAGCTGTAGGAATAAGGTCTCGAGACGGATACTCTTCATGACGATTATCAACATGACTATTGTAATGTAACAATAGACCAGTATTAGTCGGTTTCACATATACACTAGTCGTAATGTTCTGACTGAAAAGGCTTTTACCAACAACTGGTTTAATACTACAACAACTGGTTTAATACTACATACAACCTTAACATCACAAAATCTGGCCTGATTGAGCTTTTAAACATTGCAGACATCCCACGGGACTGACAAGATTTGAAGGTGTTCTTTGAACCCAATAATTGTACTTGTTTTGTGTGTGAATGTCATAGCAGAGAGTTTTAGTTCTGAGTTTACCGAGAACATATAACCACGGTTTGCGGTTACCGGTTTGAGGTTCGAGGTTCAAACATAATTCCATTTAGATTGGTGGTGGACTAGATTGGTCGCCATTTTGAATCAGCAGCCATGAATGGCACTTATTTTCAAGATCCAATAGGACTCACCAAATTTAGCATTTGGTCCAAATTTGTGCTTCTGCTAATAGATGAAGACCTGCTCCACAAGGGATGAAACAGGAATTATATGCTAAAAGCCTTCAGGTGAATGGCATACGTGAAAACCACCCACCTCTCCGTGTTGGAACCGCAAGTCGAAAACCTCAATCGTGACGTGAAAGACTGGTCACATGACCTCCAGCAGTTTGCGGTTTGAGGTAAACTCTAAAACTCTCTAGTGATAAATGTGATCGTGAACCAAGCAGAATACCAGCGAATACGTTAAAACATCTCAGAAAAGTAGTAAACTACAGTTACTGTGTACTAGCAAAACAATAAAAGCACCAGGTCGTCAAGGCGGTGTTTTATTTTGGACAAAATGCAGGGCAGCAATGAGTTTTGTATAATTATGGGTATAAATAAAAGTTATACCACAAGATTAAAGGGACACTGTCATGCCTGATTACAGAGATTTTTATGTTCTAATTAGCCGCGCTGCCGTAGGCTGAGTGCAGGTCTTGCCTTACACAGAGTTTATTATTTCAATGTTTTTGTTGGTGACCAGGCCCAAGCCCCAAGCCTCTAAAATCGCCATGTAATCACCCCCTTAGAGTCACACAATGTCCGACATGCAGTTCCAGATTGACGTATATCCCTGTTCAGAACTTTTACAGCTTCGTACTGTGTTTTTACAAAAGCCGATAATAATTAATTTATGTGGAATTAACAACCTCAAATACAATATATACCACTAATAATCTTTTTCCATGCAAGTTAAACAAATTTAAACAGAAATTTATACACATCCTGAAAATTCAAACTTTGTGCTGACCACGCACAAACACTGTTGCGACATAAAAGCTCAAATAGACAATGCTGAACACATCAATTATTTAAGTACTTGGCTTCATGGGCTAAGAATCCAAACAAAAGACGAATAACAACGTTTAGTTATGACTTCCAATGACTGTCGAATTGTGGACGAACCAGGAAAGCACACTCTTTTCAAGCTTGCTGAAACTTGGCATGTTGTTTGTTATCGTCAAGTCGTTTGCCGATAGGAAATTCTGTATTTTCACAGATTAATGCATGACAGTTGCATAGCTTTACATGTATCTTCCCCCATTTCCGTTTATTTCTTTTGTTTGCACCCAAACGACAAAAGGAACAATTTATTCACGAGGGTCTAGATAATATTTAATTCTTTTTTTCTAATTATAAGAAGAGACAAGTTCGGATCATGCCACACCAAAGAAAACCAGTTGAGTTCAGTTCTCAACCAATAAAATCATCTCACTGGGATTTGTGATGGAAAGGTTGAGCAGCTCAGCCTTGTTAGAATCGCTCCATGTTTAAAATCCATTTCCAGTCCATGCTATGGTTGCCGGATTGTTGCAATATTTAACAACATACAATTTATATTCAGTAATTCATATTTTTGTTCAATAATTGTCATTTTATATTCAATGTGTCATATTTTTGTTCAGTAAACCCATTTTCAATTCAATGATTCATATTTTTGTTCAGTAAAACTCGTTTTATATTCAACAATTTCTATTTTCGTTCAGTAAAACTTATTTTATGTTCAATGATCTTTATCTTATTCAGTAAATGATTATATATTCAACAACGCCTTTGTTGAATAGTGCATGCCGTCAAAATTTTATTCAACTTGTCCGATTTTTATTCAATAATTTCTGCTGTCCTTTTATATAATTGGCCAGCGGATCAACAAAGGTAAATTAAAAAAAATTGCGGCGATTGTGGAGGTTATACGTGGGAGGATGTACTTTCGTCCATTGATAACCTGTTGACGGAGACGAAAATCCAAGATAATAATTCTGATTTACAGTCTCACGAAGTGGCACTACTCGATCCTCAACAGACTAGAAATGGCGGTAACTGTCCTGCGTGTAATTCCAAGGAGACAAACCACAATCTCAATGTTGACTCCTGTAAAAAATAAATAATTGCCATAACCGTTCATCAGTAGGATGGCTAAAATGCTTGTAATTCGACAATTGGTTTTGGCTCCATTAAATCCTATACCAATTGCAGAACATTTGAGGTGGAGCCACCCATGATGTGAGCACAGTTACCGACAAGAAGCGCAGTAGTGTTGAAGCCTTGGTGATGAAGTCGTGAAGAAAGACTACGAAGCCTGTCTATAAAGTCCAATTTGGATGAGCAAATTCTAGCATATCGCACCAATTGAGATATGTAAACAGCATAGGCTGGATTGGCCGGGATATTGCTGTCCATATGAGGAAAGTTTACAATCCAGAATGAGAAGTCATCTCTCTTGTCGTAGACACTTAAACGAAAAGGTGTGTTGTCGTCTCCCTGAATGATCTTAATGTCAAGATAACACACTTCATTTAAATCGTCGATATAGCGAAAGGTATTGCTGAATGTGGCGGCCTTTGGCATGTCTTGTTTCATAGTTCTGAGCATGAAGTCGTACTCGAAAGTGTGGAGAAAGAGATCAGCCAATAAAGGCGCATTGTTAGTGCCCATCAGTATACCAATAACTTGCTGAGTTTCCTAAACGGACGTAGATGTTGTCGATAAGAAAGTCAATAGCACAGCAAAGTTCTCTACAAGTGAAGCAACTGTGTTTCGACGACTTCTTATCATTCGTCCAGAAAGTGTGGTAGTTATTGGCTGAAATGAAACTCTTTCCTCTGGTGCTAAAAACTCTTTCCTGTAGATTATGCAGTTGAAGTTTAAGTTTGGCGTGCGGTAGGCTTGTATATAGAGTTGAAAAGTCCCAAGTGCTTTTAAAACTTGTTTGGCGAAAGTTGTTTGTCTTGCAAAGTGCGAAGTACATCCAGTGAGTTGTTGATGATCCACATGCTGTTAATACCTGTTCTTTGTAGAATAGTTTTACAATAAGCATGACAATGATTTTTAACTAGTTTGAGGCAATTAGTAATTAATTTAGATAGTTTAGTAGTGGTACAAGAACTTGATCCTGCAATAAATCGTGCTTTGTATGGTGTTTTGTGAAGCTTAGGTATCCAATACATTTGAGGCAAATTTTTCTCCTTCTGATGTACTGTGATGTTGGATAAGTCATCTAAAGTTGTTGTGTGATTCCGTATAACTTCATCAGCTGTGACGTGTTGAGCTTCATATGTAGAGTTGATGGTAGTGCTAGAATTAATTCCAAGTTCTTCCATTAGAGTTTGCACGTAATAATACTTGCAAACAAAAATGATGTAGTTTCCAGCTTTATCAGCAGGGACTAGAACATACTTTTCGTGTAGCTCATTCAAATACGCCTTGACGTGACTGTCTTCTAAGACTTTAGCACTAGACGCTGTAAGGTGTTGATTATGTAAGGTGTTGATGATGAGTTTTACTGTCTTGGACCATTCCTCCAATGCTGACACGTGGGCACCTTCTCGTTTACTCCATTTCTTGGTGTAATCATCTACAGCCATTGTTAAGATCTTCTTGTTAAGGTTCCAATCGATTGTATTCTGCTCTCTGTATTTCACTCCTTCCTCGAGTAGACGTCTAAGTCTTCTGTTCTGAACAATACGCAGGTCACCGGTTATAACATGGCCATGAGGTTCATTTAAATCAATGTTCTGTAGTGTTTGATTATAATCTACCTTATCTATTCCTTTATTGTGAAAATAGATTTTGACAAAACGCCTTTGAGGTCTAGTGTTAGAGTTACAACCAGTGCGTACTGGGTAAAATAGCCTTTTACTGCAAACATCAAAAACAATTGTCCTGAAACGTTGCTCTCCATGAGCCGATCTTAATTTTTGACAGTCATTATACAGCTTATGTAAATTTGGCAAACGAGTGCTATGCAGAGTTGTGAGGAGATGATGTAGACCACCATGACCATTGTCGTACAAATTACGACGTTGTTCCAGGGTAATCTCTGCAGTTCGTCTCGTGTTACGTCGTCGTCCATGGCTTCGTTTACGACGTTTATGACGATTAAAGAGGTTAAACACATTGGTGTTGGAACAAACGTTGACACTGGAAATGTTTCCAACATGCTGTAATCGATCGTTAAGTCCATAGGGATATACAGTGGCGAGCTCTAGCACCCAAAAGCGTTCACGATCCAAGCGTCTAATGGTAACATCCTTGACGGTCTCACCAGGTCTCTGCGTGATATGCTCAATAGGGTGTATGATGATGTCTTCTATTGAATGACCAGGCAAATTGAAGTGTCTTGCAATAAATGTATTTGCATGTTTCTTGATAGATGAACGATAGCCAGAAAGTCGTTCACTAATTTTCCGTTTAGTTTCACCAACGTACTGATGGTCGCATTTAACACAGCTTATGAGATATATAACATTAGTGCTGCAGCAAGAGAGGTCGCGGTCGCTTATAACTGTATATCGACGGTAAGTTAAGGAACTTCTGAAAAACCGAGACGTTTGAATTACTGCGCAAGTAGCACATCACTGTCTACCGCATTTCTTTACGGATACAGTAGGACATGTTGGTACATTTCGTGCTGCAGAACAACCTTTGTATGTACCGCACAAAGGCTGTCCTGGGGCCTTTGTTAACCTGGGCGACGACCCAGCCTGTATCAAATTTCTATTATTTGTGTCCATCATTAAATTCAAGTGGCACGTGATGTTAATTGTAACGACCATGTATGTGCCAGTACATGGTGTGAGATTATAATAGCAAGAAAGCTACATAGGTCTGCTAGAATAACTCCTCAAGGAATTACACTTACACCAACCCTAAATTTATATGGAACTGGATTTCGAAAGGAATGTTGGTCAAGTTTTAGGTCAGCTGTGTGGCTTGCTTACAGATGTATACCAATACTGGGGAGAAAAAGTAAGCCAAATGAGACAAAGGACTGTAAGTTTGCCAGATTTTGTACTGCGTGAGACGATTCATGCCACAAACCCAGGAAGACCACCCTTTATTCATTGAAAAGGAACTACTAGAAGACCTCCGGAACGCTTCCTACACATGGACAGATATTGCGAAGATCGATGTTACTAATTTCGCGCTGGACCTTGTATAGAAGGGTAACAAAGTACAATCTAGAGCACTTAAGTACATATTCAGATATTTGAGATGATGAACTAGACGCCCTAATTAGAGGATATATTTCTCGGCATGGAAACAACCTGAGAATCCTATTTGATTGGGCAGGTCTCATGGGCTGAGAGTGCAAAGCTAAAGAGATAGGATTAGGATGTCACTCACTCGTGTGGATACAGAAAACACTGCATTAAGGGGGGCATGCTTGATAACACAAAGGGTATACAGCGTTCCTTGACCAAATTCTCTTTGGCACATTGACGGTCATCATACCCCAATTTGACGAAAGTTCTTGATTCATAGCTGCATCAACGGTTTTTCGAGACAAATTTTATCCCTACTATGTGCTGACAACAACCGTTCAGAAACAGTGGGTGCTCTGTTTCAAAATGCAGCAGAATAATTTGGATGGCCTTCACCTGTTCGAGGAGATCATGGGGATGAGAAGTCCATTGTTGCTTCATTGCTGGTACATGTAAGGGGTGATGGCTGTGGTAGTTTTATTGCTGGCTCCTCTACCAGGAACCAGAGGATAGAGAGACTCTGGTGTGGAGTGTTTAGGTGTGTTGTTTTCTTATTTTACTGTGTATTTTATGCATTGGAGGAAAGTGGAGGTCTTGAATTGGAGAACAATGTACACATGTTTGTTTTGCATTACATATTTAGAGCATGCATTAATTACGCATTAAAGGAGTTTGCTGCCACATTTAATAATCGTCCCATTCTCACAGAAATCAACTGGAGTCCCTTATGGGGAGACTCATGCTGACGTCATTGCTCACCTTTTTTCTCATTAGCATACAGCTTGGTGTACAGAAGGCAACATGTTAGATATGAATGGACTCCAAACAGTTAAAGAGCTAGTGAAATTTAGTATATGGTGAAATTTTTATCTCTTTGCGTGTAATATTAAAGGAGAAATTGTCTTTCAAAAACTCCAAAATTTGTGGGTGGCAAAAGCGCTAATGAGCTCATACATTCTTTGTAAAATTTTGAGTTTTTAAACCTGCGTCAGACAAAAGGAATTCAATGCAAATATTGAAAACAAGGATTCCCCCATAGGATATGGATCAATGGAATGATCAACCCAAGTAATGAAGGACAAACAGTTACGTGATCCAGCTATTGGATACTGTCTGCAATACTGTAATGCAGGAAAAGGAAGAAGGTTCAATTGGAAAATTAAAGCAATTGTATAATACCAGAGCCTCAGTACAACTTCGGTCTCACGCTTGTCGAACAAATATCAAGCGATTCACCATACTTAATTAAGGGCCAAAAATATGGAATGCTTTACCATATTCGGTTACCTTCTCTCCCAGTTTATCTTCTTTTAAAAAAACGTTTCTTCATTTTTTCAAAAATTAAAATATGCAAAAATAAAACGATACAACCGAGCTGTGACGGGTGGTGGGTGGCAGGTGACGGTTGTCAGGTAACTCTCGACTTTCATTCCATGCGAAAAATAAGAACACCTTGCCTTTTAGATTACGTTTCCTCTCTTTTTTCCTGTTTTCTAAATTAAGTTGAATTTCTGCTAGGTTTTTACATCATAAAAGTAAGTTTCTCATCCATACCCTTTTTATTCTGACCCACCTCCTCCCGCTCTTACCGTTTTAATGTTTATTTACAATACATGTTTGTTTACATTGGCCCTGAAAAGCCCCAGTAGGGAGTGGTCAATTAAGTAATTATTTATTTATTTAAACAGATCTTTTAAATACTGCGGCGTTAGCTTATTCAAGGTTTTAAACATTAGTTTCGCTTTTTGTTTATGCTCGGTTAGCCGGGCTTGTTTCAGTTTCCCGAGATCTCGGCACGTCTGTTAAACACAACAAAAATCAACTTCGCGATTACATGGAAAATTTTCAGCTCGGTTAGCCAAGATCCCGGTATCGCAATGCCGGGATCCCGCGGCTAACCAGGCTGAAAATTTTCCATTTAATCGCATTCACCGGGCCAGCCCGGATAAACGTGCCAGCATAAAATTTCTCTTCCTAGCATGATATCCGACCCCAAAAATCAATGTCCTTCCTTTTAAATAGGATCTAGAGGTAAAGTAACCCATCCAGTTGCATAAGTGCACAATGTTAACTACCAAATTGTCGGAAAAAGGTGATCAAGAAATCGGTGATCATGGATAAGTTTTTTTGATGTATCATTCCAATCCTGAACAAACATTATGCGATCGGAGAATTTATTGCACGCTACAAAAATTAAGTTTCGTTTTCATGAAACAGAGGAACAGCTAATAGTAGGTTCGACGAGGGACAAAGATCGGACTTGAGAGCAGAGAGTGGGCCGGGGTAAGGGGGTTCTTGTCACGAAGTCACGATAGTAAATTTTCGATTTCACAAATCACGAAAAATTCACTACGGTCACGGCAAAAAATCTGATCACAGTGCATTGAAATTCAGCTACAAACTCAACTTTAGACACTCATGATATATTTCTTATCTATTCACGATCCATAAACAAGGACTTTTGCATTTCACGCCTCACAGAAGACACTTCAATCACGATTCACAGAGAGCAAAAAAACCGGATCACAGTGTCACGAAAATACCCTTGCCCCCTCAGTAGAGACGAATTCTGCTCAAGTTCGAAGATTCAGATTCATGAAAGCATTGAATGGCCTCCTGGTGAAGGTCGTGAAAAAAAGAACCTTTATATGTAATGCTTTCGCTGTAACTTGATATTAAAACAATTTTTAATGGTCACCCGTCACCCGCCACCTGTGGAAAAGTGCTGTCGAGGTTCGTCTACTCTTATTGTTTTGGAAGGATATCGGATGTTACTAATGAAGAAAAAGGTAAGTTTTACCCGCAATATTCATTTTGACATGTTAACATTCCGTCGTGTGAGACTTGATGAACACTACAGGCGGAGATTACGCAGTACGGACTGGAAAATCACATTTTTGTTAATAAAAGAAGATTGTGTTCTTGTAAATTAAAGTACTTGCTACTTCGACTAGTGAATCTGGAATTTATTTTCTTTTTACTTTTTTTAAAAAAATGGGTTGGTCGGGCGATGGGAAACGAAAAACATTTTATTGGGATGGCCTTAGTTGATATTTTTTTGCTTTCACCACTTTTAAAATTTTTCTCTTTTTATTGCTTTTATTGCTAGGGGTGAGGGGTGTGGGGTGGGGTGTGCGGGGTGATGGGGGTGGATGAGGATGATTGTTTCCCCTCTCCAGTCTACAAATTATTTTCTGCCTGTTTCAGCGTCGTACAGTCTCCATTTAATATCACATTAGATTAGCAGGGCCGTACATAACAGGGGGCAGAGGGGGCAGTTGCCCCGCAAGGAAAACTAAATGTTTTTTTCTAACATAATGTTTGATTTTGCTAGGCTATTTCTTGTAGGAAGTGAAGGTCTTCGGAGTTTGTCCCCACAGACAAAAAATTGCCCCAGGGGACAAAAATTCCTAGGTACTGCCATGATTAGGTGTGAAAATCCGTCCAAGTATTTAAAGTTGGCCTCATTTTCTTGGATATTAGAGCCAACCAACGTTTCGGGAATGCTATCCCATCATTAAATTTTAACTTAATGATGAAAGATTAAAAGCCCAACCTTAATATAAAGTAACCACTCTCAAGGTCCAAAAATTTAATAAGCGCCCAGGGCACTCAATCAAACAAATGCGGTAACTGTTTTTTACGTTTTCTTTTCCTTTTTAAATCTGGATTATGGAATTCCTTTTTATGCTCAGATTATTTTTGTGTTGTCCCGGAATAAACCATGTTACCGGTTTAAATGACGGCCCAAAAATATGTGATCCCCACGAAGACTACGGAGAAGGAAAAATGCTGATACTCCGGCAGATTTTCACACCTAATCTAATGTGATATTAAATGGAGACTGTACGGCGCTGAAACATCATGTACTTACATTAAACAAGCCAAAGTACAGAGAAAATAATTTCACCCCCACCCCACACAACCACTCCTCAATCCCCACCCCCCACCCCTCACCCCTTGGAAATAACTTTAAGAATGGATATAAAGTTAATAGTTGTTGAATACACTACATAATTAATCAATACTGCAGTCTTATGTTCACTCACTTAAGAATGATGCTCGTATACACAAGAGGATTGGACAACCTGCCCAATTTACATGTCCTTGAAATATTGGAATCCTCGACATAGCACGCGATGCCTTTGTGAATTAATTTTCTTTTCTTTTTCTTCAAAAGTGAAGATTTCACCCCGCAGAATTCCAAAGTGGCGTTCCGACAAACTTTTCGTCTTGAAATTATAGCCATGGTCATAGCACAAAATCGGGGTTCCAGAACCCCTGAAACAACCCCCCTGGCTACACCCCCATGTCTAAATGGGGTAGTAGCTGTTACGGCTAACGGTTAAAATTTTGGCCATTTTACGGCCAATGGTTAATATATTTTTTACCAATTATCAGGTTAAAATGTTTCCATTTTTACGACTAACAGTTAACTTGGTGGCCGATTTATGGCTACAGTAACGGTTAAACACCATTGAGACCCTCTTTAAACTGGGAATACTGAGAGGCCTGCTTAGGTTGACTTTGAACCTGGGCATCTGCCTTTTCACTTAGTTTTATTTCACACCTTGTGCTTTATTCGTCATTTGGAATGGAAAATACTGTTTCTGGGACCGACTTGTCTTTCCTGTGAACTTTTTAACATTTTCCTCAGTGTGTTCTAGTTCGCACTGCGTCTGTAAAAAATGCTTTGTTTACCCAACAATACAGTCTAGGTCTTTCTAGGCTACAATCACTGTCATAAATCATTGGCCCACACACACCCTTTCCCCCATACAATGTTGGAAAGCACAATTTGTCCAAACCCCTTGCGAATTGGTGCTTTTACAGTTTTGCAAATAACATTGAACAGGTGGGAGCGGGAGGGAGACTCAAATAAGGTGTTCGTCTCCCAACAATATGGCAATAGTTGTAGTTTTCAAGGAGGTTTCAAGTAACAGAGATAAAGTTGTTCATGTCGTGTTTATATCTCTTGGTCATGTTTCAAGTGCATAATGATTACAGAAGAAAATAAATTTCATTAACTGTTTCACATAAAAAAGTGTATACACATGAACCTTTAAAGAACTAATATCCAGTTTTGAACTTCATACTACATTTCTTTATTCGCAAAGAAACTTTAAGCTTCTTTGCATAATTTGTGTGAGTCGCACCTGACGACCGGTGGTCTTGTGGGATGCACGTAACATTGCAGTGTGTGTTTTGTTTTCCATAACTTTCTTTGGTATCAGTAAGAAAATATGTTTTGCTCCCAAAC
This sequence comes from Blastomussa wellsi, assembly GCA_947652115.1. Classification (NCBI taxonomy): domain Eukaryota; kingdom Metazoa; phylum Cnidaria; class Anthozoa; order Scleractinia; family Plerogyridae; genus Blastomussa; species Blastomussa wellsi. The sequence goes on from OX393561.1 coordinate 26,857,091, forward strand.
TGATGAACTTGCTGAACGTAAATTCGGGTTGAGGGAAGTGACGTGTTTACCTTGTTACATATAGCCATTCCGATACAAAAAAAGTACCTTCTCGGCAGTGTTTTGCTGAAATTGTTTTAGAAGCGTTTGAGTTACACAGTGTGTCAGCTGTACAGTGGGCGTGCTGTAAAGAGCCACATAGAGCAGGGGGAGTATATGGTCATCAAACTCTCAAGGTGACAGAGATGATTGTCAGTCCGATAATTAATGCACACACAATATGGAATTAATGTCCATTTTTCCAATTGCCATGTCAATAGACCTTATTCACGATAGCCGCCATGTTTTTTTTCACATTGTACTGCAAATTAGACACGTGATTTGTGAAGGGGAAAACAAGCCTAAATCGACTAATTTGAGCTGGGTTCTCATCATGTGTGATAATTATTTTTATAGCCATGGTTTGGTTTTTGTTTTGTGCTTTAAATTCTCTAAGTTTGGCGCAATTTTGGCACTTTTATAGAAAAGAAAATGGCTTGTGTAGTTAACAAGTAAAGGTATGGAGTAACTATTTCAAAATAACCTTGCAATGAAATCATTATTCCATAACTTGACTCCAAATGTGGCTTTACCGCAGGTACTTCACTATTTAGACCGTCCGATTTTCCGAGAAACGGCATCATTTCAGTGTTTGCCCCCTGGCAGACAACATGGCTAATTTGCATTACAATATGAAAACCAACATGGCAGCTATCGTGAATATGGTCTATTACTTTACTGCCTGCAGTACGTTACAAAGGAGGAAGATGCTGTTTTGCTGTCACCAAATCCCCCTGATCTTTGGAACATAGGTCCACCAGCGACACTGGCTGCGAGACTGTAGTCGAGGGGAGGGGAGTGTGCCAAGAACAAGAAATGGAAGTTGAACAGTCCGTAGAAGAAGACAGTACAATGAGGCCAGCTTCCAAAAAGAGAAAGCAACCACCTTGTCTCAGCATGTTTGGTTTCAGAAATTGCGGTGTCGAAGGGCATAAAAATGTACACAGAACTCCTTGCACTTGCTCAGAGGCAGAAAAGGGAAGGCAAGATAGATCTCGCCGAGTTCATTGTAAACTGAGGGAGCAAAACGGCTGAGGAAGCAATCAGTACGGACTAAGAGATGAAGAAATCAGAAGAAACTTTGAGGCATGAACGAATGTCGCGCAAGGAAATTCTTCAAGAAGCTTTAGCAGGAAATTGTACAGAAAATTGGAATGGCAGTTGGTCGAACATTGCACTTGATATTCTGCAACGAAACTTCATCGCGCAAGATGATTTCTGTCTAGCCATACGCGAATTATTGCAGAAAGGGAGAGGGAAGTATCACAATATTTTCCTTAAAGTGCTACTGTGATCAAATTTTTACACTTTGCTTTTTGACGGGAATCATGTAGTGCTTCATGTGAGATTAAAAATGTCGTTTTCCGTTTTCAAATATTTGAAGTAGTTCCCAAGATATTCAAGTTTCAAAAATTGGTGAAATATGCAAATTAGGGGACTGATGACATCATCTACTGAACCCGATTTTATATCAGGTAAAAGAATGGGGCTATCTCGGTCCGGTTTTTACAGAGACAGTTGAAACTTGGCACAGTAATAGTCCTTCAGACGACAAACCCATGGTTATAACTAAATCTTGTTTCCATGGCAACACACTCTTTTCCAGTCCACTCAAATCTGATTTAAGTATTTGAGTGATTTTTAGCCCAGAAAAATTAAATCAGGCGAAAGAACCAACCTAACACATAAATATGCTTGTGAAATCATGTAGATCTGGAATTATTGAGAAAATTGACGGCCAAAAATGGCCAGAATAGCCTTTAATGTTGGGGAAGTCTGGGACCAAGCATATTGCCATGGTAACATAATTTTTAATCACATATTATACAACTAACCTAGTAGAGTCATTATGCAAAGAATCAAACATTTCTGATACAAACTGGGTGAGATATTTTTACTTTATTTATTTGATTAAAATTTGGTTGAGTCTATGACGTCATCTTTTGGCTAATTTACATATTTGTAAAACTTGGATATCTCTGTTTGATGCTTTAAAATGGCGTAGATTGTATATGTTACAAGATGAGACACGACCAAACAGAGTCCATCAACACAACCTTTATTCCGAACGAAGGTCGCCTGCACAACCCATCATAGTCTCTTACACTAGGACCCAATCCTCTAACACCTCCCCCCCAGTAAAATTCGCAATTTTACGTTTAACTATAGTCTAGGGAGAGTAACGTGCAGGTGCTTTTACTAAGCGTCCAGAACGTGTTCGTTTAACAGTAATCAGTTCCATCGTTTTAGCTGGTTTAACTGCTTTGGTAGCCTTCGGGGTTTGCTTTGTGGAACTGAGGTTTGCACTTGGCTTCGGAGAAGGCATGGCAGTTTCTTTGATTGGCTTCTGCTCACCAGACGGCGGGGCTTTGTTGTCTGGTTTGAGATGTACACGGTTTCTTCTAAGAACTTTTCCATCCACTTTCACATCATACGACCGGTATCCGTGATTCCGAAGGACATTTCCTTTCCTCCACTCTTGCCCTTTTACTAGTCCATCGGGCTTGATTCTTACCATAGCGCCAGGCTTTAATTCATTCAGATCTTTCGCAGTTCTGTCATAATGAACTTGAGATTTCTTGGTTTTCTTAGCTTTTTCTTCCAAGACTTTATCAGCAAGTTCCGGAGTAAGCAGAGTTGCTTTCATAGGTATTTCAGTTTTTGTTCGTCGGTTCAGGAATCGCTGCGCTGGAGACGTTGTCATGCCAACAGGTGGTGTATTGTGTTGGTCAAGTAACGCTTCATACGGGTTTAAAGCAGTTTTTGCTGTTTTTCTCAGCAATGTTTTAACAATCTTCACTGCAGATTCAGACTTTCCATTGCTTTGATGATGATGAGGTGAAGATTTCGTATGCTTTATTTTCTTTCGATGGCAGAATAGAGAGAATTCGGCCGAGTCAAAATTCTTACCACAGTCTGTGACGATCTCATCAGGAATGCCCCATCGTGCAAACTGTTTTTGCATCAGATCAATGGTTTCAGCAGCAGTTTGGTTTTTCATCTGGTCAAATTCGATCCAGTCACTATAATAGTCAACAAAGACTAAGTAGTGTCCTTTGTTCCACTCAAAAATATCACATCCAATTTTTGACCAAGAAGTGCTAGGAATTGAGTGACTCATCAGAGTTTCTTTTTGATTATTTTTCTGGAAAGAGTTACAGACTTCACAGGTGGCAATAAACTGTTTGAGTTGGGAATTCATCCCAGGCCACCAAAGGGATGTTCTTGCACGTCTAAGGGTTGACTCTGTTCCCATGTGTGCTTGATGTAGCTTTGCAGTCAGTGTCTTTCTCAATGTGATTGGGACTACGATACGATCACCCCTGTACAGAATGCCATCACTGAAAGACAGTTCATGTTTGATGGTCCAGAATGGTAGAATTTCAACAGGTATGTGTCTTTTGCTGACTGTCCAGCCTTCAGATATGTGGTGCATTACAGACTGTAGGATGCTGTCCTTAGCTGTTTCTTCTGCAATTTCTTTAAGGTGACTTGTTACACTTTGATCTTCAATAACCAGTCCAACAGTTTCAATCTCTTGTTCACTCTTGCTTCGGATCTGATTGGTCGTTTGGGATCTGCTGAGGGCATCAGCAATGAGAAGATCTTTGCCTTTAACATACTTGAATTCAAGATCGTAGCCCATAATTCTGCATAGCATTCTCTGGAGACGAATGGGACTGTCTGCAACAGGCTTCTTCAGTATCGCAGCCAGTGGTTTGTGGTCATTGTAGATTGTTACTTTTCTACCATAAGTGTACGTATGGAATCTAGTGAGGCCATATACAATGCTGAGCATCTCTTTCTCGGTTTGGCTGTAACGTTTTTCAGTTTCCGTTAGTGCTCTTGAAGCATACTGTATGGGTTGACCACCTTGCATGAGGCATGCTCCCAAGCCAGTCGATGAGGCGTCAACTTGTACTTCGACTCTCTCAGTTGGGTTGAAATATTTCAGCAGTGGTGCATTTGAAATGAGTGCCTTAATTTCTTCAAAGGCTTTCTGTTCATTTGCTTCCCAAATGAAAACAGTGTCTTTCTTTAGGAGTGCTCTGAGTGGTTCAGACTTGGTTGACAAGTTCTCAGAGAATCTTGAGAGGTAGGTAACAACACCAAGTACTCTTCTTACTTCTTCCTTGTTAGTAGGAGCTGGCATGGATTGAATACAGTCCTGTTTCTTTGGGTCAGGTTTGACTCCATTGGGTGTCAGGACCACACCCATGTAAGATAATTCAGTCTTCCTCAGCTTGAACTTTTCCATGTTAAGTTTGATGTTCTTCTGTTGACATCTCTCTAGCAAAGCCAACAGTCTTTTGTCATGGTTGGCTGTAGCCTCTTCATTGGTGTCACCATCACCCCAGATAAGGATGTCATCAGCAATAGCTTTTACACCCTCCAAACCTTCTAAATTCTCATCAGTTCTTCTTTGAAATTCTTCAGGTGCAACACTAATGACGAAGGGCATTCTGTTCCATTTCATTCTTCCAAGAGGGGTATTGAAGGTTGTAAGCAGTGAGCTTGCTTGGTCTAGTGGGACGTGCCAGAAGGCAGACTTGATGTCGGCTAAGGTAAACACTTTAGCACTGCCAATTTCCGTGAGCAGATTATCAACAGTTGGAATTGGATACTCAGAGCGTTTTAGTGCTGTGTTTAGAGGCCTGCTATCTATGCAGAGTCTTATTCCATTCTTAGCAGAGGGCTTGTTAACAATTGTAGGAGCACTCACCCATTCAGTGGGCTCAGTCACTTTTTCTAGTATACCTTGTTCCTGAAGGTCTTTTACTTCAGCAATGAAGTTGTTCTTAGCAGAAATAGGGATCTCTCTAGGAGCTGTCTTGTGTGGATTGACATCATGCTTTGTATAAAGGTGTAGCTCACCTTCAAGCTTTCCGATGGAGTTATCAAATACATTGGCATAATTACACAAGATGGTTTCCACGGTAAGTGGTGTTTTCACTTCCGATGCAGTAGAAGGGACACAGGGCTTGCTGTGTTCTACTGAGGCAATGTTGTCTCGCAAAACCTCAAGAAGCTTGAGTTCCTCAGAGTCATTTAGACCTATCAGAGGGGTCAGTTCCTTGTTAACAATTCTAAACTGAATGATTACTTCTTCATTGGTTGCAGGGTTTAGGACGAAGACCTTTCTAGTTCCAAGTGTCTGAATTTTGGTTTCCTCATCATAGAGTGAAAGAACAGGCTTGACTGTTTTGTTCAAGTCCTTCAAATTATGGTCTCCACTTATGTCCTTGTACACACTCACAGGTAGGATACTACAGGTAGAACCAGAGTCTATCTGAAATTTGACAGGAATTCTATTCTTTGACAGGAAGAGGTTTGCAAAAGCTTTCTTGTGGTCACAGGTTTGATTTAGAACACATATTTTGTCCACAACTTCATAGTAATGCTCATCACCATCTTCCTCTACTTTCAAGACAAAGGACTTCTTTGACGATTTTGACTGTTTTTGATTTGCTGGTTTGGCTTGCCTTTCTTTTTGTAATCTTTTACATTCCTTAGAATCTTGAAAGTGATTTTTGATCCTACATAACTTGCAAACTGCTCCCCAGGCAGGGCAGAGTCTTTTGTTTGAGAAACTATGAGATCCTTTCTTGTTTGCACAGTAATTACACACCAGAACTTTCTTTGACTTATCTTTATCTTTAAACACAGTATGTATGTTCTCTTTTTCAGGTTGCTTTGCACAACATTCCTGAACTTCTTGTTTTGTGGTTTCATGGGCTTTGCCAATTGCTGTAGCCTCAATTCGTGTAAGAGTATTTCCTTTTTCTAGCAATTTCTTCTTCAATTCTTCATCGGAAATTCCATAAACAAACTGATCTCTCACTTGTCTATCTTCATCTACATAGTTACAGTCTTTAACTAACATCAGCAAATCAGTGACAAAGGCAGTGATTGTTTCTCCAGGTTTCTGAACCCGTTCTTTGAATTTCTTGGAAGCGACAATCTCATTACATTCAGGACTTACCGCTGCTTCCAGCTTGGTCCACATCAGTTCGTAATCGTTTACATCTTCACCTTCTTCCCAGTCCAAATTGTCATAAATCTTTTGGCCTTCCGGTCCGAGCCAGTCTTGAACCAGTATACACTTCCTTTCGTTAGAAATGTTCACAAGACTTCCTTTAAAGATATAACCACACCTTTTCTTGAACGCTTTTAGTGCTTCAAGGCGATTTTCCTGTCGAGCATCGAACTTAGGTCGTTCAAAGTTCATGATATTTCCAGTGAAATGTCCAGGATCAGGAGGTGGAGCGGCTTCATTATCGTCTTGAGACATATTTCACAGTAGCAGCAGTCGACGAGTACAGAAATTATCAGAATTTCTCGCTCAGATAATCAGCAGAATACGAAAATTCCAGTGAATTTTCCACGGGTGAGTTGTAGTTTTGGCGCGAACTCTTTCGATCAGAAGTTTCGACGAAATGTTTACATTTCCTCCACTTGAATAATCCAGACACGTATCACAGCAGACTACAAGTCTTACAGCAGTATTTCGATGGTTCTTTACGCTCCTGGTACCATGTTACAAGATGAGACACGACCAAACAGAGTCCATCAACACAACCTTTATTCCGAACGAAGGTCGCCTGCACGACCCATCATAGTCTCTTACACTAGGACCCAATCCTCTAACAGTATATATCCAAATTTCATCATAGTAGCACTTTAAAGGCCCAGCCAATTGAGGAAAGACATTCCTGCTAAATCCCCTGACAATTATTTATAGAACATTTTTAAACCCAACAAGCAAAACATTTGCTTGGGTAGGTGCTGAATCAGCTGAAATACTCTTTTTAAACAATTTGATGGTCTGCTCAAGTTTTAGCATGGCAGGTTATGCAGTTGTTGTTGCAGGGACAACAAGTTCATTTTTCGGCACCCAAGACGTATTATGCACAGGGCATTTGAAAAGGACACTCCCATTTTCTGCACGTCCAAAAGTGAACTAGTTTTAATTAAAGGTGGTGTGGTGGATGACATTGAAATGCAAATGATGTCAGTGAGATGGCGAGTATATAGCCTGTATGTACAAGTACCCAAGTCAGAGCAAGTAATTCTGAGCCCTTGCAGTGAATGTTTTGCAAGACTAATGTTAGAGTGAACGAAGATTTCATTGAGTGTAAGATTTATGATGTTTTTTGAATAAGTTAGAAATTGTGGAAATGAGAGTGATGGCAAATTTTCAGCTCAGTAAATTTAATGTGGAAGTAATTAATCAAAATGACATGAGCGCAGGACAAAGAAAAATTCTGAGTCCCCGACAGGAATCGAACCCATGACCTCCCGAACACCGGGCGGGCGCTCTATCCACTGAGCTACAAGAACTCCTGGAGAGCTAGGTCATTTTAAGAACTCAGTTCCACCTGATCTTCAGACATTTAAACGTCACAACGCACAAAAAATACAAAGTTCACTTAACTCACTTCGTATTTTTTTCAGTGTTGGGATGCTTAAAATAGGAAAATAAATGTCTGAAGATCAGGTGTGTATTTGTTAACTACCGGCTATACTACTGAGGAAGGAGGAGGGGTAAACAACCACCTGCCATTGTAACCCAATAGATTTGTAACCCAATAGATATATTCTTTGCTTTTTGTTTTACAAACTGAAATTGTTAGCGCAGCTGCTGCCATGAAATGCATTTAATAGCAAAAGAATTATTAAATTGTGAAATACACAGTCTGATAGCGTAAACTGAATTGTTATTCAGTGAATACTGGCGTTGTCATAGCTGTTTTGGTATTGCTATTTAGAAAGAAACGACACCCAATGTTATACGGTCCCAACAGCACAATGGTTCGTGGAGCAAACAACTGCGTATGGTTAATGCGTAATCGGAATGAGTGTTGTGGTAAAAGGCGTGTTGGTTCATATTGCGGCCAGCATAACTATCAACTCAAAAAAGGAATGAAAAGGCCCGCTCCATGTCGCATTTGTGGCATAGGAGTTTTGTGCGATTACCGTCTTTACCTTTCTTGCGGCGGGAGCACGCTTAAACAACGGCTTATTCGCAAACAAAAATAGGCAAAGAAAAATTTTCAACTTGTTTTGCACGAGCTTATGTCAACCCAATTAGAAATTTAAATACCTGTCATTATATCAAAGTCACGCAATTAGAGATTTTGCATACTTGGAAATTGAACTAGAAACATTGCAGATTTGGAACAATTACTTGCAGAAAACGCGCCTGCAGCTCGAAAGATTGTTCAGAATGTGCTTGATCAGCGCATTTCACCGGAAGATCAAGAGCGTCAGCACAAACCTCTACTTCCTAAACCGTACCAACGAAGAGTGCCCCCAAGGCAAAAAAGGGCAAGAGAAATGAATAACATCCTGAAGATGTTTGATCCAATCCCTGCCCAGAAAGTCAAATCGAGGGAGTTCTACCAACTAAACCTTGAAAAACTCTTTAATCTAGAACCAGAGGTTGAGGGTAGAACGGAAGAAGGGCGTCGTTTCATTAGATGGACGATTAACCAAGGACTGGGAAAAGACCTCACAGATTATTTTATGGATAAGATTCGAGAGAGAGTTAACACATTCTTGTATCTGAGGCACAACTATTCTTTTTGGTTGCGAAACATCGAGAAAGCAACCCTCATCTTGTTTTATAAGAACTCTGGGGGGTCACCTTGGATTACCAAACTGTCTGAAGCCGAAAACTGGCTGAAAACAAAGGAGGAGGCGCGACTGCAAATTGATAACATCGAAAGACCGGACACAAAGTGGGTGTTCAGGGGCTATTCTGATGTCTATGTGAAGGTTGTGCTTGACCGCCAGCCTTTGTTAGGCACAGGCCCCTTGCCAGACTGGCTGAGCAACCTTGCACATGGCAGGTCAATGGTGGCACTGGATACCTACTGCGATAATTTGTGTCTCTGGGGCTGCATTCCCGGCTTGATCGAAGTACAGTAGCAGCTTGTGAGCTTGCCAACAGTTTCTTCAAACTCAAAACTGTACCAAACAACTGCCCAAAAACATCTCTTGATGAATTAGATAAGGTTGAAAGGCATCTAAATAAGGGGGTCGGTTTTTCAGATTGGCTCGGTATCAAGGTTTATGAGCCTGAGCGGGGAGAAGACAACGAAGTGGTTTGGCATCTTAGAAGAAACCCGCCGGCCAAGCTGACAAACATTCTGACAATTGGCATTTACGAGGGGCATGCCTTTGTCATAAAAGACATCACAGAGCTTGCGAAAACGTATGCATGTGTTCATTGCCGCGGGAGATTCACACAAGCTGGCAGCCTTCACCGCCATGCCCAAAGGTGTGCGCAAGGGAAGACGATAATCAATTGCCCGGGCGAAAAAGGCGAAGCCCCGCAGACAGCCTTCGAGAAGGCTTTCTATCCAAAACATTACGCTTCCCAAGAATCGCTTCAGTGGCTTGACCAAGAAGCCAAGCGGTCGATAATTCACATTCACCATGCAATGTGTGGTCACGGAGGCGAGAGGTGGGTTGAGCGAGCACCTGTCGACGGTTACAACCATGAAACTAAGACAATATTTCAATACCGTGGCTGCCACTGGCACTGGCACGAGGAATGCGCCTCGGAGCAGGCAGGTATATCTGCCAGAGGGCTTGCTTGACCAGGCACGTTTTTGCGGTGTCTTCTGGTACCGTGGCGGCACAAATAATTTTTTGATAGCGGCAATGCCTTTCCAATATCCCCCAGGGCCGTAGTATATCTTAAGTTTTGCATCCATCGCGCTATATAAGTAAGGAGTTAAAAAGTTTTAAGGAACCGGAAGGCTACATAGCCCAGAGTGAGCGCCCCGGCGCCCATGAACACAAGTTCACCATTTTTCTGCTGCTCGCTTGGCCAATATAAATCAGTGAACTTGGGCTCTTTGGGAGGTATCATTCATTCTTCAGGATGCGCCTGGTTGTAGAGTTTGAAGGCATAGTCAGTGTTGGCTGTGTCCATCTGGATCAGCTCAAAATCTTTTCTATCGAAATACCTGTCGAGGAAGTCAAAATAGAATTCCAGCATCCGCAGCTTCGCCAGCTGATAGACGGCGATTCCAACCTGAAACGGGTGTTGTTCTTGGTTTGCGGTTTTCCAACTCATACGCCGGCCCTATCTCATCAAGGTCGGAGAAATATGCGCTTTGCAGGGCTCTGTCAACGACTTTTTCGTCTTTGGTGTAATTCACGCTCGTCTGCCGCTCCAGCGCTTCTATCAACTTTCCATATCCGCTATTTCCCAGCAGCTTGAAAACGTCTGCCAGCAGCGCCTTGCTTTTTTCCACGTCTCCTGTCTGCCGCACCTCGGTGACCTGCTCCACGAACCACGGAAATATTTTGTCCGGTTTGTAATCGATTGTTCTCCAGACGTTTGTGATCTGCGCTCTGTGGTCCAAGTACCATCGCAGCAGAGGCGCGAAGAGCAACAGCTTCTTTGCAGACAAAGCTCCCACGAGTTTTCTCCCGTCTCCGCGGTTTCTGCCCGTTTGTCGCAAGTATTTGAACATATGTTCCGGAACAGGTTCGTCTGGAACCTTTTTGTTGTAGAAGAACGGACACATTTCCTCGAACTTTGTGTGCAGGTGCTCCGGAATTTCAATGTCGACTTCGGTGAATCCGAACCATGTTCCTCTTTTGAGTCTGTGCGTAATCAAAAACGCTCCGTCTTCTGGGTTGTTGAAGTGTTCAACCTTTGCCTTCCCGCATGGCATTTCCTCGAAGCATGGTCGACAGATAAAGAGCGTTTGCGTCGTAACCCAAGATCTTTTTGCAGAGACGGGCGTCTTCGAATTGGTGCGATCTTATTTTTGTCACACCGGCTTCGTGGAAGCGTGTGAAAACGATGCTTGGGCCTCCGACCACAGCTCCTTTCAACATTTTATATGCTTCTTTCCCTGGACTCCAGAGATCCGCGCCTCTCTCGACCGCTCCCCGGAGTAAGTAGTGCAAACTCACCCCCGGGACACTGACCACGTCTTTCAAAATGTCGATCCCTTTTTCTGTGTAGAAGGCTCGCATCTTTTCCAAAGCCTCGAGGCCTGGGGCCACATCAAGATTGTTATAAAAGCGTAGCCTGTCCGCGAATGTGCGCATTCCTTTTTCTTTGAACAGGCGCTTGCAACCTTCCCATTCTTCTCGAGAGAGCACATATTCACCTTTCAGACGGCGTAGTCTGGGAGTCCTGGATAGTCGAGCTTCTCGGGCGAATCGAACCACTCATAGGGGAACCACGATTTCTGCAGTGTGCATCCATATGCTTGGACCCATTTTTCATAACTTGTCCCCGGTCCAAGATAGTTTATTATGTCCAGGAAACGGAAGCCCCTTGTTAGCATGAACATTGTCTTTTTTCCTTTTTTCGCCACTCGGACTTTGCAGGTTGCGTCTGTCAGCCGCTCCACAAAGAAGCTTTTGATCAAGTTCAGATCATAGCTTCCCGAGTTGAACCCGACGACCGGCACCTGATCGCACCATTCCTCTATTTTTCCCCGCTGCTTTTTTGACAGCAGGTCCAAGTCTTCTGGCGCGAACTCCTCCCTTACTTTGTGCCGTATGTTTTCCCCGCGCCTCTCCAGCTCTTTCATAAACTTGCGCACCAGAAGTTCTCTTTTGCAGATGTGGGTGGGCTCTTTTGAGTGTGTCGCCGATCGAGACCGAAACTGGCACGTGCATGTTCTCGATCTTTAGCATGGGCGTCAGCTCCTTCCGCTGTGTCTTGTCTCCAAATGCTTCGAAATCAAAGAGGATTGCGTGCGGGTAACTTTTTGTTTTGGTCTGCGGAAGTTCGACGTCTATTTTCCCAATGTCACACGCCCAAATCTGGACCACATGGTGGCCAGCATTCCAGAGCTTTCTTGTTCGCCTATGTGTGGCCTGCCACCTGTCTTTGCGCGTTTGGTTGAAACGGGTTTTTATTATTTTGTCGCGGTCATGCGGGTAACATTTTCGGCATCCGTGCCAATAACATCCGTGATATTGAAACACGGTCTTTGTTTCTGGGTGCCAGCCATCGACTGGCGCTCCTTGAAACCACCTCTCGCCTCCGTGCCCACACATTGCGTGGTGGATGTGGATTTTTCGCCGCTTGGCTTCATATTCGAGCCACACAAGCGATTCTGGGGATGCGGTTTCTGAATAAAACGCCTTTTTGTAAGCTGTCTTCGGGGCTTCGACTTTTTCTCCTGGGCAAGCAATTTTCGTCTTTCCTTTGGAACACGTTTCGGCATGCCGTTGTAGATTGTTTGTTTGTGTGAATCTCGCTCGGCAATCCACACACGTCAAAAAGGCGTGCCCCTCCCAGATTCCTATTGCCATAACGTTTTTCAGCTTGGCTGGCGTGTTTCTTCTTAGATGCCAAACCACTTCGCCGTCTTCTCCACGTTCTGGCTCATATACTCGGATGCCGAGCCAATCTGATATTGGGACTTTTTTGTTGAGATGCTTTTCAACTTCGGCTAAATCGTCAAATGATGTTTTTGTTTCATCTTGTGTCGTTTTTGTTTTGTCTAGTGACGTTTTTGGTATGTCTTTTGGCGCTTTTGCGAAATAGTAGAAATTCTTGGCAAGCTCACATGCTGCTGCTGTACTTCGGTCTGGCCTGGCTCCTTGGTGCACTGCGATGCACCGCCAGAGACACAAGTTGTCTTGAAAGGTGTCCAGCGCCACCATTGACCTGCCATGTGCAAGGTTGCGCAGCCAGTCTGGCAAGGGTCCTGTGCCCATCATTGGCGTGGTATCGATTACAACTTTCACATAGACATCTTCATATATATTGAACCCCCAACCTGTGTCCGGTCTTTCGATATTGTCTATTTTTAGTCTGTCCTTTTCCCTTTCTTTCACATATTTTTCCGCTTCTGCGTAAGTTTTTATCCAGGGCGATCCCTCGTATTGTTGATACCACAACATCATTTCTCCCCCCTCTTCTCCCCCCGCTTCTCCCCCCTCTGCTTCCTTCTTCTTCTCCAGCCAATATGAACATGCATATCTTATATACATCGAGGTGAATACATTTGCCCGGATCTTTTTCATAATTTCCTCTGTCATGTCTACGTTGGACGCCCAGATCGCCCATTTTATAAATCTCTGTCCTCTTTCCACTCCCCGCTCTGCTTCTGGTTCTTTCATGAACCATCCAAGAGATTCACGGTATTTTTCTTTCGATTTGCCTGCCTGGGGTTGGACTGGATCAAACATTTTTAGTACGCTGGCCGGCTCTCTTTTCGCCTTTGCGGCACCGGCGTCCCTTTTGTTCGCCTTGGCGGCACTATCGGGCGGTATGGTTTTGGTCGCTGTGGTTCGGGCAGCCGCTCCTGGGCTTCCGGGGGTGTGTGCCCCAAAAACGCATTCAGAATTTGTTCTTTCCGTTTTTGTTTTTGTTCTTTTCTAATTTTCGCTACATTTTTCGCGACAGCTTCTTTTAAGTCAAACCGTTCTTCCGCATTGGCTTCTTCTTTCCTAATTTGTTCTTCTTCTTTCCTTTTTTGTTCATTCAGTTTTTCAATTTCCGCGATGGCTTCTTCAAATTCTTTTCCCGCAAAGTCAATTTCGAAGATTTCTTCAAGTTCCTCAATTTCCTGCTTCGTCACTTGCTCTGCCATTTTTCTTCTGGTGCTTTTCTCTAAATGGATGCTTTTCTCTAAATGGTTGCTTTCTCTAAATGGTCGTTCTTTCTTGGAGCTCTCGCAATACTTGTTCATAATTTTTCTTCGCTTTTTTCTCTATTCTTTTTAGCCGCTGTTGTAACTTGTGCCCTCCGCATTGGACGCATAACCGGTGGTCGGTCAAAACTCCGATTCCGCAGCAGCGACATGGCTTCGGTTTTTGCATTCCTTTCTTCTCTTGCCAGTTGTGCTGATAACAATATTTTCCGCTGCTCTTTTTGTTGCAGTTCTTTTTCCGGTTTCTAAGCAACCACCTGCAGTTTTTTTCTCCGCGGTCCATTTTTTGGGAACTGCCGTTTCTGTCTAATTGGAAGAACGTGTCAATGAATGTTCTTTTGAAGTAGTAGAAGATGAATGAAACAAATACTACCAAGGAGTGCACCGTTGTCACAACTTCGCCGAAGTGGAACCATGCGAGCATTTGGCGAGCTTGGTTCCACTTCGGCGAAGTTGTGACAATCGGTGCACGACGCAGGTGGTATTTGTTTCATTCATCTTCTACTACTATTTAAGGCGATTGTATGTGAATGTCCCACAAATTAAGCCAATGCCTGAAACGGCTGCGATGCTTATCGCTAACTGTTGGAAGTCTGGTACTTTCTACATTTTGTTATATGGGCGAATGCCTTTTTTGGGCTGCGGTATTCTTGATGGCTGCGGAGATGCTTGCATCCTCACCTGAGCGCGGGTTCCGGTGCAGGTGCCGGTGCCGGTTGCTTTCCTAAAAAGGCGTTTATGTCTTCGCTCTTGACATAAGTCGTAACAAGCGTAGCGCCAATTCCAATGATAAAGATCCACTCGGTTGTGCTGAGACCATTTGAAACTTTGGAATCAGCTGCAGCAGGCTCTGGTGCGGTCTCTGGAACCGGCTCAGGAGCAGGCGCAGATTTTTTTCCTTCTCTCTTGCAATTATGGTAGTAGAAGAGAAAGAGTATCGTTTGTTTTTGAGCTCACATATGCCTCATACCTTTTGAACTATTTTTCAACATCCTAGTCGTTTAATCGCTTAACCTGTTCATGAGTAAACTGCACACCTATTATCTGTTTCTGCACACCTATTGTCTTGTTTTGTTTTGCCTTGCCAGCTGCTCATGGAGAGCAGGAATATCAGGCTGCATCAAAGCTACTGCTAAGACATTGTCGGGCATGCTCGTTGGCTCAGCTTCAAGCGAGGCCAAAATGTCTGTCATTATGGAGTCTTCGGTTGCTGCCCAGTTTGCTGTCGTTGATGGGGTCATTATTTTGTATATGTTATTAATTTTTTAATTGAGTTTCAATTTTATTCCGTAAGGGTGCCAAAGTGAGAACACGAGGAAGGAAAACTTATTTTTTTTCAACATCGAAATATATTCTTTGTACTCATCTTGAGAAAGTTAGCAGGCGTAATCTTCAAAAACCGCTTTCAAAGTCTTCCATGAGGGAGTGTAAAAAAGCACAATTGCAGCTACGTTTTCGCGGAAAGAAGGTGTGATGCTGGTCATCTTTTGGGTGAGCACCCACACGCTTAGTCCTGTGTAGCGAGCGCTGAATGCGAGATTGACCAGCTGGCCTGTGCGCTTTTTACATCTTTTGAGGCTGCACAGTCATCGAGGATTATGAGCGTGTTGGTGCCCTCCAAAAACCAGCAAACAAGCTTAAACCATGGTTGAACCTCATTCTGTTCGCAAATGACCACAAATCGAGGGTCCGCCTCAGCGAAGCGATGAAAAGTCTTGTTCATTCATTCATTCATTTTTTATTTGCCATATATACAACAATTTAAATTATTAAATTTAACAGGAAAAAAGAATTAAATGAATTAAATGGCAAGGAGACCTGAAGGAAACCACAGGACTTATACTATGTCAGGTCTCCTCACTTAAAAACAGGTCTTAATATAAATAGTTACAATGTGGACTTATGACAGCTAACTTAGACCGCAGGATGCACACACGCCCACACATACACACACATATTATTTACTTAATAAATAATCTAATTTTAGCCATACAAAAACGCTAATACACACTAAGGAGAAATTCTTTGAGCTTTCTTTTAAAAGATGCAGATGAAGATGAACCAGTAATGACAGAATTCAAGGAACTGTAATACTTTGGACCTTGGAAATAAATTGAAAACTGTCTGGTGCTTGTTCTGCACAATGGCAGGCTAAAAGAATGGGCATTCCTAGTATGATAATTATGGATTTGGCTGTTCATAAAGAAAAGGTTATTGAACTTGGAAGGGAGTGTCGAGTTCTTAAAGGAAAACATAAAATAACCTAACTGAAACGAATGAATGTCGTGGAATTTTAGAAGTTCAAGTTTCTTAAAGATGGGGCCAGTACTAGCATCGTAGGTAGATTTGTTTACTATTCTTAGCGCTCGTTTCTGCAAGGTTACAATTCTTTGAAGGTTCGGTTTATAAGTGCCACCCCATACTAGATTACAATAGTATAAGTATGGAAGTATCATTGAATTGTACAAAGTTCGAAGAGAATGAGTTGAGAGAAAAAACCTAGATTTATGAATAATGCCTATGGATTTGGATAATTTACTAGCTAAAAGAGATATGTGAGATTTTCAGGTCAGATTGTCGTCTAGAAAGACACCCAAAAACATGATTTCAGAAACATGTGAGATAGTCTGGTCGTTTATGGAAACGCGAAATTCAAACAACGGCTTTTTTTGCCGAGGTTTGAATACCATAAAATTAGTTAGATAGATTCAGGGAAAGCCGGTTAGCAGCAAACCAAGTTGATAAATTATTCAGTTTACTATTTAATGCATCATTTAGGTAAACAGGGTCATTATGGGAGATAAATAGGTTTGTATCATCGGGAAACAAAATTGCATCAAGAAAGGAAGCCTTGTTCAAATCATTAACGAAAAGGATGAAAAATAAGGGACCAAGAATAGAGCCTTGAGGCACTCCACATGAAATTTCATGTGGGGAAGAC
Organism: Blastomussa wellsi; assembly: GCA_947652115.1. Lineage (NCBI taxonomy): Eukaryota > Metazoa > Cnidaria > Anthozoa > Scleractinia > Plerogyridae > Blastomussa > Blastomussa wellsi. The sequence continues at coordinate 26,873,753 of OX393561.1, forward strand.
CGAACATTGTTAAATTCGACAAATTGTGCCCTCTCAGAGAAGTAACTTTTTACCCATTCTAGGGCTAGACCACGGATCCCATAATGCTCGAGTTTGTCAAAAAGAATGACATGATTTACCGTGCCAATTGCTTTGGACAGATCTAAGAATACTCCGATGGCGTGTTCTCTTCTATCGAAGGCAGTAGAAATTCTGTCACATAAATCGATAAGCGCGAGGCTAGGAGAACGATTTTTCCTGAAGCCATATTGATTATCACAGAGAACATTGAAATCATTATGATAATTTATAATACGGATATAAATTATTCATTCCAAGATCTTTGAAAAGCAAGGTAGAACTGAAATAGGTCTATAGTTGCTGAACCACACGAGCAATTTTCAATTTTTACACGAATGTTGTGCAGATGAGCCCGATGTAGTCGAACTTACCACGGAAAGGGCCACAGAGCTGGTCCACCACAAACCTTGATTTGCTTGCATTCGTCGGACCAACAATGAGAGCGTTGAACGGGATGTTGCTCGGGTTCATTTCTATATCAGTATTGCACATCATATAATTGCCGCTCCAATATGTTCATCTGCGAGTCACTGATAACAAAAATGTGGCAGTTCACATTGCCTGATCCACTGGCATTCCTCTCAAGCTCAAGCTGGACCCCGTCTTTGGTGTTGACGAGGCGCATGCCACTGGCGTGCAGCGACTGATCTACCATTGAGCGCAAATCGATCAAAACCCTGAACTTGAACCATGAACCATCCATTAGCCAAAGCCCTGCCTTTTCTGTGCTTTTGTTTACCCCGTCGTTGACACCCAGCTTCATACCTGGCATCGCTTGTTTGAGCTGGTTGTTGTAGCCAACCGTGCTCTCTGTGTTAATTACCATCCACGCGGGCATCAGCTAGGTCCCCGGGCACACAGCAAGGTTAAGCCTCACCTTTGCCTCATTTACGGCAAGTTGGTATCTTTGAACTGACTTGGCCAGATCCGTTTGCCTTATCGCATCTTCCACCAAGACAAAGGAACTGGCTCTGGGCTTCTTTTGCTCTGCCTCCAGCACCAAGAATGCTGCTTCTCACATTGACTTGCGCGCCCAAGATGCAATACACAAAGGCTTCAATTGACTGATTGATACATGAAAGCCCTGCCTGGGTCAAACCTGCCAAGGTATTTGGGCACAAACCAATTGAATTGCTCTTCCGCGGCGTCGTTTCTTATGAAGCATACTGAAATTCCCTTTTCTGATGCCTTTGGGTCTGTAAAAATCTTTGAGGCTTGATTAAACACAAGAACAGCTTTGTGAAGGCTCTATAACTTCGAAGCTCAATGAAGTCAAATACACTCAACGGAAAGCGGAAATCAGTTGACGGGTCAACGACGAACTCTGCGCACAATCTTTTGTAATAAGCCACGCCGTAATGGTTGTTGATCTGACTGAATGAAGGGTCACCTGGCAATGCGCGTAAGCTTTGGATGCCTCCGAGCTGATACAAGATCCGCCAAACCGTGAAGTACATGTGGAAGATGTAAAAAGCCCGCACCTGCGGAGGCAGATTCAGCATTTTGTGATCTTTGTCAAATACTTCACGAGATTCCACAACCTGTCGTCATGCACCAAACTGCAAAGTTCAGCTGCTGTTCCCAGAAAGATAGATCATGCCCCGCAAGCCATTTTTTTGCGGGCTGTGACATTTCGAACTTTATCTGTTCGCTTTGAAATATCTCTCTGAACTTTGTTGCAAAATACTGGCCAGACGTTACATAAATATTTATTGAATTGTTGAATATTTTCTTCAAACTTGGTGCAGAGTCTTCAAATACAACTGCTGGAACTGGCAACAAACTTTTTTCTGTGCTGGGCGATAACTGGTAAGGGAAGCCAACAGCATCCAAACCCAGCACGCTTTTCATGTCTGCACTCCAATATTTGTGGTCTGAACCGAAGACGCTTTGCAGAGTGCCTTCACCCTCTTTGTAAAATATTTCAGCTGTTGCTGTGTGGTCCAACGCTAAAATTGTCTGTGCTACAAATTTGTTTTGGTTGGCCCACAGAAACCGTGCAGATAAAGCTGCCCACGACTTGTCTTGTGCATCCTTCGTGATTTTTATCGCCTTGGGATTTTGTGAGGTTGGCAGACTCCTTACCTTCCATTCAATTTTGCGCCCTTTTTTTGAGATAGTCAAACGCAACAGAATCTGATTGTGTACGTGCGGTTTTGAAGATGTTCATCTTTTATTACACCCCATTATTTTTTAATTAGAAATTTATGTGCAACAAAAATAAAATGGTTGTGCTTACTATTGTAACAACAAAAAATGGTCACACTGTTTACTTTGACAAGCCAATTCTGAAACCGAGTTATATCCGGCTGTTAAGTTGTTCGCTTTATAACTCGTGGAACAACTTAAGAGAAACGGGGAAAGTGTTTTATGAATGGAAAGGGGATAATAAACAATACGAAACTCTTTTGCTACCTGGCAACTATGACCTCGAAAGTATCCAAAACTTCTTCAACAAAGATTTCGGTGAAAAAATGTTTCCTGCAATGAGGGGTACATTCGGGAGAACAGTAATCGTTGCCCTAAACAAACACAAAATTGGCACAGAATTTGGTTTGAGTGACAGTTTGAAATTTTTTCTTGATCAAAACGGCAATGATCTTGTTTACTCGCAAATTGTTCTCGATGGTGTAAAAACTGAGAACTTTTATTTTATCCACTGTGATTTAGTGGACAGAGAGCAGAACCTTTTTAATGGCAAGCACTCAAGTGTTCTTGCGAGCTTTGCCATTAAAGGAAAGCCTTATGAAAAAGTTTTATATCAGAGCGGGGAGCAACATGTTCTGAGGGTCACAAATACAGGCAAAGAAGGTCAAGGTCAAGTTTGAACATCTCGGTAAAAAATGAAAATGGCGAACTGTTTGACTTTCACGGGTACCCAATTCATTTTATTTTAGAGATAAATTGAAATAATATAATGTGCCATGTCTTTGAATGTGTTGCCAAGTGCACCGCCTGATAATATTTATCCAGAGCTACCCCTCTCAAGAACCCCAGAAAATTTCCGGCTAACTGAGATCAGCAAAATTGAAAAAGAAATACCCGGTAGCCGATGAGGCAGAAACATTACAGGCTTGTGTTGAAAAAATATAAAAAAGTTCGAAAAGTGATTCACTATTCCGTGTTCTCTCTTGGCGCTGTGTCTGCCACCATGTGTTCCGGAGCCTTGCAACTTCACTCACTGGTGTCGGAATTGTGGTCGGTGCGCCCATTGCTGCCCTTAGTGGTTTTGCTTCCACAGGCCTGTCTGTTATTAACAAGAAGCTTGAAAGGAAAGTTAATAAACACATGAAAATTCTTGCTCGTGGTCAGCGGTCAGCGTACATGATGGCGGGGTTTTCGCACGAGGTCCTAAAAATTCTAGTTTTTCAATGTTAACTTGTATGTTACTATGTCCATTGCTATTTCTGTCGTTTTTGTATGTATTCATCGTTATGTCAAACTTAACAGTGGAAAAGTTGGAAGAAATTCTCGAAGAGAAGTTACGGATGGCGATACAACCTCTGAGTAAACAGGTCGAAGTTGCTTTGCAGTCAGTGAATGTCCTCAACACTAAATACGACCAAATCACTAAATCACTGACAGATCTCGACAAAGCTAAGAAAGAAGAGATTGGGGAAAATGCGAGCCTCAAAGCTAAGTTACTTAAGTCCACAAACAAACTGAAGCTTCTCAAGAAATCTCTCAATGATCTGGAGCAATACGCGAGAAGAGATTGCTTGGAAATTCGAGGAATCCCTCTACCCTCGACACCAACAGGTGTAGACTTAACAGATGATGTTGTTTTAAAAATTGGAGAGAAGATTGGTGTACCTATTCAAAAGAGTGACATTTCAATTAGTCATCGAATTCCCAGCAGAAAGAAATTTAATGATGAAGGAAATCCCATACCTCCTGCTATCGTTGTTAAATTTGTGAAACGTGTAAAAAGAGAAAATCTATACCGGGCAAGGAAGAACTTGAAGTTTGTTTCTACTGGTGACCTTAGCTATTATGTGGCAAATAAGATGTATACATTAATGAAAGCCTGACCGAAAAGAACAAGGAACTTTTCAAACATTGTTTGAAATGTAAGAGAGACTACAGATACAAGTTCCTTTGGACCAATGCGGGCAGGATATTCCTAAGGAAAAATCTGAGCTCTCCTGTGATACCTGTCAACTGTACAGATGATATGCCGAAGTCGTAAGAGATAAGTACTATTGATTCTCACTGTGATAGGTGTCCTGGCAGAGACTCATCCCCTGGTGCCCACAGCGATGACAGCTATGACAGCTATACCTCTTTGCCTTGTTTGAATATATCCTCCTCGGTTACTAACATAGCCCACCTCACAAATCTAGATATTGACCTTCATATGCCTTCTGACTCAAATTTTAATTATTTTACTACTCATGATTTTCATGCAAATAAGGATATTACAGCTTGTTAACCTTATTAATATGCTGTCTGAATTGTATTTTCCCCTGTCAGTGATAGGTCTCACTGAAACCAAACTAAAGATTGATCAAGAAGAAATAATTAATATTAATATTCCAGGCTATAGCTTTTTATCTCAACCAAGCCTTTCTAATGCTGGAGGAGTGGGAGCTTTTTGTTAAGAATAACATAAGCCATAGTTGTGGTCAAGATCTCTCTTTGGTTAAGGAAGGATATGAATCTCTATGGATTGAAATCCAAAATGATGCTGAACATAATACTATCTGTGGAATTATTTACAGACACCCCCATGGCAGCTTAGACAGTTTTATGACACACATAAACACAGTGATTGAAAGGATTCATCGTGAAAACAAATACTGTGCTATACTAGGGGACTTCAACTTAGATCTCCTCAAGTTTCAGTCTCATCCTGGCACAAATGATTTTTTAAATACCTTTGGTTCTTCATATTTCCAAATTTTGCAACCAACCATTACTGATCATTCTGCAACACTTATTGATAACATTTTTTTTAACTCTCTTGAACATTTTACTATCAGTGGTAATTTATTTTATGATCTAACAGACCATTTGCCAAATTTTCTTATTGTTAGTAAATTCTCTTCATTGCCAGAAAATGTCAAGATTTTCAGAAGAGACTATTTGAAGCTTGATGAGCAAGCCCTAATTAATGATATTCAATCAATAGACTGGGATATACTATTTAAGCTATATGTTTGATACCTTTTACAGTAAAATGTCAGGGATTATTGATATACACATTCCATTGAAGCAATTGTCTAGGAAAGTGTTAAAGCTCAAAACTAAGCCATGGTTGGAATGGGTTGTTGAGAGAATGGCAAGGTTGTCGGCAAAATCAAGATCCTCTATATGTGAAAACAAGTTCCATGGAATTCCTCTGCATTTGTCTGAAATAGTCCTTCTCATGGTCCAATCGAGGATTTTGCTCCTCGCCCCCTACCCCTTTGTGCCTCACGTTTTGAACCCGAGTCCAATTCTCTCGCGATTCATTCACCGCTTTCGCCGATCAAGGAAAAATACGAAAAAATAGCGGAATGTGAACAGTCTAATTAATTTTTCAAGTTTGGCTGATTAGATCTCCTGCGAGATCCAACGTTCAATCAAGCAGGATCTTCGTCCACGGTTTTTGCAGTCTATTTAGTATGTAAAAACAACAGCCGAAAGGTGACCTACGGGTGACCTTTTTTTCAAGTATAAAAAGGTGTTGAAGGAGTAACATAATAATGTTGCATTCCTTGCATACAGTGGCTAGTTTCCTTACCAGAAAAATTGAATAACGTTATTTCATTGCAAAGTTAATATTGCAACAAATGGACTCCTTGTATTTGCACCATTCTAAAAATCAGGGTAGCGGGAACTGAACCGTGTGTGGCCAAATATAAAAGCACTGTAAAAGCATGTCAAGTCGACCTTGACAGCTGTCCCTGACAACTGTTTTTGATTTGTCTACTAACAAACTGTGCTTGATTGAAAACTGAGAAAGCAAATTAGACAGAGCTAAGGACATTTTGATCCCATTATTGCAGCATGTTCACTCAAGAACAGCTTACTATTCCTCTTTTAGCGACATCTTGTGCACAGTTCTTTCAGCATGCATAAAAAATGAAGAATAAATGCCATATTGTCTTCTACGTTGTTAAATGCATTTGATTAAATTTGAAGGCTGTGCCTTGTTTGTAGCTGACCAGCTTTTTCTTCATAGCCCTTTCGGCGGCTGAACACTTGGCTGAACACTTGTTCGCTTTTGATGACTTGTGCATGTGTCATTGGTACATCATCCCATCGTTTAGCAGCAGACATCACGAATGGAAATAACACGGTACATTTATAATGTTAATCAAATGAAATGAGTTGGGACCAAATCTTATATACAGTAATTTCATCCTAATCATTGATTCAAATAGGGGTACCGTATGGTCCCATTCAATTTCAAAGTGCTCGCAAAATTTGGCCTTTGCTCGAATTGCTCGCAAAAATTACAAGGGTGCTCGCTTGCTTGTGTTCGCAAAATTTTTGCAAGTGCTTGCATGCTTGGATTCTCATTAAAATGTGCTTGATTGCTCGAAATTTCATTAATCCTGCTTTGTTATAAACAAGCAGGGCACAACTGGCTGTAAGCTCCTGGGATTTGTTAGACAGCCCCAGCTTCACAGCTTTTGTTAGGTGTCAGCCACATTATAAGCTATTACTTAGCGCAAAACAACGTTTCCTAACAGAGATTCCGGCTAGCAGAAAATTTACAAAGTACTCGAAGTGCTCACTTCTAGCTGCTCGCAAGAAAAATTTGACAATTCCTCGTGCTCGCAAAAATAAACACACTGCTCGCAAAAACCATTTGTCGGTCACAATCACTACAAACGGACACATCGTAACTTCAAAGAGTACATTACCTGCAAGTTGTATGTTTCACACAATAAATTTCTTCCTGCGGGTGAATGCATTCATCGCTGGATTACAATTATCCTCATCAAAACGTAAACATTTCCAAAGAACTCTTTAGAAATGCTCTGTTGTCGTTCTGTTTACTGTATTGATGCTCATTTCTCTGCACTAGAGTATTTCTCAAAATACTTTCTTTCCGTTAGTACATATACTGGTGCACTTCGATTAAACATGGTCAGAAAATCGGTCTTACATCGGGCGAAACAAACTACACTGACGTTATAATTGTGTGTATAAATGTCAAGTGATACAGATCTCTACGGGATTGATAGATATTTCAACTGTGTACCACCCTCACATATTCTCACAGAAAATAAAAGAACGGCTATGCAGAAAAAAGACGGTTTCCTAGGGGATAGAAAGGGGACTACCTTTAATCGCGTTTTAATGCATAAATTAATTGTCTTACAAAATAAAATTGAGTGAGTGAGTGACTGAGTGAATGATGGCGAGTGAATATTCGGTCTATCCCAATACCTTCATGGTATGCTTATGCATACCATGAGGTAAAAAGGAGCATGCCTGCAACTAGCAATAGCTAATCTAAAGCATGTCTCATTTTATTGCCCAGCTTTAACTGTCATAAAACCCTAGGGAGAACCCTTAAAGCCAAGTGCAAAGGTTGTCTCTTCAACTTGTAATGTGCATATCTCAGATATGTTCTCTGTTATATCAGTATACGCTTCACACTGCATAGCTCTAGATGCATGTCTGAGCTCCTACAGTCATAGCTTTATATTCCAAAATAGGGACTCCAGAAACCACATGTTATTTGTATGTTTCCCCCTACATTTAATCTACTTTCAGGTATTAGACAGCAAAAAAACCTGACAAGCTGATATTTTGGTTATATTACAATGTATTTTTGGCTTCTGTATTCTTTTCAGCAATGAAAAGGCAGCACACACACACTACTATGTCATTACTTTACTTTCCTTCACCCATTTCTGTATTGCTTGGGTAGTTAGTACTTTTATTTGAGAACAGAGCATTAATATTTTCCTTCACAATTTATAATAGTTAGATATTACTTTTGTAATCCAGCTCTATTTCCTATTTCATTTGGGTAGCCAGTTCAATTTGACCATTGTTATCTGAAGGCAAAACATACATATATCCCATCAAAATAATTTGAAAATAACTTGGGTGGTGGGCAGCACATAATTCCGTCTCTCTTGTGTACTCAGTTCAATTTGGACTGCTGTCATTTGAAGGCGGGATATGAACACTTTTTGAACATGATTTAATGTACTCTTAACCTATTTTCATAGTTGTCATGCTCAACTTACTCACCTTGAACATCGTCAAAGCTCAACACTTTATTCATCATGGACATCGATAAGATAATTTCATCAAAAACTGGCACACTTCCACCTTTAAGTTAAAAAGAAAAACAATAACTATTAAGGAAAATAAGTTTAATCATGCCACCAATAGCCTATAGTTAATATGATAAACTAAATATGTGACCCCTCACACGAAAACGTACAATAGCGGCTTTCCGTGCAATGGGTGAAACACACAGCTTTTGAGCGGGTTACGAACGGGTTGCCAAGTCGTTTGACATAATAATAATAATAATATATAATAATTTAGCACTACTGTGCTAATTTGAGACACTGTAAATACGTAAACAAATATTGTAAATGAAACAGAAAGTTGTTAAAAAATCCCAACTGGTAGGAGGGAGACCAGTTGGCTATTTACAAAGCGTAGAGGAGTTGAATTCAGGACTTCCGAAGACAAATCCGTTTTAGTGGCAGGGGGGAGGACTCGAACCCGGGACCACCGGATAACAAATCCAGCGCCCTGACAACTTGGCCACGCTCGCCTCCTGACACGGCCGAAACTGAATGGCTGCACGGCTTGTAAATTATTCTGCACGGGTAGCTACGAACAGCTGCATGGCTTGCTAAAATCCCGCACGCCCATGCAGCAACACTCACACAGGTAATTAATTATCCTGAGCAACACATCACATAAAACTCAGCTGCTTTTCATTGGAGATTCAACTGTTGTCCACATACACAGTTGTGACGCTCTACTGTTCAAATCAGCCTAATTGTTATCTAAGAACCTTGTAGGACCTTGGTGCAAAGATTGTACAACTCCTGGTGTGAATATAACAGCAGATATCGATTGGTGCCGGGACAGTCTTTGTAATCGTGAATTTTATGTTTTCATTTTAGCCTGCATGTGTTCCCTTTGCTGTGTTGTTTTGTTTACATTTGTAAGGCGACAAAGAAATTATATTTTTCATTCTCGTCTTGAGTTTTATGATTATTTGGCTACTGCTACTACTTGCCAATTTTTTAATGTTTTGGCTGACAATCAGTGCAGTCCACCGTCTGCAGCTTTTTTATACACTGACTGCAACTTTGTTTAATATAGCAGTGTCACGCAATGCACAAAAATCCAAACACTGTATTTGTATGAATAAATCGGAAAAGTCATGTTAATCAACTACTGTTATGTTAAGAGTTTCATACTGATATTTACAAATGTTGATTTCAGCATTGATGAAAGCTTGAATTTCGGGAAGCCAAATCAAAATGAAGCCAAGTGAAGCCAAGTGAATCAAAGGCGTCGAAGCTACCCCTTGTCAGCATTGTGTGTCTTTGTTTGTTGGTAGCGCGCGCGATCGAACAACACGGACAGGAAGAGGTAACTACATCGTACTTATTTAAAACTGTTTCAATAACTTTAAAGCCAAATTTCATCATTTTGTCCTTTTCCCTTTAAGGGAAATGGGGCCTTAAAACAATACAATATTTCTGATGAAAAATCTTCCAGAGCGTCCAAGTGGGCCAAAGTTCACAAAAACTTCAAAGTTCTGGCAGTAAATGTTTGTGTGTGGCACAACATTTTGCATTGATTTTGCTTTTTACAAATCTCCAGGCTTTGTCCTCTTCATTGTTGGAACTTATTGGAAACTTAGTAAACAACAATATTTTAAGGGAGTGAAGTTTATTGCCGTCAAGGCTTTTTAACCCCTCCGTGTTACTGGAAGCTAGCTCTTCCCTTGTGAAGAAAAATGGCAGCAGCTTGAGCGCACAAAGGTGTCTTTCATTCTCGTTGGCAAGGGTCTGCTGGACAGTCTTGACTTTTGAGGCACGTGCCAATGAGATCTTCTCCGACCTGAGAAGGAGTGCTGGTAGGTACCACTGGACTGCTGGTAGGTGCCACTGAATTGCTGATAGGTACCCACTGGACTGCTGGTAGGTGCCACTGAGTTGCTGATAGGTACCACTGGACTGCTGGTAGGTGCCACTGAGTTGCTGATAGGTACCACTGGACTGCTGGTAGGTGCCACTGAGTTGCTGATAGGTACCACTGAACTGCTGGTCTGGGCTGGTTGGTCTTTACAAAGTCTACTGAGGGCATCCATATTGATGGTGGCCAGGTCTACAGATAGCTCGGTTGTGTCTTGTAGAGGTTTGCTCTCTTGCAGACATCAAGTGTTCACAGTTGTATGGAGCTTATGGAAACAAAAATAAAGAACTACTATGTCAAAACATCCTCGTTGAATGGTCGGTACGGACCCGACAAGTTTTGCAAAGGAACTGTTTCTTTACAAAAATCGTCAGGTCTGGGCCGACCATTTTTTGGACGAGTTACAAGTAATTTTATGGGCGAACGCAAGGATGCCTTTTCACGACGTCAGCAAGACAGTAAAGTTTTCGCGGGGCAAAACGATGTCTGCTTTGGAGGCTACATCGGGTACGGCCCCACTATTTTATAATAGTTGATTGTTGTTTCAATAGCCTGGAAATACTGGAATCATATCAACCACTGACTAAAATCGCGCTGTGTCAAATACCGTAGCAATAGCCACAGTTTTACAAAAAAGATATATACAATAGGTTCTGTTACGTTATATTTTACCCATAACACCACAGTTTCATGCTACATGACATGTGCAAAGAAAACTGGCGGGAAGGAATCTTGGGTGTAAGAAAGCAATATGACAGATGTTGAGGATAGTGTGTTTAGTTCGTGTTTCTCTCAAACAAAGTATACATGTTTGAAATGCAGAATTTTTTTGTATGAGATGCTCTGTTTTTGAAGAAGACAAGAAAACACCTGGTTGGGCGAGTTTTGCCAGGGACCTGAACAGAAATCTCACAAACTCTTTTATGCGAAAGCTGCGAGAGCGAACCAGAAACAGCTTTTATTTGAGACATGTGTATTCAAGAGAGTTGGTCAACAACAACGACAAAACAAGAATGGTCTACTACAGCTCCCCCTGATTCGAAAATCTTGCCGAGGAGAGAGATGGTTGGAGGAGCAAGAAGAAACCCGTTTGGATCCTGACAACACCACAAGGCCTTCAACAGACGCCCAGTTTGTTGACCATTACAATGTGGACTTAAAGATTGTCTACACGCCTGAGCCGTTGATGGGCACAGGTCCTCTCTCAGACTGGTTGCGAAACCTTGCACACGGACGGGCAATGGTGGCTTTTCCACACTTTTCCAGACAATTTCTGTCTGTGGAGGTGCATCGCAGTGCATCAAGGAGCGTGCCCCGATCGGAGCACTGCAGCAGAAAAATAGCTGGCCAAACAGTTTTTGAACTGCGCAACAACTCCAATCGACGTGAAGCAAACATCACTCACTCAGCTTGACACTGTTGAAAAAATTATGAACAAGGGGAAGCCGGTTGGGGAGTGGTTTGGAATACGAGTGTATGAACCGGAAAGAACAGAAGAGAAGAGAAGTCGTGTGGCATATCCAGCGAAGCCCTGCGTCTGTGCTGAAAGATGTGATGACAATCGGAGACTATGAGGTGCACGCTTTTCTGGTAAAAGACATGGCAAAGCTCACCAAAACATATGCTTGTAGGCATTGTCAGGCCCGTTTCACGAAAGTGTGCAACCTTCAACGCCACCAAGTCTGTGCCAGAGGAGAGACGAAAATACTGTGCAGAGGCAACCACGTTGAAGCCCCCATGACAGCGTATGAGAGATCGTTCTTTCCAAAGACAGACCTATCAATTGAAAGCAATCGCTTGTGTGGCTGGACAGGGAAGCAAAGAACCGCGGAATCCACATCCATCATGGAGTGTGTGGCCATGGAGGTGAGAGACTGATAGCAGGTGCTCCAGTCGATGGCTACCACCCCGGAAGCAAGACAGCATTCCAATTCCACGGCTGTCGTTGGCACGGCTGCCCCAAGTGCTTTCCAAACAACCGAGACAAAATGTTTCAACACAAGATCGCAAAGGGTGGTAAAACCATAGAGGTATCACTCGAGACCCTTTATGAAAACACAAAGAAACGAACAGCTGCAATCAGAGAAGCGGGCTACAAAGTGGTCGAGGCGTGGGCATGCGAAGTGTTCCCAAAAAAAAACAGAGTGCTGCACAACCCGCCGAAAGCACATACAAAGACCTATCCACACGCAATTATATATGATTTTGAGTCATATGGAAACAAGCGCGCCAAGAAGGAACCGACCAAAAGACTCGCAGTCGAAAGCACCCAGGTCCTAGTTTCAGTAAGCATTAGAGACACACTTGAGCACGAGCCCACACACATCTGTCACAAAGACCCGAAAAGGCTGGTGGAGTTGCTCAAGGAAGAGCTAGAGAGGAGGGGAAAGAACATCAGGGAGCAAGTAAGGGCAGAGCTTTTGCCAAAGGACGCGAGCCTGCTTACCAGAAAACAATGCACCTTGATATAGGAGTGGTGCGACCAGGTCCCTGTATTGGGATTCAACTAAGGAAACTATGACTTGAATTTGATAAAGCAGTACTTTGCTGAGCAGCTGGCAGACACAACCAAAAAGGTCCGAGTGGCAAAGAAGGTAAACAAAACCATGTTTCTGCTGACAGGCGGCTTCCGATTCCTTGACATAATGAATTATTTTGCCCCGGGTGTGAGTTACGATATGTGGGTATAGGCCTACGATTGTGAAACGACAAAGTCGTGGCTCCCATACAAGTGGTTCGCGGCGGCCGACAAGCTTGATTATCCAGGGCTGTCAGACTATCCAGCTTGGTACTCAAAGCTGAAAGAGTGTTTTGTGCTTTTGCTGTCTGAATGGAAGGAGTGCAAACGAGTGTTCCGAGAGGAGGGCATGCGAACCTTCGCTGATTGGTTGCGGTACTACAGTATTCCGGGAGTAAGCTTGCACTATGCAAACGAGTGGTTTGTTACGGAAGTGACAGAGGCCCGTCGAACAGGTGACACCGACAAAAGCAAGGCACTGCTTGCAGACGATTTCAAGCTGCTGGGAAACAGCGCCTATGGCAAGCTAATAGAAGAGTTGAAGGCAGACGGACATGTTCTAAGACGAGAAGGTAGTAGACCAAGCACTTCTAAGCGCTTACCTCTCTGAGGCAAGTGGAGATAAAGAGGCCCTTTCAGATCGGAATCGTGGTGCATCAGTTGGCAAAGTTGAGGATGCTCGAATTCTACTAGGACTTTGTTGACAAGTATCTCGACAGAAGGGACTTTGAGTTGATCCAGATGGACACATACAGCAACTACATGGTGATTTCAGCAGAGAGGTTTGAAGACATTGTGCGTCTGGAGCTGAGAGAGGAATTTGAGGTGCAAAAAAAGAAGTGGCTATCTTGGGACAAGTGGAGCAGCTGAACCCCAGCACTGTTTAAGCGTGAGTTGGAAGGCAGCTGAATGATCGCACTCTGTCAAAATGCTACTTCGCCGGCGATGGCGCTGGAGGCCAAAGCAAGGTAAGTGCGAAGGGGATGTCAAAGAAGCAGAACGAAATCAGATGGGGCCGATTCAAAGCGGCTTTGGAAGGGCACAAAGACATGGCTGCAAACAGAGGCTTCCGAATGCTGGACGGCCAGATAGTCACATATGAGTAGCAAAAGCTGGGGCTATCAGCCTATTATGACAAACGTCGGGTGTTTCCAGACGTAGTACACACCAAGCCGATCGAGTTCTCACGATGAGAAGACCCAACAAGCAAATGCACAGCTTGTTGAGGAGAAAGCTGGAGAAGCCGGTCTATCAAATCTGAATCGATGTCACCCCTTTCACTTGACTTTGATAGAGACAACCCCTGAGACCGCAACCCATTATTAAAGCCCTGTGCAATTGTTCAAAAAGAATTGCAGTCAGTTTTATGCCGACGGGGACGACGAGCAGTTTTCCACACACAAAACTGCGTTTCGGCCCATCTCGCAAAAAGTAAATCACAGGCTCGTGTGGTTTTGAAAAGGCCCGTGCAAGCGTTAAGTGTCCAAAGACCAGATTGGGTCTGTGGCTCTTTTTGCACCACCTTCAAGCTCGCCAGGCGAGTAGAGATAGCGCACATTTACGTAAGAGGGGAGTTTTTTCGCGAGTGCGCCACTGTTGGTCTCAAATAAAGGGTCGAGGGTTCGGAAGAAACAGCTTTCTCTTTCACAGCATCGGCAGGTTTCTTTCCTGTCAGCCGTGTTCAGAGCAGCAACAACAGCAGGAAGCCTTTTTACCCAAGCAGTTTCCCGCACACCTGCAGGAAGACACATTTCAACAGCGTATTGGTGCCCAAACAGGCATTCAGCAAGAGTATGGTTGAAGCGTTGACAATGGCCTGGTCGCGATGAATGTTTACATGCCTGTGACGAATAGTAGTATTATGCTCTTTCATTTGCTTTGAGACAGCACCCATAAATTCGCGCCCAGGATCAACCTGCAGCATCTGAGGCCACGAGAGAGGCGAGCACTTGTAAATCTTTTGAAAAGCAAGAGCAACTTCGGAAGAGTCTTTTGAGGTCAAAGGCAGGTGACCCTTTAAATTCTATCGAAAACTTGAAAAGGCCCGTGCAAGCGTTAAGTGTCCAAAGACCAGATTGGGTCTGTGGCTCTTTTTGCACCACCTTCAAGCTCGCCAGGCGAGTAGAGATAGCGCACATTTACGTAAGAGGGGAGTTTTTTCGCGAGTGCGCCACTGTTGGTCTCAAATAAAGGGTCGAGGGTTCGGAAGAAACAGCTTTCTCTTTCACAGCATCGGCAGGTTTCTTTCCTGTCAGCCGTGTTCAGAGCAGCAACAACAGCAGGAAGCCTTTTTACCCAAGCAGTTTCCCGCACACCTACAGGAAGACACATTTCAACAGCGTATTGGTGCCCAAACAGGCATTCAGCAAGAGTATGGTTGAAGCGTTGACAATGGCCTGGTCGCGATGAATGTTTACATGCCTGTGACGAATAGTAGTATTATGCTCTTTCACTTGCTTTGAGACAGCACCCATAAATTCGCGCCCAGGGTCAACCTGCAGCTTCTGAGGCCACGAGAGAGGCGAGCACTTGTAAATCTTTTGAAAAGCAAGACCAACTTCGGAAGAGTCTTTTGAGGTCAAAGGCAGGTGACCCTTTAAATTCTATCGAAAACTACGCAATGTTCACAGCTCTCATGGCGGGGAGCGTTGCGCTCAAAAAATATCTGGAGGACCAGAAAATCCTTCTGACCAACATTTTGAAAATAAAAATATAAGAAAAAAAATGGCAAGTTTCGCGATTATGGTTGGCGGGGCTGTGTTGAATGCAGCGGCTTTCATCTGCGGTAATTATCCTGCGAGGGCTTTTGGAGGCGGCGACAAAGCTGTTCTTAATGAAAAAGTGTGGCATGATAAAGCTCTCGAGGCGTACCAAGCTGCGTACGCAAAATACGCGCGTGACCGCACAAAACTTCTTGACTGGATTGCAACAAACGCGCAGATCAAGGCAGAAGCAAAGCAGAACTTTACCAACACCGATTACGCTTTCAAACTCTACAACAAACTGCACCCTGAAGAACGCATGTCGCCTCCAAAAGAACCCAAGTTTTCTGATTTCTATCAACCAAGCCAGCAGCAAAAAAATGGTGAACTCGCATTCGTTGGCGCCGGGGCTCTCGCTCTGGGTTATGCAGCTTTTCGGTTCCTTTAAACTTTTTTTTGCTCCTTTCTTATAATGGAAGACAAACTCGCAAAGATATACTACGGCCCGGGAGGCTATTGGAAAGGTCTTGCTGCTGTTAAAAAATTATCCGATGCCGCAAAGGTGTCGGAAGACGCCGCAAAAAAGTGGCTGGTCAAGCAGGCTCTGTGGCAGATTTATCTGCCCGCTCCGAGGCACACTCCAAGACCAAAATTCGATGTGTCCACACCCAACGCGGTCCACCAGGCGGACCTCCTTTTTTTGCCACACGACAAACCACCTCGCGAGCGCAAAATTTTCAAATACGCGCTTACCGTCGTTGATGTGGCCAGCCGCTTCAAAGAGGCCGAACCCTTGACTTCGAAAAATTCAGATGAGGTTGCCAAGGCCTTTCAGAAAATTTACAAGCGCGGGCCTCTCCAATGGCTGCAACTGCTGCAGGTTGATCCCGGGCGTGAATTCATGGGCGCCGTTTCGAAAGAAATGGAAAAACACAAAACCTTTATTTGCCGCGGGCGCCCGAGATTCACCACGATCAGGCCATTGTTGAACGTTTCAACCACACCCTTGCTGAACGCTTGTTTGGGCATCAACACGCCGTGGAAATGCGTTTGCCAGAAGCTCAGCGCTCTACGGCGTGGGTGAAAAGACTTCCTGAAGTTGTCACCGCTCTGAACAATGAAAAAACCCGGCTGACGGGGAAAAAACCTGTGGAAGCAATCAAAGAAAAAGCTGTTTCTACGCAACCTGCCACTCCTTATCTTCGGCCAGTTGGGAAAGCCGAAAAAATCCTCCCTTCTCTTGTCCAAGTTCGCTATCTCTACCAACCCGGCGAGTTGGAAGGTGGCGCAAGAAGGGCCACAGATCCGATCTGGTCGTTGAAAGTTTACAACATTGAAAGAGTTTTGATCAAACTGAATCAACCTGTTCTCTATTATTTGCGCGACGGGCCAGGACGCAGTTTTGTGCGTGAAAAACTGCTGGTTGTTCCACCAAACACCACTCTTCCTCCATCTGACATCTAGCCAGTGGACCACCCTTTTAAACAAATGGATGTATTTTTAAAAATGGGAAGTGGACGCAATGGTGTGTTTATTTCAAAGACAAATTTAAGAAAAAATGTGATCCTAACCAAAATTATTGGGTTGTAAATAACTCAAAAACATTTTGGGAAGAAGAAACCTTTTTTGCCAATCCTTTGATTGACTTTTTGCGCGGTTTGGACCCACGCGATGTTGTCCGAGCTCTTGGGCTCAGCTCTTCAAGTTCAGGTTCGGTTGACGCAAGCCCAAATGCTGCCAAATCAACATAAATGAAATTCTATTGGTTCTGTGTGAATTCCGTCGGGCAGCACCCCCCTTTTGTCGTAAAAGGAGCTCAGCCCCAGTTTCTGCTGCTCGTAAGTAACAATCTGGCCGTCCCGCATTCTGAAACCTCTGTTGGTTGCCATGTCTTTGTTTCCTTCCAAAGCTGCTTTGAAACGCTGCCTGGTTATATCGTTTTGCCTCTTCGAAACTCCTTTCGTGTTGAACTTCTTTTTTTCGCCCTCTTCGGAGTCGATGAAGTAACATTTTGAGCAGAGCGCGATCATCCGACTGCCCTCAAACTCAAGTTTGAAGAGCCCGGGCGTGCGGCCGCTCCATTTGTCCCAAGCAAGCCACAGCTGCTTCTGCGTCTCGAATTCCGCCCACAGCTCCGGCTTGACAAGATCCTCGAGACGATCCACGGAGATGGCCATGTAGTTGCTGTCTGTGTCCATCTGGATCAGCTCAAAATCTCGTCGATCGAAATACTTGTCTAGGAAGTCGTAGTAGAATTCCAGCATCCGCAGCTTGGCCAGCTGGTAGACAGCGATTCTAACCTGAAACGGCCGTTTGATTGTGATTCTTGGCTTCCGGCTTTCCAGTTCATACGCTTCCCCGATCTCATCGAGGCGAGAGAAATATGCGCTTCGCAGAGCTCTGTCGACCACCTTCTCATTTTTGGTGTAAATCACGCTCGTCTGCCGCTCCAACGCTTCAATGAGCTTTCCGTACCCGCTGTTCCCAAGCAGCTTGAAAACGTCTGCCAGCAGCGCCTCCTGTCCGCCGCGCCTCGATCTTGCCTGGCTTGTAGTCGATTGTTCTGCAAACGTTTGTGATAACCTCCCCGTGATCAACATACCATCGCAACAGAGGTGCAAAGAGCAAAAGTCTCCTTGCGGACAAAGCTCCCACGAGTTTTTTCCCGTCTCCGCGATTTCTGCCCGTTTGGCATAAGTATTCGAACATATGTTCCGGGACAACTTCGTCCGGCACCTTTTTGTTGTAGAAGAATGGGCACATTTCCTCGAACTTTGAGTGAAGGGGTTCCGGAATCTCAATGTCGACCTCGGCGAGCCCGAACCATGTTCCTCTTTTGAGCTTGTGCGTTATCACAAACGCTGCGTCCTCTGGGCAGTTGAAGTGCTCGACCCTTTCCTTTCCGCAAGGCATTTCTCTCAGCATGGTCGACAGATAAAGAGCGTTGGCATCGTAGCCAAAGATTTTTTTACACGGACGAGCGTCTTCGTATTGGTGCGATCTTATCTTTGTCACACCGGCTTCGTGGTAGCGCGTGAAAATGATGCTCGGGCCTCCGACCACAGCGCCTTTCAACATTTGGTATGCTTCTTTCTCTGGACTCCAGAGATCCGCGCCTCTCTCGACCGCTCCCCGGAGTAAGTAGTGCAAACTCACCCCCGGGACACTTACCGCGTCTTTCAAAATGTCGATTCCTTTCTCGGTGTAGAAAGCCCGCATCTTTTCCAAAGCCTCAAGACCTGGAGCTACATCGAGATTCTTGTAAAAGCGTAGCCAGTCCGCGAATGTGTGCATACCCTTTTCTTTGAACAGGCGTTTGCATCCTTCCCATTCTTCTCTTGAGAGCACGTGCTCGTTCTTCAGACGTGAAAACCACTCTGGATAGTCTGGGAGCCCTGGATAGTCGAGCTTCTCGGGCGAATCAAACCATTCGTACGGAAACCACGATTTCTCTGAGGCACATTCGTAAGCTTTCACCCACTTTTCGTAGCTGGTCCCCGGACCAAGATAATTTATTATGTCCAGGAATCGGAAGCCCCAGGTCAGCAAGAACATAACCTTTTTTCCTTTTTTCGCCACTCTGACTTTTCCAGTTGTGTCAGCAAGCCGCTCCACAAAGTAGCTTTTGATCAAGTTCAGGTCGTAACTGCCTGAGTTGAACCCGACAACAGGCACCTGGTCGCACCATTCTTCAAGTTTTAGCAAATGCTTTTTCGGCAGCAGATCCGCGTCTTCAGGCAAAAACTCCGCCCGGACTTTGGTCCGAATGTTTTTTCCGCGTCTCTCCAGCTCTTCCATAAACTTGCGCACCAGCACTTTGGGATCTCTTTCGCAGATGTGGGTGGGCTCTCTTTCGAGCGTGTCGCCGATGCTCACCGGGATTGGCACATGCACGTTCTCGATCGAAAGCATGGACGTGGGCTCCTTCCGCTTGTTGG
This sequence comes from Blastomussa wellsi, assembly GCA_947652115.1. NCBI lineage: Eukaryota > Metazoa > Cnidaria > Anthozoa > Scleractinia > Plerogyridae > Blastomussa > Blastomussa wellsi. The sequence goes on from OX393561.1 coordinate 26,893,090, forward strand.
AGTCACCAAATGCTTCGAAATCGAACAAGATCGCGTGCGGGAAGCTTTTTGTTTGAGCCTGCGGAGATTCAGCGTCGATTTCTCCAACTTCACATGCCAAAACCTCGACCACGCGGTAACCAGCCTCCCGGAGCATTCTTGTGCGCTTCTGCGTGGCATTCCGCCTGTCTTCACGAGTTTGATCTCCACGGAAGATGCTTTTGAAACGATCGTGCGGGAAACATTTTCGGCACCCATGCCAGTGGCAGCTGTGGTATTGAAACACGGTCTTTGTTGCTGGGTGCCATCCATCGACTGGTGCCCCCTCAATCCACCTCTCACCTCCGTGCCGACACATTGCGTGGTGGATATGGATTTTTTGCCGCTTGGCTTCATGGACAAGCCACACCAGTGATTCTTTGGAAGCGTTTTCTGGGTAAAAAGCTTTTTCGAAAGCTGTTTGCGGGGCTTCAACTTTTTCAACCGGGCAAACAATTTTTGTCTTTCCTTGGTAACACGTTTGGGCATGCCGTTGAAGATGACAAGCTTGTGTGAATCTCGCTCGACAATCCACACACGCATAAATTTTCGCATGTTTTGCTATGTTTTTTATCAAAAAGGCGTGCCCCTCGTAAATACCGATTGTCAGAATATTTTTCAGCTTGGATGAAGCGTTTCTTCTGAAATGCCAAACCACTTCGCCGTCTTCTCCCCGCTCAGGCTCATAAACTTTTATACCGAGCCAATCTGGAAAATCGTTTTTTTTTGTTGAGATGCTTTTCAACATCTTCTAATTCATCAAGAGACGTTTTTGGAATGTCTTTTGGAGCTTTTGCGAAATCGTAGAAACTCTTGGCAAGTTCTCGGGCTGCTGCTGTACTTCGATCCGGTCTAGCTCCTCGGTGTACAGCAATACAGCGCCACAGACATAAATTATCATTGTAGGAATCCAGTGCCAGCATTACCCTGCTATGTGCAAGGTTGCGTAGCCAGTCTGGCAAGGGGCCTGTGCCCAACAAAGGTTGGCGATCAAGTACAGCCTTCACAAAGACATCTTCAAAACCCTTGAATACCCACTTAGTGTCCGGTCTTTCGACGCTGTCAATTTCCAAACGCTCCTCTTCCTTTTTATTCAACCATTTTTCCGCTTCTGACAGTCGGTTTATCCAAGGAGACCCTTCTAAAGGTTTATAAAACAACACCAGCTTGCCATCCTCAATGTTTGACAGCCAATAAGAAAAACTGTATCTCAGATACATCGAGGTTTTAACTCTCTCTCGAATCTTTCTCATAAATACCTCTGTGAGGTTTTCTTCAGTCGCTCTTTCCGTCCATATTATAAATCGTCTACCTTTTTTTTCCGTTCCCTCAGCCTCTTGTTCATGAAAGAACCAGACACGAGATTCGAGGTATTTATCTTCAGATTTGGCTGACTGGGGAGGGACTGGATCAAACATTTTTAAAACACTGTCTGGTGTCCCTCTTTTTCGTCTTGGAGGTGCTTTGGGGCTATAGGGTTTTGGAAGCAGAGGTTTGGGCAGCCGCTCCAGTGCTTCCGGGGTATGCGTTCTTCAAACACATTCCTAATTTCGGGTTTTATTTGTTCTAGCAGTTTTTCAATATCAATTTCCGCGAGTGCTTGTTCTATATCCTGCCACGTTTCAGCCATTTTTGATGCAAATTTCTGGTTGTTTTTCTTTTGGTGCATATCTCTAATTGGTGTCATCCCTCTAAATGCCTGCTCTTTTTTGGACTCCGCCGCTTCTGTCTAATTGGTAGAACGTGACAGTGGGTGTTCTTCTGCCAAGTAGTAATCACTGGATTAAACAAATACAACCTCGGAGCTCAAAAATTTTCACATCTTCGCCCAAGTGGAAGAAGCGAGCAAAAGGCGAGCTTGTTTCACTTGGGCGAAGATGTGAAAATTTTTGAGCGACGAGGTGGTATTTGTTTAATCCAGTGATTACTACTGGTTCGTTTGGTAGGTTCGAACGTTTGTAGAGATGTTTGACTGCGGATACAAGCCCACAATATTTCAGCGGATCTATTTGAATTTTGTAGGTGTTAGTAGTCTTTGTAGGATAGGTAGCTGTTGGAGTCCTTCATAAGATTTTTTACCTTGAAAACACCATGAAGGAAGAGTATTTCGTCGAAAATTGGCTTGTTACCAATTGTGATTAGCGAGTTGTGCCATAGAGGTTGCTCTAGGAAATGCTCTCTATTTTTTATGCCATCTTCAAAACTGACTTCTGACCATATATCTAGCAATTCTCTTATAAAAGAGTTTTTGACTGGTATTATCTTAGAACATTCCAGTTTGTTTAGGTTACCTTTAAATATCAAGTTTCCTCCAAACTTAGCAAATTCAAGTTAAAAAAATTCTTTCCATTTTCCACGGTTTGAAGTGTCAAGATACTTTTGAATCCAAGTCGACTTCATTTCATTCAATCATAAAAAATGTCATTTATCTCACGGATAGCGTTTTGGTTTGTTGCAAGTGGTGCCAAGATGTATGTAAGATGAGATGCCAACAAGCTTTTAATAACTAAGATTTTACCAATTAAAGATAGGCACCAATGCTTCCAGCAATTAAGAATGTTCCTAATTTTCTCAACTTTTTCATTATAATTTATATTTAGAGTGATGATGGGGTCAGTGGAAATCCACATGCCAAGAACTTTAACTTTTTTCTCTGGCCATTTAAAATTGGATTCGGGAAGAATTTTTTCTTTCTTTCCTGTCATTGATCCGATCCACAAGGCTTCCGTCTTTTTGTCATTAAGTTTGAGGCCGGAGACATTGCCAAAACGATTGACCGTAGCAAGAGCAGCGGACAGAGATTCGCGAGTGCCATTAAGAATCAAAGTAGTGTCATCAGCATATTGGCTTAACTTAATTTCTGTGTTATTGACCGAGATTCCCTTTATGTGTGGATTAGACCTAATAGCTTTCGCTAAAATTTCGACAGATAGTATGAAGAGGTATGGAGAAAGGGGGCAGCCTTGCCTGACACCTCTTTGTGGCTTAAAGAAATTGCTTGACCATCCGTTATTTGGGCCACAGCTTTCCGTATTATTATAAAATGTCCGAGTCCAGTTCATTAAGGAGGGCCAAAACCAAAGTATTCAAGTGTGCGTTTGATAAAAAGCCATTCAAGTGAGTCGAATGCTTTTTCAAAATCTATAAATAGTAATAAGCCTGGAATGTTTTCTTGTAAAGTGTAATCAATAATATGGTCTATCAATCGAACATTTTCTCCAATAAATCATCCTTTTAGGAAGCCGGTCTGGTCATTGTTGATGAGTACTGGGATAACTGTTTTTACTCGATTTGCGATAGCTTTCGCGGCTATTTTATAATCACAGTTAAGGAGGGTTATTGGACTCCAGTTCTTAATAAAGTGCGGATCTGAGTCTTTTTTTGGTATGAGTTTAATAATTCCACGTCTTTGTGTAATCGAGAGTTGTCCTGTATTGTAACCGTAGTTAAGAGCATCCATCAGGTTTTATAAAACTCGGCTGGAAGGCCATCGGTTCCTGGGCTTTTATCAGAGTCCATAATGTTGAGAGCTTCGAGGCATTCTTTTTCTGTTAACATACCTTCACAGCTTGTACAGTCATCATCGGTCAGGACGGTGTCGTTAGATAATTTAAAAAATTCATCATCTGGCGATATTGTGTTACCATGAGATGTGAAGAGCTTTTTGTAAAAGGTTTCGCATTCGGTGAGTATGTCTGTATCAGAGGTGACAAATTCGTTTTCCTTGATTTGGAGCTGACTTATTGTATTTAGTCTAAAGTGTCTCTTCTCAAGATTTAGAAAGTATTTAGTATTTTTTTCGCCTTCGTTGTACTATCTGGCTTTACACCTTAATATTGCCCCTTGGGTGCGCAACCTAATTATTGCTTCTAATTCTTTTTTACATGATCCAAGTTCGCTCGTTATGTTATTTTGATACGTCGTAATAAATGAAGACTGTTCTAGTTGTTTTTCCAGTGACACAATTTGTTCTTCTAGCATCCGTTCTCTATGTATGATTTGGTGTTTTTTTCCAGCGGCAAAAATAATAGATTTCTCTCGGATTTTCAGTTTAATCATGTCCCAGAGCAGAGCTGGGTTAGTGGTAGGATCCTTTTCATATTCTTTTTGTGTTTGTAGAATGGTCATCTTTATTAGATCAATATAATTTGTATCAGTTAAGAGTGACGTGTTCAGTTTCCAGAAACCTCGGCCTCTTGGATTTGTATGTAAGGAGATATTTAAGGTAATCATTGAATGGTCTGTTTTAAAGCCAATGAACCTCTGGCTGTTTTTGGCGCCATGTAAACCTCCTTACATCCGGATTTAAAACCCTCCAGGCATCTACAAGATCAAGATTTTCAGCTTCCTCGTACAAGGCTTTTCTAGCATTACTGTGTTTTGGAAGTACCACCCTTCTTATCTATGTCTATGTCAAGAACGAGGTTAAAGTCGCCTCCGGTTACGATTTCATCTCTTTGAAAGTTTTCAACGTGTTCAAAAAGAGATTTAAAGAAATTCGGATCGCCTTCATTTGGAGCATAAAGGTTTATTAGGGTTATGGTTTTCCATTTGCATTTAAATCACATATTATATAATGTCCTTCAACATCAATAATTTTTTTTGTGATTCGAAGCTCGAAATTAGTGTTGAAAAGAATACCTACACCGGCTTTGGTGTTAGAGAAGGTGCTGAACAGGCTTTTGTAACCCCATTCTGAGGTCCATTTTTTCCGAACAGTGAACTTCCTGTAACAGGTAAATAGAAATTTTTTTGGATCTCAACCAATTAAAGGTCTCTCTTCTTTTGGTATTATTCATGTTGAGTGAGGCTATCGTAATTACATTGTTATCAGTCAAGAAAATGTGATATGAGATAAATTAAATAATGCACTGCTCTATTGTTAATAAAAGAGAGAAATACAGCTTCAATATTATAATTTGCATACAGTTCCCGTTTGTTTATTTTATATTTAAAGAAAAAATTGCATGCAACATGGATATAAACAATTTTAGAGAATCTTAGCTCATGAAAACTACATAGAAGCAACATCAAGGACATATAAACTAGGGAAGTAAATTAAATAGTAAACAAGTAATGACACAAAAAGTACATAAAGGAAAACTATAAAAATCCCATAATTGCTTTCTGGCTCAAGCGATTAGCTGGTACAAGTTTAGGTATAAGTTGGTTGAAAATAGCGTGAAAACTGCTAAAAACCACCCGCGTTAGAGATACAATATGAAAAGATTGAAAAACAACACCAGTGTTTACCCGTCTGCTTGATCTTCCATTTGGAAAGGTTTTCCGTAACGCCATAGTTTGCCGTTGATGTAGAGTTTATCTGGTTGGCGTCTACTGAAAGAAGCTTTTAGGCCATTTCGGCGCGCTTTCTTGAAAACGGGCATTTGTTCCTTTCTGCGTTCGATGATTTCTTGAGGAAAGTCGCGGAACATTTGATAGCCGGTCCCCTCGAGACGCTTTCCGAAAGCAAATAATTCTTCAACATTTTTGTAGCGGAGAAATCGGGTGATTATCGGGCATGGACCGGAGGCATCGCGTCTTCGGTTGAGGCGATGTACTCGTTGAATCTCCACAGATCTGGCATCATGATAGCCGAGCTCTTGTTCCATGAAGTCGCGCAAGACTTCTTCTGTGTCTTCGTCTTGCCCTTCTGGAATGGAAAAGAGTTTAATGGTCTCTCGTCTTGAATACGACTCGAGATATAGATTTTTTGACTTCATCTCGTTAACTTGTTCCTGTAGGTTTTTTCCTTCTCCATCAGCTGTTTGCTCATTCAGACTATCAAGCTGGTTCTGTAGGACTTCTTGTTTGTCGCCATTTGCTTTGCATAGCTGCTTTAGATCCTTTATTTCCGTCTCAGTCTTTATTTCGAATTGTTCCAGTTTTGCTGTTCTTGCTTTTAGGTGAGCCTGACAAGAATGGAATTTAGTTGTTCCGAGATATCTCCAATCTTTTCCAAAGCTTCCATGATCTCTTCGTTTGTTTCTTCCACGCGATTTTCTTGGATTTCGAAAAAGCTTTCGACTCCATTGAATGGGACTTTACCCAAAATTGTCTTGAATCTTTCAACTTTGGTCCAAATCAGAGGCAGTGGATCAGAGTGTTCTACAAAGATATCTCCAGTTGCGTTATTAATAATGGTGTAGCCTCTCAACACTTCTATTTAGAATGCGGTGTCCGTCAGGGTTGTCCTCTTTCAGGCATACTCTTTGTTATTGCTATGGAGCTCCTTGCCCAAAGTATTAGACGTTCAAAAGATATCAAAGGTATTAATATACAAGGAGCTGAAGAAGTCAAGCTCTCCCAATATGCTGACAACACTACCACCCTTCTCGCTGATGTCCAGTCAGTTTCTAATTTATTTGACTTACTCTAACTGTTTGAAAAGTGTTCTGGATTAAAAATAAACCAAACAAAGTCAGAAATGTTATGGCTCGGCCCCTTGTGCCATAGAAAAGATGCAATTTTCAACCTCCAAATTAGTGATGAACCAGTTTATGCTCTTGGGGTGCACTTTACTTACAATATTGGCATGTCTCATAAGACAAATTTTTTGGGAAAGTTAGGACCCTTAAAGAAAACTCTCAGTATCTGGTCAAGAAGAGACATATCTATTTACGGCAGAATAAACATTGTCAAAACATTAGCACTCTCCAAACTTGTATTCATCTGTAGTGTTATGGAGAGTCAAAAAACTTTGCCAAAAAAAGTTAACAACATAGTATTTGACTTTATTTGGAATCATAAACCTCCAAAAAGTAAAAAAGACAACCCTTATCAAGAAGAAATTAGATGGTGATCTAGATATGAAATATTTTTTCTCTTCAACAAACCTTTAAAATTAACCTGGATTAAACGCTTATGTTCCGACTCAGACGCACCGTGGAAATATATTCCAAAATCGTTTCTGTCCAGTGTTGGCGGCTTTGGGCTTTTAAATGTAATTATGACTATAACCTTCTTGACCTTAACTGTCACCTTCCCGAATTTTATAAACAAATTATATTCTATTGGCAGAAAATCGCGTTTATAATGCCTAACAGCAGGAATGAGGTATTTGTAATGAGTATGCTTACACAAAGTACTAGTCTAGTTCCTGCCTTGTAGGTCATGTGACTGCGGCAGAAAGTCTGCCATGTTTTCTGTTTATGTACTTTCTTGATTGGTGAAATAAAGTCAGTGTGTTTTGCAGACTCCGTTGTCTATCCGCCTATTGTTACATGGTGTCAGAAATTTCCCGAATCCACACGACTAATCAAGTGAAAGATGTGTGGCAGAAGTCGCCGAATTTATGAGTGAAACAAGCGGCAAAGACAGCGAACAGCTTCCTTCGACAAGTTCGGTTTCAAGTTTGACAACAATGGCGAATTTTCAAATACCTCCCCCTGACGTACTTGAGTTAAACGAGGGCTCAACAGCGTCTAATTGGCGAACTTGGGTCACTGCTTGGAATAATTACATGCTGGCTATGAAGCTGGATAAAGAGTAAGAAGCACGCCAAGTAGCGACACTTTTGGCAGTAATCAGGAAAGAAGCAAACAAGGTGTTTTGTATGAATAACATTGACCTCGCCAGGCGACGCCAAAAAAATCGCGGTGGTTTTAAGCAAGTTTGAAGAGTATTGCATTCCCAGGGAAAACACTATTTACGAACGTTTTCTCTTCTTTACGCGGGATCAAAGGGGACTCGGAAACTGTTGATCAATATTTGACGGAGCTTTGCCAAATCGCAGCAAATTGAGATTTCGAGTCAATCACACCCGATCAGCTTCTCCAGGATCCACTGATGACAGGTACCAAAAATGCCAAGGTACGTGAAAATTTGCTCAAAGAGAAGAAATTGTCCCTTGAGAAAGCTACAGATATCGTTCGTGCTGCGGAAAGTACTGCCGCACAAATGAAAGTTATGTCTGCTGAAACTGGATTGAATGCTGTGAAAGAGAAAGAGCCGTTAGAAAGTGTCCCATCGGTCAGCAGTGGCTGGATCAAAGATTGCAGATTCTGCGGTCAGAACCACGAAAGGCGCAGTTGCCCTGCCTTTGGTCAGATATGTGCATATTGCAAAAAGAAGAATCATTTTGTTGCCAAGTGCCCAGAAAAAAGCAAGGTCTCTACCGTTCAAGAGCGATTCTATTTAAGTGCTGCAGGTGTTGGAAATGGAGATTGTGAGATGGTGACCCTCAATGTATCAAAGGGGCCTAAGTCCCTTTCAGGTTGTGATGTAGCCTTCTTGATGGACACTGGGGCTGAATGCAATCTCTTGCCTGTGGATGTCTATAAGGAGGTGACAGGCGATCTTCACTTGACTTTCCTCAGTGCACGTGGCAAGTCAGTTCTCATCTTAGCTAATGGAGATGAGCAACCTATTGGGGGCAAAGCAACAGTTTATGTCTCCCGCAAAGGAAATGCACACAAAATCGAAGTCAATGTAGTCAGAGGCCAAGGCTACGAGCCGATACTGTCTAAGCAGACCATGCTGGAAATGAATTTGATAAAGATTCTTGACAGTGACCAAGATCCGCGCACAGTGTACTGAAGACAGACACAGAATCATTGCTAGAAGAGTATAACGACGTATTTGAAGGCCTTGAAAAGTTGGACAGACAGTATCACATTGTGACAGATGAGTCCATCAGACCTGTGGTACATCCTAAACGGCATTTACCTGTTGCGATAACTGAGCAAGTCGAGAGAAAACTCGAAGAAATGGTAGCTGCCAACATAATCGAAAAAGTCGACCACCCGACTGATTGGGTATCAAGTATGCTGGTGGTGAGCAAGCCATCCACTGAAGCTGATGGGGAAACCAAGACACGCATCTGTTTGGATCCCAGGGACTTGAACCTTATCATAAAGCGTGAGCATTTCCCGATGCCCACAATCGAGGAGATTGCAACGAGACTAAATGGGGCAAAGCTGTTCAGTGTTTTTGATGCCAGTAATGGTTTCTGGCAAGTTGAACTTGACAATGAATCAAGTACACTCACCACATTTAACACCCCATTCGGGCATTACTGTTAGAAGCGAATGCCATTCGGCATTAACAGTGCACCGGAAGTTTGGCAGCGCAAAATGCGAGAGCATGTTGAGGGGCTCAACGCCTGAGGGCCTGAAACCAGACCCACAAAAGGTCGAGGCAATTGTGGGCATGCCAGACCCCACTGATGTTCAGTCCTTACGTAGGTTCCTTGGCATGGTGAATTACTTGGCAAAGTTTCTCCCACGTCTATCTGAAGAAACAGAGAGCCTGAGAAAACTCAAAGAAAAGGATGCTGAGTGGTGTTGGTTACCAGGTCATGCTGATGCTGTGAACTGATTGTATCTGCACCTGTACTGGCCTACTATGGCGTGAATAAGCCAGTGGTCATTCAATGTGATGCTTCCCAAAGCGGACGCCCAGTGGCTTACAGCTCTCGTGTGATGACCCAAACTGAGCAAAACTATGCTCAAATTTAATAAGAGTTACTTGCCATAGTTTATGCGTGTGAGAAATTACAATACAATACATCTTTGGAAGGAGCACTATAATTGTGCAGTCAGACCATCAGCCACTGGAAACAATATTCAGAAAGCCCATCCACACTTTGCCAAAACACCTCCAACGCATGCGCCTCCGACTGCAGAACTATGACATCCAAGTGGAGTACAAGAAAAGGGAGACTATGTTCTTGGCTGACACATTAAGTTGAGCATATCTGGAAAATAAACCAGTGAGTCAGCCTCAGGACAGTGATGTCCATTCTATCAGAGAACGACTGGTTGCTTTGGAGTTAGAGCAGATCAAACATGATGATCATCTAAGTGTCTCCCCTACTCGTCTGACGAGGCTACGCGAGGAGACTGCCAAAGATGAAGAATTGCAGATTCTATGTGATGTTATCCATAAAGGTTGGCCAGAGACCCTGACTGAAGCACACAAATATGACAGGCGTCGGAAGCAAGAAATTGAGCTGTATTGGAACAGCCATGATGAGCTGACCACAGAAGAGGGATTGGTATACAAGGGTCATCACATTGTGGTGCCATCTACAGAGCGCTCTTTTGTTGTCACGAGCCTGCATGAATCACATATTGGAATAGAAGGAACATTGCGTCGTGCCCGTGACAATGTTTATGGGCCTGGAATCACAGCCCAGCTTAAAGATCGCCAGTCGAAGTGTGGAATCTGTAACCATTATCGGCCCGAACAATGTAAAGAGCCATTAAAGTGTCAAGGTGTGCCTAATTTGCCTTGGGAGAAAGTTGGAGTTGATCTATTTGTGCTGGACGGGCAATCTTTTTTGATAGCTGTGGATTACTACTCTGGTTATTTTGAGGTGCAAGATATGAGTAGCACCACCAGCACCCGGGTGAACACCGTTTTAAAGGCATGGTTCTCCAGGTATGGTATTCCTGTGACAGTTATCAGTGACAATGGGCCTCCCTTCACCAGTGAAGATTTCAAGACCTTCAGTAAGGAATGGGATTTTAACCACATCACATCTTATCACCCACAAAGTAATGGCCGTTTTGAAAATGCAGTAAAGACCTGCAAGTCATTGCTGACCAAGGCCCGAGCTGAAAAGCGTGATCCTCTGCTGGCGTTACTTGAGTGGCGCAATACGCCTACTGAGGGCATGACTGCCTCCCCTGTTCAGCTGCTGTATGGTAGATGAACACGCACATGTCTCCCAATAGCCAAGAAATTGTTAACTCCACATGTGATTACTGATGCACCAGAGAAGATTGCAATTAGGAAGAAGAAGCAGAAACACTACTATGATCACCACTTGTATGAATTGCCGATATTGCGAAACGGTGATGCCATTAGAATACAATTGCCATGGGAGAAGGAATGGTCACTGGGGCGAGTCATTGGAAATGAAGGGAACCGTTCCTACTTGGTTGAGGTAAATGGGAGGCAGTACCGTCGGAACTGCAAATGGCTCAGAGCAACACCCGAGGAGCTGCCAGGGTCAGTGGAGACCAACCACGAGGTGACCGAGCCTATTGAGCGGATGGAGTCACGCCCAGCTGAGTTGCCACAGCCAATGATGCCATCATCACCCGCAGTTTCAGTGCCATACACTGAAGGTCGTCCAGTACATGACCGTCGCCCTCCAGTGTGGTTGAAAGATTACGAGTGCTGAAATAAGACTTGACTCTACCTTGGTTTTATTATGTATTTGTGTAGAGCATTTCTCTTGGCTAAAGCGTTTAATGCACAAGATTTCTGAGGCAGTTTTGAACATTATTGTTTTCTTTTCAAATTATTTAATTGTCATCAACATTCTTATCGTCCTGCATTTACTGAACTATTAGATTAAGAAAGGGAGATGTAACGAGTATGCATACACGAAGTACTAGTCTAGTTCCTGCCTTGTAGGTCATGTGACTGCAGCAGAAAAAGTCTGCCATGTTCTCTGTTTATGTACTTTCTTGCTTGGTGCAATAAAGTCAGTGTGTTCTGCAGACTCCATTGTCTATCCGCCTATTGTTACAGTATTACCCCAAGTAATCTGGAACAACAGATTTATTAAGATCAACAAAACTAGTGAGATGATCTCAGATAGTGCAGAGTGTTATCTACAACTTAACATGCCGTGGCAAACAAGGACACATTGTTGCTCCTTTTAAGCAAACTGAGAAACAATTTTTGCAAACACAATGTTTCTGTTGCGCAGACAGGCACACAGGGAAACATTTCTGTCTGTAATGTTTCTTTATTTGTCACGGCCGTTAGGATGGTCATCTAAATAGGTGAGAGTACTCCTGCAGGCCTCCTATCACCCCCACCCACCCAGCCTGTAGTGACTTCAGTTATAGTTGTACTATTTGCTTTGCCAAATATGAGCAGACAGAAACTTAAGATATTTTGCTTACTTCTTTACTTGACTTTCTTAAATATTTTTTTAACACCCAATACACAACTTTGATTTCCAAGTGTAATATGTTTTGTTTAGGGTAGAGACTAGAGGGCTTTTCATGATATGTCATTCCGGACACAAAAACGTAAAGACGCCACTTTCTCAACACAATTTTAAGTATATATATCATACTCCTGATACTACAGTGACGTCTTCCACGGCAAGATAAAAATAGTTTCTCAGAAGCTTTAGTCAAGACAGCTTTTTAATTTTAACCTTGGTTTTGACGTCAATCTTAGTTTATTTTAATTGCAATAAGGCATTCAAGCAGCAAACCATTCTCGTTCCCAGAGCCCTCGTTTCTTTGGGTCACGTGGTTAAAAGAAAACACCTGGCCCTGGGGACGAGAATGGCAGCAAACGTGATTGTCAACATTTGCAACTTGATACTTTTGTTTGTTTCTTGCAAACGTTTGTAACTGGATACTTTTGTTTCTCTCTCGCAAACATATGTAACATGATACTTTTATTTTCTTGAAAACATATTAAAAGATGTGTTTCTTTTTCAAGAACGGAAATAACTGGTAGAACGTTAAATATCTGATGTAAAAATTGAAAGTGAACAATTTTGTTTCATTCAAAAAGCAATTTTTCATTGAAGTGATAAACAAGAACTAATTTAATTATCGAATAGTCACGGAATAGCACATTCCTTTTCCGTTGCCGCCATTCTGTTAAAACCACTTAAAATTTTCTTCATATACAAGGATATTGATTTATCTAGGAAGCGTTTTAACAAAAAGTATTGAAGGTAAACAGCTTTGCTTGACCAAGAGTTTCCAGCACCGGTGAAAACTAAATACCTCAAACAATAATTAAATTTATTTGCGGTTTTCGGAAGGCGCCACGGAGTCCACTGCAATATTTGGGAACTTTCCTTGCTTCAAACTTGAAAAAAGTCTTAACCAAACATCAATGTTTTGACTCTTCTTTTTCAGTGAACTATCCATTAATGCAAAAGATTAAACCCTGGCAGAGACTTGCGGTAACGCAAGTTCTGGAGGCGCTTGGCAGTGTGCAACAATACCTTCAAATTTAGCAAGTTTACCGTACTGTGACAAAGTCGGGGGAAAGCTTGAACAACGTTTCCACGTGTGTCCATTAAAAGGAGAAATAGACAAGACGCTGGAGAGAAATAATACGCTTCTCTTTATTTGAACCCTGAAAAACGCAATACTTTCAAAACTGCAGAAAAACTCTCAAATACACAGGCTTGGGTTATTCCACACAAAAGATATGCAACCACAATACTAAACATGATAAAGGTGTCGACACCCAAAATAAGACGTTCTAGTGTGATTCCGTATTTGCGTAGTTTAACTTCCATCTTGTAGTGTGCCATTCTCGTCCCCAGGTACGTTTGGTCAGCAACAAGGAATCGAGACCTCTAGCTGCAACCAAATTGTGAGCATGCGTATAGAACTCGTTTTGCAGCTTTCAGCATATCAGATTTGTCAGATTTGATTTTGTGCATGCGCAGAGTGACGGGAAGTCCGAAAATCACGGACTTCCGGTGTTGGACCTTCCCAGAGGTCGTGATTGTTGGTGCTGACCAAAAGGATCGCGGCCTCTGGGGACGAGAATGGTAGTGTGCAGTAAAGTAACACAAACGAATCTTCTGCGCATGCGTTGGGAGCAAATCGCTTTGTTCTAGGAACTGTAAAGATAGAACCACAAGGCAGGTATGGTGTTTTCTGAAAAATATATATACCTTTTAATGTTCAAGGAGCAGTAGTGCAGATGCCAGCGTTTTACGTGGTACAGTGCACAGAGGTTCCTACTAGCCCCCCACCCCCTCTGCAAGACTAACTAATTAATTGGTATTAATTAATTAAACAAACATTAAAGTTTACACATTAGCGCTTTATACCGTTAGTGCCATAGTTCCATAGTGCCTTAGCTCCTTAGTGGGTTAGAAGAGGACAGCCCACAACACATCATCCCAATAGTGCACTCTGCACTAAAAATGGTATATTTGGCTCGTTGGCATGAAGTAGGAATAAAACAAATTTCAGACCTTGTTGACGAGGATGAAAGTCAGTTTCTGCCTTTTCTTTCTTTTTGCAAAGATTGAAGCTACTTAACATGAATTCTGGTGACACTACTTCACCCATCCTGCCAATTCATACTTTAACGTGCAGGACGTTGTATGGCAAGCTGTTACTCCTCGAAGATCTCCCCCCTCCCACCTCAGAGAAAAAACTTGAATCATACGGTATCACAAAGGAGAATCTAAGTAACATTTATCTTCTGCGATTTAAGGGCACAAAAGAAGTTAAATTAGCATTGTTCCAATATAAAATCATACACAACATTTTAGCTACGAATAGCATATTATACAAAATGTAAAAGGTTGCCTCCCCTTTCTGCTCGTTCTGTGCTTCTGAGAGTCAAACCATACAGCATTTGTTTATTAGAAAATATTTTTATCTTAAAGTGCTACTGCAATCAATTTTTTTGCACCTTGCTTTTTGAAGGGAATCGTACAGCGCTTCATATGAGATCAAAACTGCCGTTTTCCGTTTTCAAATATCTGCAGTAGTTCCAGAGATATTCAAGTTTAAAAAATTGGTAAAATATGTGAATTAGGAGACTGATGGCATCATCTCCTTGACCTCCTTCATATCAAGTAAAAAAACAGGGCTATCTCAGTCAGGTTTCTACAGAGACAGTTGAAATTTGGCACAGTAATAGTCCTTCAGGTGACACACCTATGGTTGTAACTTAATCTTCTTTCCATGGCAACACTCTTTTACAGTCCCCTCAAATCTGTTTTCAGTATTTGAGTGATTTTTAGGCCAGAAAAAATAAACCAGGCAGTAGTATACCTGGAAGTTAACAAATACCGCCTTGTCTTCAGACATGTATTTTCCTTTTTAAACACCCCCACAAAACGAAGTTCGCTTTACTCACTTCGTATTGTGGGGGGTTTAAAAGGAAAATAAATGTCTGAAGATAAGGTGTGTATTTGTTAACTTCCGCGTATACTACTAAGGAAGGAGGAGGGGTAATCAACAATCAATTTTCGACCACCACCTGTCATTGTAACCAAAAAAGCAACTAATTATTTTCTCACATCACACAAACACTTCATTCACTATAAAAAAAGATGAACACATTACTGTCAGGCTTGGCGTTGTGTGATGTTGTGCGGTTTGTGTCACGCGTGGCATTGCGTGACAGGGCACAAAAGGGACAAAACCCTTTGATTTCATGATATTTCTGCTTTTCACGTGCTATTTGTTTGAATTCTGAGTCGGAAACATTGTTATCATCTAGAGCTTGAGAGACAGAGCTTTTTATTGAGTCATGCTTTGCAAGTGCCACAGCATGAATTTGTGTTCATTGACGTGTGTTTATTAACTTTCCTTTCAAGCTTCTTGTTAATATTTGACAGGCCTGTGGAAGCAAAACCTGAAAGGGCTGCTATTCCTGCTATAGGCGCTCCGACCACAATTGCGACACCAGTGAGTGAAGTTGCAACAGCCCCGGAAGACAGAGCGGTTGCCACAGCGCCAAGAGAGACCACACTTTCCGAGCTTTTTTATAGTCAACACAAGCCTATAATGTTCTGCCTCATCGGCTATTTATTTTTCAATTTTTCTGATCTCAGTTAGCCAGAAATTTTCTGGGGTTCTTGAGATGGGTAGCTCTGGGTAAATATTATCAGGCTAAAGACATGGTATATTACAACATTTTAATTTATCTCCAAAATATAATGAATTGGGTACCCGTGAAAGTCAAACAGTTCGCCATTTTCATTTTTTACCGAGATGTTCAAACTTGACACTTGTTTGGCTGTATTTGTGTCCCTCAGAACATGTTGCTCCCCGCTCTGATATAAAACTTTTTCATAAGGCTTTCCTTTAATGCCAAAGCTTGCAAGAACACACAAGTGCTTGCCGTTGAAAAGGTTCTGTTCTCTGTCCACTAAATCACAGTGGATAAAATAAAAGTCCTCTGTTTTTACACCATCGAGAACAATTTGCGAGTAAACAAGATTATTGCTGTTTTTATCAAGAAAAAATTTCAAACTGTCACTCAAACCAAATTCTGTGCCAATTTTGTGTTTGTTTCGGGCAATGATTACTGTTCTCCCGAATGTACCCCTCGTTGCAGAAAATATTTTTTTACTGAAACCTTCGTTGAAAAAGTTTTGGATACTTTCGAGATCATAGTTGTCAAGTAGCAAAAGATTTCCGTCTTGTTTATTCCGCCCTTTCTTTTCATGAAACACTTTCCCCGTTTCTCTCAAGTTGTGCTACGAGTTATAAAGCAAACAACTTAACAGCGGGATATAACTCGGTTTCAGAATTGGCTTCTCAAAGTAAACAGTGTCACCGTTTTCTGTTGTTACAATAGTAAGCACAACCATTTTATTGCTGTTGCACATAAATTTCAAATTAAAAGATAATAATGGGGAGTAGTAAAAGATGAACATTTTCAAAACCGTACAGACACAATCAGATTCTGTTGCGTTTGACTATCTCGAAAAAAGGGCGCAAAATCAAATCAAAGGTAAGGAGTCTGCCACCCTCACAAAATGGATTCAAAACCACAAGGCGATCGCGAAGGCTGCACAAGACAAGGCGTGGGCAGCTTTTTCTGCAAGGTTTCCGAGGGCCAACAAAAGCAAATTTGTAGCACAGACAACTTTTCCATTGGTCCACACAGCAACAGCTGAAATATTTTACAAACAGGGTGAAGGCAGTCTGCAAAGCATCTTCGGTTCAGACAGCAAATATTGAAGTACAGACATGAAAAGCAAGCTGGGATATTTTTTGTTCATATAGATGATGGCGGTGCAAGCAAACCTTCGGCCAATGCACAATGAGAAAAATCTCAGCACGATGAAAGCCGAGCATGCAGAAAAACAAATCACCTTTGATTGTAGCGATGCCAACCCCAGCAAGACCCTGTATGTTTCGGTGCCCAAGCAGAATGAGAATAAGGTCCTCGTGCCCGGCTCGCTCGCACTGCTCCTCAACATCGACTTCTCTGGAGGGCACGCCAACAACTTCCTCATTCAAAACGTTGCGCGCGCTCTGGTCGACAAGCTGGTTGTGAAGTACGCAGGCACCATACTGCAGAACACGGTGGGGTATGACATCTCCAAGATCTGGGAGGACCTTCTCCTCTCGCAGGAGGAGCGGGACAACGTGCTGCTGGACGGGATTCAGAGTAAGGACCTTTGCAAGATCCGCTCAAATGCTGGGGATAAGAAAAATACGGAAAAAGAGCTAAACAATGTTTTCGGAACAAACACCAGATTCTGACCGACCACGGAGTCTTTTTCCCCCAAGCTCTTTACAACGACCTCGTGTTTGAGTTGACACTTGTGCCGGCCTAACAGGTTGTCAAAGGCTCTAACTCAACAAAACTGAAATACACGCTTGACCAACATCCAGCTCGAGTACGAAATGATCAGAAACATGACTCTGGCAGACAACGCACACAGTGTTTATTCCGCTGGCAAGGAATTCACGTACGATCACGTGATGCGGGCTGACGTGGTCACCTTCGCAAAAGGCACGGAAACAAGGATTAACCTCAGAGTCAACCCCAAGAGAAGGTCCCTTAAAGGCATCCTTCTCCTCTTTGTTGAGCCATATGTCGCTGGCACCAGGGATTCAGAAAAGTACCTCAACCCTGACCTCACGAAAGTCAGCGTTGCGGTGAACGGCTCACCCAACATGCTGTACAACAATGGCATCGAAGGCAAGGACATTTGGGAGGAAGCCAGCCGCTTCTACAAGTTCTACACAAGTGACAAGTTCGGGTGTTTGATCGATTTGGGCTCAGTAGCAGATCAGTCGATGCACGGCAGTGGCACGTGACTCAAGAACACCAAATACGGGGTCCAGCTTGAGCTGGAGAGGAATGCCAGTGGATTAGGCAATGTGAACTGCCACATCCTTGTTATCAGTGACTCGCAGATGAACATATTGGGGCAGCAATTAGAATCTGCGCAATACTGATATAGAAATGAACCCGAGCAACATCCCGTTCAACACTCTCATTGTTGGTCCGACCAATTTCAGGCAAATCAAGGTTTGTGGTGGATCAGATCTATGGTCCTTTTCGTGGCAAGTTCGACTACATCGTGCTCATCTGCCCGACATTCGCGCACAACAAAACCTACCACCGAATTGGTGAAGATGAACCACGAATGTTTGTGATGATATGCGTGCAACACACGGTGGAAATTTGGTTCAAGCTCGTGAGCTTATTTTTTGAGGGCACCAACACGCTCATAATACTCGATGACTTTGCAGCCTCGAAAGATGTGAAAGGGTGCACAGGCCAGCTGGTAAATCTTGCCTTTTCTGCTTGACATATCAGCATCAGCGTTTGGGTGCTGACACAGAAGATGACCAGCATAGCAGCCTCCTTCTGGGAAAACGTGGTGGCGATCGTTCTCGTTTCTCTGTGGCCAAGACCATGAAAGCCATCTTTGATGATTACGCCGGGGAACTCTCCCAGGATGTGTACAAAGGTCTGATTTCAAAGCTGAAAGAGCAAAAGTTCGCTTATCTCGTGTTCTGGTTTGGCACCCCTACAGGGTTGAGTTATTTTGAATTAAAAAACGGAATTTGTAAGAATATTATACACAATGGCTGAAGAAGAGCTTGGTATCGCAGAAGTTATAAGCATGCTGGAAACCGAGCCGTTGAGCAGGCCAGCTGGTGGTGTTGTGCCAGGCTCGGCCCCCGGACCTGACATTCCTGCTCTTTGTGAGCAGTTGGCCATGCTGGTGTCGACAGGAAAAGCCAAAGAGGCCATCGGGGGTGCAGTTAACACACGAGCAGGTGAAGCGCCTGAGCGACAAAGATGTTGAGAAATACACCAAACGGTACAAGACATACGTGGGCTCAAAGACAACTGACAGCTTGATCGACAGCTTCATTTTTCTTGTGACCAAAGCGGTTGGAATGGCCGTTGATGTCAAAGACATCGATGCTTATAAAAAAGAACTCAGAAACGACTAAATCATCAACAAAGAGCTCTCCAACCTGGGCGGCAACATTGCTTTAAAGTGCGGCCGTTTTCTTGCTGTGGCCAATGCAGCGCTGATCACCACAACATGCATTGATTTTAATGAGCATTTGATAAGTAAGTACGAAGCAAAATCGGAAGAAATTACTAAGCATTCCTCACCAACTATTGAATAACTACTTTGCATTATTGAATATTTTCTTGGCATTATTATATTTGCTCAACAATACCTTTCCACAATGTCGACTGAACAACCGGAGAGTGCATATTCACAAGGCGAGATCACACGGCAAACAACAACCCCAACTCCAACCACAAACCCAGCAACAAATCCCAAGCGAGTTGCTGCTGGCAGAATGGTTGCTGAAAGAACGAAGAACAGAAAAAAAAGCTTATTGAGGCTTCTGCCATAATTGAAAGAGAGAATGAAAAAAATCTGCACCTGCTCCTGAGTCAGTTCCAGAGACCGCACCAGAGCCCGCTGCAGCTGATTCCAAAGTTTCAAATGGTCTCAGACGGACTGGCGTGACATGCATAGCGAGTAGACGTGTTTTCGAGAGCTCCGCTCTGGTTATTGAGTTATTTTTCTGGCAGCCTGCATTTCTTGTATATGGAGACTAGCCTTTCTTCTTTGAAACGTACAATATCAGAGAGAAGCAATTCAGATTCGTCTGAGTCAAGTTCTCCGTGGGAAAAGCGTTCAAAGAGTTTAGCCGAGGAAGACGAGGTTCTCCAAGCCTTAAACATGGCCGGTAACGTTAGCGAAAAACTCGATAAAATTCTTGGGGAACTTAAGAAACTGGAGAAACTCGATGCAATTGAGGCAACGTTGAAGGATTTAACAAGCAGATTGGGGAACGTCGAAGCAACTATTGAGAGGATGAAAGAAGACGCACGTGCTGTGGAAAGTTCGATCAAAGGTATGGATAAGAGTCTTACATATCTCAACAAAGAAGTTGAAGAGCTTCGTGGAACGGTAGAAGACAAGGATAAGCAAATAGAATATTTGCACACGCAACACCTATACCTTGAATCGTACAGCAGGAGAGAAAATCTGAAATTTTTTGGCATACCGGAAAACGAAGTCAGCGCTTTGGAGGGGAAAGATGCGGTTGGCACAATTGATGTTTTGTGTGAGTTTCTTCATGATGTCCTTGGCTGTGGGGATCCAAAGAGAAATATGGAGTTTCAACGAGTCCACCGGATCGGTAAATCCGTACGCGGAAAGCCCAGGCCGATATTAGCCCGTTTTTTACGCTATCAAGATCGCGAGACAGTGCTTCGTGCTGGGTTTGAATTGAAAGGCACTGAGTATATGATTTTGCAAGACTTCCCTCAGGAAATCATAGAGAGAAGGCGCAAGCTAATGCCCAAATTAAAGGAGGCTAAAAAAAGGGGCCAAAAAGTATCCTTCAGTAAATCGGAACCGGACAAACTCTTTATTGATGGCAAGTTCACTTCTGCGTAAGTTATATTATCTGTGACCTTTATTTGTTATAGCAAGGCTGTAAGCTGTTATCTTTTGTTATTGTATATTATAACCATGCAGCGAAAGCTCTCTAGGAGAGATGTTGAATTATTTAATTAGTTCCATCCTCAAGGGCAGCGTTAAGGATATTTATCTTGCTGCTCTTTTAAGTTTTGTGTTTTTCAGTATTTCGTTGAAATGTAATTTTTTTCGTTTTTGCTTTTGTAGATGTTTTGCTTTGCTTTTACTATGTTTTTCAAAGCTATTCTGGCGCGTTAATGAGGATATATTCTTTAAAGTTTGAAGGTGCCAAACTGACGCTTAACTTTTCCCACCTAATGAAGTTGTTTTTCCATTGGCGAAGTAGGGCGTAGTAACGTTGATTTTAGCCTTTTGTCACTAAATGCTCGAGGGATTCGTACTTTTGAAAAGCGGAAAGCAATTTTTAGCTGGCTTTTAAATTCTGGAGCCGATATTTGTTTTCTGCAAGAAACCTATAGTACTCAAGAAGTCGAAAATATCTGGAGAAAACAGTGGAAAGGAAACATGTTCTTCTCGCACGGTAGTAGCCATAGTCGAGGTGTACTTGTACTGGTAAGGGATAACTTAGACTTTCAACTACGATCTATCAAGGTTGATTCTCAAGGTCGCTATGTTTTCCTAGAGGTTTCCATTCAGGATTCACCATACTTTCTTTTAAATATTTACGCTCCAAACAAATGTAGTGAACAATGTACCTTTTTTAAAGAAATATCAGAAATTTTGAAAGCTGCTAGAACAGAACAGGATTACCCATTTATTGTCGGAGGCGATTTTAACGTCATACTTGACCCTGACTTAGATGGAAGGGGCGGAAACAACAGAAAGAAAGACTCCGCAATATTAGTTGAAGATATGCACCTCGATTTCGACCTGGTGGATATCTGGCGTATTAGGAACCCCACTACATCACGATTTACTTGGCGTCAAAAAACTCCGGTTGTGCAGAGGCGTTTAGATTTTTGGCTTATAAGCGACAGTTTGCAAGATGAGATAATTTCAGCGGCGATTAAAACGTCAATAAAAACTGACCATTCGGCAATAACCCTTTCAATTTGCGGCTTAGATGAAACTGAGAGAGGACCGAATTTCTGGAAATTCAATTCGAACTTAGTAAATGACTCGGACTACTGTGAACTTTTAACCACTGAATATGTGAATTGGTTAGAGGAATTTAAAGAGGTTCAAGATAAGCGTGTTTTATGGGATTTAATTAAATACAAAATAAGACAGCGAACAATTACTTACAGTAAAGGTAAAGCCCGTGAAAGAAGAGCAAAACTACAAAAGGTGGAGGAGAAGCTGAAGGAATGTACAGATAAATGTGATATCGATCCAATTAGTGGAAATCTCGAGGAACTGGAGTGCCTTCAAACAGAATATGATCAATTGTACGATTACATTACACAAGGGGCAATCATTCGCTCTAGGGCAACCTGGTATGAAATGGGTGAAAAAAACAACAAATATTTTTTGAATTTAGAAAATTCAAACAAAACTAAAAGCAGTGTCCGCAAAATCTTAACAACTAATGGAACATTAACTAGCAACCCAAAAAAGATTATGAAGGAATTGGAATTATGTTATTCTAATCTCTACGATGGTAGAAATTCCGCAGACACGCAGACTATTTCTTCGTTTATAAATGATCTCACCGATGTTCCATTTTTAGCCGAGGAGAAGAGGAACGTTTGCGAGGGTATCCTTAGATATGATGAATGCTATAATGTATTACAGACCTTCCAAAAGAATAAATCGCCAGGGAACGATGGTTTAACAGCCGAGTTTTACTTAGCCTTTTGGCCCTTGCTTGGAAAGTTGGTAGTTGATAGTTTGAACTATGCTTTCGAATACGGTGAACTATCGAACTCACAGAAACAGGCCGTTATCACCTTAATTGAAAAGAAAGGAAAAAACAAAAGGTTGGTGAAGAATTGGCGTCCAATATCTCTTGTAAATGTTGATGCTAAGTTGGCGTCTAAAACTATGGCAAAGCGTTTGGAAAAGGTGCTTCCTGAAGTAATTCATTTTAATCAAAACGCGTTTGTAAAGGGGAGAACAATTTTCGATGCCGTCAGAACGATCGAAGATGTGATTGAATATGCTAGGTACAAAGATATACCTGGGATTCTAGTAGCTATAGACTTTGAAAAAGCTTTCAACTCGCTCAATTTAAATTTTCTTTTAAGAGTATTACATGCATTTAACTTTGGTCCTTCTTTTATTCAGTGGATACGAGTCTTATATAACAACGCCTCCAGCTGTGTAATGAACAATGGTTATACAACAGGACCTTTTGCACTAAGTAGGGGAGTAAGGCAGGGAGATCCCCTCTCTCCCTACCTGTTTATATTAGCTTTGGAGACCTTAGCTATAAAGATAAGAGAAGATGATGGCATTAAGGGCATTACGATACGCGACAAACCTGTTAAACTTTCCCTTTTCGCTGATGACATGACCTGCTTTATCAAAGATAGTAGTTCATATACAAACCTATTCGTTACGCTGAAGACTTTTGGTGAATGTTCTGGTTTAAAAATAAATAATGAAAAAACCGAAGCTTTAGCTTTAGGAAATAGTAGTTCTTTTTGGGAGGGGTATTCTGATATGCCAAATCTTTGTAACACTATTAAAATTCTAGGCGTTTACTTTGGCTATGATGCTAAACAAAGAGACGAAATGAATTTTAGAAATACTTTGAAATCACTTAAGAAGGTGGTCTTTCTCTCTTAGGTAGAATACAAATTATAAAAACCTTTGCTATCCCTAAGTTTATGTTTAGAGCATCGGTGTTGCCAATTTCTAATGACCTTATTAAAGAGGCCGACTCGCTTTTTTACTATTTTATTTGGAATGGGAAAGATAAAGTTAAATGAAATGTGATGATTTCGGAAGTTGAGAAGGGTGGCTTAAATATGCTCGATATTGATTCTATGGTTCGTACCAGACGAGTGATATGTATAAAAAAATATTTGGAAGACTATAAAAGTCCGTGGAAAGCTTTTTTAAATGAGATTCTTATCCCCGTTGGTGGGAAGCTCATATTGCATTGTAATTTTGATACTTCTAAATTAAGAATTTATCTACCAAGTTTCTACAAGCAATGTCTCGATGCGTGGTCAGAAGTAAATGCAAAAACACCCAGCTCGCTACATGAGATTGCAAATGATGTTATTTGGAATAACAAGCTTCTTTGCATTAATAAGAAATCTCTGTATCGTAGAGATATTGCAGATTTAGGGTTTTTAAAAATTTGCGATTTATTTTCAACTAAAGAAAATCTCAATCCTGAGCAAGGTTTCTTCATTATGGGTATTATTAACTCTATGCCTGCCAGTTGGCGCTTGACAATTAAAAGGGCAACTACTGCACCGGTGATTGATCCACTTCCGGATTCACCTGTTATCCTAATAAGTAACAATTTGGTTCCAATTCTTGATACTTCCTCAAAGCAAATTTACCGGCTTTTCCTGGAGAAAAAAGAAACAACGCCCACTGCTAAAGTAAAGTTAACTGCAAAGTATTCAAACATTGATATTGATTGGAAAAGTGTTTATTCGCTATCTTTTCGCACAACATTAGAATCTAAACTTGGAGAATTTCAGTTTAAAATTTTAAACCGTATTGTCTTTACAAACGAAAAACTGTTTCGTTTCGGCATGGCTGAGTCGCCATTCTGTGCTTTCTGCCAAACAGAGGTTGAATCCGTTGAGCATTTACTGTTTTCCTGTGTAGTATCTTCCAGTTTTTGGAAACATGTCTTGTCCTGGTTGCGCGAAAATAATATCTCTGTTGATAACCTTAAAGAAGAGGATGTCATTTTTGGTAAGTACGATATTGCAGAAGATTTTCTCCTGTTTAACCATATTTTGCTTCTGGGTAAGTTTTATATTTACTCTCGGAAATACCAGAATGGTATACCTTCTCTTCAAGGTTTTATAGCCAGGACAAGGCGTATTTACAGCATCAAACTCCATATTGCCAGGAAAAGAGACAAATTAAACAGTCATTTTAGAAAGTGGGAAAAGTTAATAAGCGTTTTTAACGAATAAGTGATATTATGATTAATTAAAGTGATGCCATTGTAATTTACATACTAAGTAACGGTATTGCTGTAATAGCTTTATTTAGCTTTGTATTCTTTGTTTGTACTATATATATGTGTGTGTGTGTATGTGTGTGTTTTTTGTTTTCTCTTTCTTAATTTCTATTTTGTATGTAAACGTAAGAAATGCATTAATTAAAAAGTATAAAAAAAAAAAAAGCACAACCCAATGGATCTCTATCATTGGAATTGGCACTACGCTTGATACAACTTATGTCAAGCGCGAAGACATAAAAGCCTTTTAAGAAAGGGACCGGCTACTGCACCGGCACCTGCACCAGAACCCGCGCCACAGGTGAGGACGCAAGCATCTCCGCTGCCATCAACATCTCAACATCTCGTACGCATCTTTGCCTGGACTGTAAAGCTTCGCACCTTTCTTGACCGCTCCCCAGAGTAAGTAATGCAAACTCACACCCGGGATGCTGACTGCGTCTTTCATGATGTTGATTCCTTTTTCGGTGTAGAAGGCCCGCATCTTTCCCAAAGCCTCAAGACCTGGAGCCACGTCGAGATTGTTGTAGTAGCGCAGGCAGTCCGCGAAACTGCCCATGTCCTTTTCTTTGAACAGACACTTACACCCCTCCCATTCATCTCTTGTGAGCACATGGTCGCCCTTCAGGTGTGAGTACCACGCTGGATAGAGAGGGAGCCCTGCATAGTCGAGCTTTTGGGGCGAATTGAACCACTCGTACGGAAACCATGATTTCTCCGTTGTGCATTCGTAGGCTTTTACCCACTTTTCATAGCTGGTCCCCGGGCCAAGATAGTTAATTATATCAAGGAAATGGAAGCCCCAGGTGAGCAAGAACATTATCTTGTTCCCATTTTTTGCCACTCTGACTTTGCCGGTTGTGTTAGCAAGGCAGTCCGCAAAGTGGCTTTTGATCAGGTTTAGATCGTAACTGCCCGAGTTGAACCCGACGACAGGCACCTGGTCGAACCATTCCCCAATTTTTTGCCGCTGCTCTTTCGGAAGCAGGCCCATGTCTTCTGGCATAAACTCCACCCTTACTTGGGCCCAGATGTCATTCCTGCATCTCTCCAGCTCTTCCATAAACTTGCGAACCACAATGCGGGACATAAATGCTGGGACATTTGGCACAATTGTGCGCAAAATAACTGCTAGCCTCCCTTCCCCCCAAGCAATGTTGAGAATTGACTATGCCACACACCAGGTCCTGGGCATATATGTTTGTCAACATTGTTTGGGAGAGGGGGACTTGGGAACATGCAGAACCAGTTTTTAAAACCCCATGATGATCTGTTGCACTATTGAATACTCCTTTTCAGAAGTGTCCCAACTATTTTTGACCTCCGTTGTCTGAAACTGACTTCTATAAAAAAAAATAAAAATTACATGACATTCCAGCACACATTACTGAAAACCATTTTGCGGGGCAACAGAGAACGTGTTTTTTAGAGAAGAAACTTTATTTGCAGGGGTACAAAGTAACTTTTTTACTGAACAACGGACAGCGCATACATTAGTTGATTACATCTTGGTAATTGCCTACTTTTCGTAACCGTGTGGAAATTTCAATTGAGTGATTTTTCCAACACATATCCGATCAATTCATTTTAAGAGCTCACTAAGGATACACCGTTTCTCGTGACAACACAGCCATGGTGAACTGTAGATGGTTATTTTTTCACTTATGGAAGCAAATACCACAAAACGAACAAGCAAGATTTACATCCATGTGGCTTTTGCTTTATGAAATTTATTTTGGACAATTCCGATAGAGATCACAGAAATTAACAAGCGTAGCCATTCTGGCACGTGACTTGAACCGTTGCTTACATGACCACCTCACAGTTCTCATGCACAGTTCTCACCAAGAAAAAGTGAGTTTTCCATGCTTTGTTTGAAGCAATTCACTCAAGAAAAGCTTTAGAGTATTCTATATCATCTCCTTCGTGTAAAGGATATCTTTTTGTTCGAACGTTTCTGCAAAAACTATTTTCTTCAACAATTCTCACCTATCAGGAAATAATAAACGGACAAACACATATTCCTTTTACACTGTTTAGGCAAAGAACTGTTGAAAATCATACAGCAATTGAGTCTCATACACACATTGCACTTCCAGAGATTGTGAAAAAAGGTTTATTTCAGTTTTCACACAGTGCAACTATAAAAAGGTGTTTCAAGGTTAAGGTATCATAACTTAAAGGGCTGAGAACTGAATTCAAGTAGTGTACATACACAGTAACACAGTGTAACGCAATACTATCTCTTTGTATACCCAGACGGTGTAACGAAAAAAAGAACTTTTTTATACAACATGTTTTTGCAGGCGATCTGTTTTTCTAACTCATAGTCAGAGTAGTTTCACTGAGACCTTTTTAACTTTGACAAGTTTCACTCATCTTCAGATAAACAACCGAATTGCTGAATACTTTTAATTTCGCGTGACCAATAAACTACGTAACGGTAAGAAAATTAGCTGCATCGATCGCGCGTGTGAATGAAGGATGTAACAACATTTTTGTCACGCCGAAAATGCCATTCAATGTTGGAGACTTTAATCTTAACGCAATATCGGAGATTTCTTTGTTGTTTACAATGCTAAGAGCATTTTAATAGAAGTAGCAGTTTTCATAAATGCTGGGACATGTGGTGCAATTTTGGGCAAAATGACTGCTAGTCCCCCTTCCCCCCAAGCAATCTTGAGAACTGACTGTCCCACACACCAGGTTCAGGGCATATATGTTTGTCAACATTGTTTGGGGGAGGGGGGCTTGGGAGTTGGGAAGGGGGACTTGGGAACATGCAGAACCAGTTTTTAAAAACCCCATGATGATCTGTTGCACTATTGAATACTCCTTTTCAGAAGTGTCCCAACTATTTTTGACCTCCATTACAGCTCAGCGGGTTCTCTTTCGCAGATGTGGGTGGGCTCTCTCTCAAGAGTGTCGCCGATGCTAACCAAGATTGGCACGTGCATGTTCTCGATCGTTAGCATGGGCTCCTTCCGCTGATTATTGTCGCCATACGCCTCGAAATCGTACAAGATCGCGTGCGGGTAGCTTTTTGTTTCAGTTCGCGGGAGGTTGGCATCGATTTTCCCAACTTCACACGCCCAAGCCTCTATAACACGGTAGCCAGCCTTCCGGAGCGCTGTTGTGCGTCTCCTTGTGGCCATGAACCTGTCTTCGCGTGTTTGGTCATTATGGATATTGATTTTGTCACAATCGTGTGGGAAACATTTTCAGCACCCGTGCCAGTGGCAGCCATCGTATTGAAATATGGTCTCAGTCATGGTTGTAGCCATCGACAGATGCTCTCTCAACCCACCTCTCACCTCCGTGACCACACATTGCGAGGTGAATGTGAATTTCCACCTCTTGGCTTCATGGTCAAGCCACCAAAGCGATTCTTGGGAAGTGTAATGTTTTGGATAGAAAGCCTTCTCGAAAGCTGTCTGTGGGGCTTTCGACTTTTTCGCCCGGGCAATCAATTATCGTATTCCCTTGGGCATGCCGTTGAAGAATGCCAGTGAACACTTGCATACATTTTCGCAAGCTTTGCTATGTCTTTTATGACAAAGGCATGCCCCTCATAAATGCCAATTGTCAGAATGTTTGTCAGCTTGGCCGGTGGGTTTCCTCTAAGATGCCAAACCACTTCATTGCCTTCTCCCCGCTCAAGCTCATAAACCTTGATGCCGAGCCAATCTGAAAAACCGACCCCCTTATTTAGATGCCTTTCAACCTTATCTAATTCATCAAGAGATGTTTTGGGCAGTTGTTTGGAACAGTTTTGAGTTTGAAGAAACTCTTGGCAAGCTCACGAGCTGCTACTGTACTTCGATCAAGCCGGGCTCCTCTGTGCACAGCAATGCAGCGCCAGAGACACAAATTATCGCGGTAGGTATCCAGCACCACCATTGACCTGCAATGTGCAAGGTTGCGCAGCCAGTCTGGCAAGGGGCCTGTGCCCAACAAAGGATGGCGGTCAAGCACAACCTTCACATAGACATCAGAATAGCCCCTGAAAACCCACTTTGTGTCCGGTCTTCCGATGTTATCAATTTGCAGGCGCGCCTCCTCCTTTTCATTCAACCAGTTTTCCGCTTCAGACAGTTTGCTAATCCAAGGCGACTCCCCATAACAAGATGAGGGTTCCATCCTCTATGTTCTGCAACCAATAAGAATAGTTGTGCCTCAGATACTAGGTTGTGTTAACTCTCTCGAATCTTATCCATAAAATAATCTGTGAGGGCTTTTCCCAGTCCTTGGTTAATCGTCCATCTAATGAAACGACGGCCTTCTTCCGTTCTTCCCTCAACCTCTGGTTCTATATTAAAGAGTTGCGCAAGGTTTAGTTGGTAGATCTCCCTCGATTTGACTTTCTGGGCAGGGATTGGATCAAACATCTTCAGGATGTTATTCATTTCTCTTGCCCTTTTTGCCTTGGGAGAGCTCTTGGTTGGTATGGTTTAGGAAGTAGAGGTTTGGTTTGATGCTCTTGGTCTTTCGGGGGAATGCGCTCATCAAGCACATTCTGAACAATCTTTCGAGCTGCAACCGCATTTTCTAATTGTTCTAAAAATACTACAAATGTTTGTTGATCAATTTCCGCAAGTTCTTGTTCTAAATTCGGCCACATTGCTGGACAAATTTCCATAGCAGCCATCGGCAACTTTCTATAATATGCAAGAAAATAATTGAGTTGCTTTAATAACAAGTATGCAAACTCTAATTGCATGACAGGTATTCAAATCTCTAATTGGGTTGACTTAAGCTCGTGCAAAACAAGTTCAAAATTTTTCTTTTAATTGTGAATAGCGAACTAAAATTGCTTGGTTCAAATTCTTTTTACGCATCTCTCATCGTAGTCGCTTTCATCGAAAGAAGGGTCGCCTAAAAAATGCTCCACTCCATTTTTATAACACGTAAAGCATAATCCATTTCGCCTGCATTGCATGCATTTTCTACAAACAATAACTTTAACAAACTGTTCACATCTGTCGCAAAAAGGGGCTTCCAATAACTCGTTTTCCATTTGCTCCAATAACTTGTTGGCACAATGTCAAAACCAAGATCCAATCGCTCCTTGATTTTGATGGCGATGTATTCCTTGCAAATATGCTCCCTGAGCTCTGGAGGGAGGTTTTGAATTGTCTCGTAAAGTTTAGTTGTTTCCCCCTCGATCCATTATGTGAGGTTTTTTGATATATATTGGTGTTCAAATCTCTGACATTTGCTCATGCAAAACAAGTTCATCGTTAAATAAAAAGCAAAGAGTATCTTACCTTAAAGATTAACCAAAGATTATATCTTGGCTGGGATGAAATTCACGTGGAAATACACATTTCTCAGAAAAAAAAGGAAGTCTTTGTTATTGAACCCAGGCCATCAGAGTAGCAACCCGGCCCTCAGACCGGCCATATTTCAGCCAATATTGTACACCCCCCTCCACATGGGGAGAATGTGTAAAAACCCAGGTTAGTGTACTAAAGCTACGATATATCGTGGAAGGCTGAAAAATATGTATCAAGCTTACAAAACTTCCAAAATATTGCTGTACCACAAAAAGTACCTGTCATTTTACACTTATCCAGGTTATCTTTTTTGAAGGAATATCTCATAGAGAACGTTGAAAATACCATTTCCAAGCCTCTAGATTTAAAAATTTTCTGGGGGAGGACACCCAGACCCCCCTACAAACTCGCGCCCCTGGCGCTCGTTTCCAAGTCCCCCCACTTTCAAATCTGCTCCGCCGTCCCTGTCCAAGGGAAGACATGGGTCAGTTATGGCTAACCGCAACTTTAAGGGTTAGCCTTTATCCTGTGAGGGGTAAGAAAATATTTTCATCTTTAGCCTAACCCTTTTCCAAGGGAGGACAGGGGTCAGTTATGGCTAACCGCAACCTTAATGTTTAACCGTAACTCTGTCAGGGGTAAGAAAATATGCTGCTCTTGAGCCTAGCCTTTTTCCAAGGGAGGGCAAGGGTCAGTTAAGGCTAACCACAAATTTAAGGGTTAACTATAACCCTGCTGGGAGTAAGGATGTTTTAACCTCATGCCTGTTTATCCGTTACCTTAGGGGTTATTGTTTATGGTACCCTAACCCAATCCCTTACTGTAAATGTACTGTTGACCAGTACTATGGATACACCTTATTCCAAAATGGCTACCATCTTAATATTCTTTTGCTGGTTTTCAATTGGCTCTTTTTACCTCCTTTTTAAAGGAGCTGGGAACGAATGAAACAGTTTGAAAAGTTTAGCCTAAATTATAAATCTTTTCATGGTGTTAGGGTTAGGGTTAGTGGTGCATCAGAGAAATAAAAGAGTCCTTTCCCGGAGCGTATTCTTCGGTTCCTTTGATGCACCATGATCCAAGTGATCTTGGATTAATCTGTTCATTAAAGAAACGCAAAATCCGTTTTCGGATTTAAGAATCCAGTCTTGGATTTTTTTAAAAGAAACGTTTCCTTTGTATCACATGTCAACATTGTTTATTTATTCAAGAAATTGTTGGTTTATACAGGTTTACCCAGCGAATGACCAAGAGTCCAAAGTCTGGCTACAGTTAACCTCACGAGTCAAATTAAGACTATATTTCTAAAGAAAAATGATTTAAGAAGTTTGTAAAGTGTGCTAGAATACAAACCAGAAGGCAAAAACTGTGTACACACATCTCTCTGTCTCCAATAGTTTCTATACTTAAGTCAAAAACAAATTGGCTTTCAAAAACTATATTTTTTTCGAAAAAAGAGCGATTGCCGTGATTCGCTCAGATGACGATATTTTCGAGATGACTGGATCGCGGGGCCATCACGGCGTTAATCAATTGGGAACACTGCGCCAAATGAAAAATATTCTAGAGTATTCTAGCCTCGAATGTGTCAGTGTGATGCCATGGAAGAGAGTATTCTAGAGTATTCAAGGCATTCGCTATACCATGAAGTACACCTGGAGTATTCAAGAGTATTCGATTTGAATACGTGAAGTGCCCCTGGTGTATTCACGAGTATTCAATATTGAATACGTGATGCACACCCGGAGTGTTCAATTTGAATATGCTGTTCACCGAGTGGTTTTGCCTTTTAAAGATCAAAAGTCAGCTGACGCAGTGAAGAAGCAGTTATCAGATCTAAGCAACAAAATCAATCACACTCTCCAACCTATGTTCAAGAGTCGCAAAATATGTGAAGACCTCGAGATGTGCGAGCCAAAACCACCCATAATTAACCAACAATGCATTGTGTACAATAAATGTGATCTCTGTGATGCAGAGTATGCCGGCTACACCAGCCGACACTTACACCAACGTATTGACGAACACTGTTATTCAGCAATCGGCAAGCATTTGAAGAACGGCCACGGTCTGGAAACCATTGGCGACCTTACCAACAATTTTTCCATTTTAAAGAAGTGCAACGGAAAACTGGACTGTCTGATTTATGAAATGTTATTCATAAAGAACAAAATGCCATGCCTAAACACACAATCAGACTCCATATGTGCAAAACTATTTAAATTTTTCACTTTTTACATGCATATTTTATGTTTTATCACATCGCATGTTATATATCAAGATATCAAATTTTATTCTCTTATCACTTGAAAATGATGACATGGAGTCATTGAAACGTTTTGTAAATCTTCTTTTTTATCATTAGATGTTTAACCAAATCTCTTAAATGTAAAACCCACGTTTTACTGTTCACTTCAATAAATTATGAGCATAAGCATGTATCTGATCAACCGATGCTTGTCTTCTGCTTCTGTGGTCATGCATTTGCGGTTCAGTTACGAACTACAAAAGTCCACAACAAATACTAACCGTTTTCAAGGAACTCACTCTACTCTTTCTACTCCAGAAACCCCCCCTCTGAAATCCCCTCACACCTTGGGATTTCCAATCGTAAATACCCCCATTCCTTCGGAATTCCAGTTCAAAGAACCCCCCTCTCCTTCGGTAAACCTAAAAGCCATCAGTGGTACAGGTATCGATATTTTCTGGAATCGCCCAATATATCGATACCCTGCATGAAGACAATAAAACAAACAACAGGAACAATGCCCTTAGCCTCTGAAACAATAGCAACTGCTACCAGTAGAATTACAAGTTAAAAAGAGCTGCTACACTACTACACTTAAATCAACGTAAAGTTGTAATGAAGTCAAAACAATCATCAGCAAAAGGGAGTATACACTGAAAATTAAAAGAGTGGGCAAGGATCAACAGAAACGAATGCAAGCAAAGCTGGCATTGACCCAACCAGGCAGTGTTTTCAGCAATCAATGGACACGGATAAATCTTTTCTTGGCAACATGCTTGCTATTGCCTCGAGCAACTCTTACGCTTCTTTTGTGCTCTCCAAATTTCCCATGTGCACCATAACTAAATGAAGCATGCTAAAGCAATTGAACCAATTGTTAATTCTCAAAATGTTGATATTTGTGTTGTAATCCACCATCTTTGTCACAATGTTTGCAGAAAAAACAAAGTATCATGTAACAACATTTGTGAGAAAACAGAAGTATTATGTTACCGTTGTAAAGAAAGGCCAAGTGAAGGTGAGAGATAATCTTTGCAATGAATTTCCAATTTAAGAAATGGGAATAAAGAAGCCGGAAAAAATTCAGGGATTCAACAGGATTCAAACCCATGACTTCTGCAATACCAGTACAATCCTCTACCAACTGAGCTATGAAGCCACACATAAACCCATTGACTCCTTAACCGGCCGTAACTGGCCGTGACAGACCTTGACCTTTGCTCCGCTTCTGACATCATCAGCTTTGACCAAAATAGGAATCCCATTTATCCCAGTTCTACAGAAGGGAAAGAGCTTTCCAATGATACCCAGGTGATATTGATTGGGCCAATGGAGCTTGAAATACGCAGGAAAATGCTTAGCAAAAAATGCTTAGAACGCCAAGAACTAGGAGGAAAATTTCCCTCACCTACCCTTGGCTACTCCATGTTGAGTATTTCCCGTCTCAATGATGCTTTCGTGGCAATTCTTGAACCGAAAGGAAGCCCAGAAAAAGGCCAACAGAGGCATAAAAGAGATATGAGGAAAGGAGAAAGGAAAAGCGAAAAATAAAAATAAAGAAATCGAAAAGCCTAAAAACGTGGGTCACTTTCTCGTCCAAAAACTATCTCGAAATTTTGATTTGTGCACATGCCCAAGCTAAAATATCGTTAAATGAGATACTAGTGAAAAACCTGGCATGCCTTCACTCTGCAAATGCATTTTGGAGAAATTTGAAGCATATTTAGCCTACAACTGACTAGAAAATGTTCAAAATGTCTAAAAAACATGTTTTTTTCAAAAATCTCCAGGAGTCAATGGGTTAAGAGCGAGGTCGATTTTTATTGACTTCATATTTTCCTGTGAGGAGTGAAATGATATAAAGTATCGGTATAATTATGAATAATTTATAATTATGAAGATGAAAGTGAGAGCTATAATCTTGTTTCTTAACAACAGAGCAGTGCTGAAGTTGTCTAATACAAAAATGTCATTTCATGATATCACACCTCAACAGATTGGGAATAACAACAAAAAGAAGAGAAACCTTTATTAATTGGCTGAGATTTCCATTGATGCTGCATACACCAGTATGCCAGCAATCTGTGGGTATTTTGTTCAATGACTCCGTGCTCCGCTAATACAACATGCATCGGCATTGTTTTCAAGATTGTAACAACCGCTAGTCTTCTCAGTATAAACAATGCTTTTAATAGAACAAACTTCTCCGACTCGAGCTGACAACGTGGTAATGCAAAGTGTTGCTAATGCACATGTGCGAACTGAACTATGTTGCAAATCTTGGAATACTGGACTGGATATTACATTTCTCCTTTTCTTTTGAGATAGTCTTTTCCTTAAGTGAAAAACAACGCAACTTAAAACATGTGTCCTAACTTAGACTAGGCATGCTATGTTAAAGCACAGTCCTTTCTGTTCTGTGTTAGGTACAGTTAAAGTACAGTCTTTAGGTGACAAAGTCTTTCAAATACTCTGGACGTTTTCGATCACGCCTTGGTCTGGTGGTAGCTGCTGGCACTGGTTGTTTGCTCCGGTCCATTTTGTCACTGGTGTTGGTTTTAGCTGCTTCCTTTGCGCTGCTTTCCTTAGTCTCCTCCTGGACTGAGTGAGGGTTGGCATTCAGTAGAATCTTCTCTCTCCAATCCTCTTGGTTCGTTTGTTCTTCCTGGTCTTCATTTTCTTCGCTGGTGTTTTCCTGGATCAATGAGTTAGCAATCTTGAACTGGCTTGCGTCACGGTACACTTCGCGTCCATCTGTGATCCTTTTTGCTGCAATGCTTGATCCGTCTATTCGAGTTACTCTATAGAATGCTGGTTCAAATGCAGTAGACCATTTGTTTCTCTTTTTCTGTTTCAACAGGACATGATCTCCGACTAAGAAAATGTGCTCCTTGGTGTTCCTGTTCTCGGCATTCTGTTTGATCTTATCTTTGTATTTCTCATCCCGCTTATCGATGGCTGTGTCACGGGGATTCTCATTGCACTCCCTCGCTTGGTGATCTAGTTTGGTTCTGATCTGCCTGTTCATTAGGGCTTCATATGGTGGCACGCCAGTAGCAGGATGCGGTGTTGAGCGATAGCCTGTTAGCATCTCTTGAACAGCTATACTGCTTTTTCCCCCATTGAGACGAGCGATCTGCTCAGTCTTATTCAGTAGTTTCATGAAGCTTTCCGCCTCTCCGTTAGCACGTGCGTGTTCTGGGGTAACTCGGTGATGGTCGAATCCCTCTGTTTTAGCAAACTCTGCAAATTCTCTGGAGTTAAATGGTGGTCCATTATAGCTTTCTAGCTGTCTTGGAGTCCCATGAGTGGCAAACATGGTTTTGAGCTTTTCCATGGTCGGCTGGAATGCTGTCGAGTGAGTTTTCATGACTTCAGGGTATCTTGTTCTCTTGTCAATGGCCACTAGGTTATAATGACCGTCAGGATAGGGTACGCTGAAGTCTACAGATATGACATCCCAGGGTTTCTTTGGTATGTCTGTGACTTTGATGGGTTCCTGTCTGTGCTGCTTCGTGGTTACCTGACATTCGTAACATTGACCGATGATCTGCTCTACCATACTGTTCATGGTTGGAAACCAATACTTTGCTCTTAACATCTGCTTTCTTTTTGTCATTCCCAGGTGTCCCAGGTGATGTGCTGCCTTGATGACCTTTCTCTGTAGGCTTGTTGGGACAATGATCTGATTCATCCTGAAGATTAGGTCATTGACTACGTACAACTCATTCTGTACACTATAAAATGGTGCAATGTCTGGGTCCTTCTTGTGTTGTTCCCAATCTCCAGTGAGTATTCTGATGGAAAGTTTCTGAAGCTGGGTGTCTTTGAGAGTTTCTTCCTTGATGTGATCAACAACAACAGCATGTTCGGCTGTCGCCATGTACTTGATCACTCTCTCTATGGTATCCTTTCCAGTTTCTGGTAAAGGGTGTCTCGACAGAAAGTCAAGTGGGTCGGCGTCATCCTTTCCAGGCTCATAGATTAGCTCGAAGTCAACATCTTGCATTCCCATTACCCATTTTTCTATTCTTGGTGGGAGTCGCATGGCTGCCTTGTTAAACAATGGAAGTAATGGTTTGTGAGCTGTGATGATCTTGAATTTTGGCGCTCCCAGAAGGTAAATGCTGAATCTGTTCTTTGCCCAATGTATGGAGAGGGCATCTTTCTCTGTCTGACTGTATCTTTTCTCGGTGTCAGTCATGCTGCGGCTAATGAAGTGGACTGGCTGGAGGCCATTGCCTGTGTCCTGGAATAATCCGGCTGATAGTCCTTCATGGTAGCTGGCTTCAACTCTCACAACAATAGCTTTTGCTGGGTTGAAGTACGCCATTGTGCTTTCACTTGTTATGCTTGCTTTGAGCTTCTCAAATGCTTCATTCTCTTCTGCTCCCCATTTGAACTTCGTATCTTTGTGGGTCAGCTGTCTCAAGGGTGCGGTTAGTGATGCGTATTTGGGGATGAACTTTGATAAATACCCAGTCATGCCAAGAAAGCTTCGTACAGCTTCTTTTGATTCTGGTGGGCTGCTTTCCTTCACGGCTCTGACCTTCTCTGGGTTTGGTTTTAATCCGTTCTTCGTGAACTTGTGCCCATAGAACTCTATCTCTTCCACTCCGAATTGGCACTTCTCAGGGTTGAAAGTGACACCAAAATCTGTTGCTCTCTGCAGAACAGCTTCCAATGTTTTGTCTCTATGGTATCCTTTCCAGTTTCTGGTAAAGGGTGTCTCGACAGAAAGTCAAGTGGGTCGGCGTCATCCTTTCCAGGCTCATAGATTAGCTCGAAGTCAACATCTTGCATTCCCATTACCCATTTTTCTATTCTTGGTGGGAGTCGCATGGCTGCCTTGTTAAACAATGGAAGTAATGGTTTGTGAGCTGTGATGATCTTGAATTTTGGCGCTCCCAGAAGGTAAATGCTGAATCTGTTCTTTGCCCAATGTATGGAGAGGGCATCTTTCTCTGTCTGACTGTATCTTTTCTCGGTGTCAGTCATGCTGCGGCTAATGAAGTGGACTGGCTGGAGGCCATTGCCTGTGTCCTGGAATAATCCGGCTGATAGTCCTTCATGGTAGCTGGCTTCAACTCTCACAACAATAGCTTTTGCTGGGTTGAAGTACGCCATTGTGCTTTCACTTGTTATGCTTGCTTTGAGCTTCTCAAATGCTTCATTCTCTTCTGCTCCCCATTTGAACTTCGTATCTTTGTGGGTCAGC
This sequence comes from Blastomussa wellsi, assembly GCA_947652115.1. NCBI lineage: Eukaryota > Metazoa > Cnidaria > Anthozoa > Scleractinia > Plerogyridae > Blastomussa > Blastomussa wellsi. The sequence continues at coordinate 26,930,359 of OX393561.1, forward strand.
TGTCTCAAGGGTGCGGTTAGTGATGCGTATTTGGGGATGAACTTTGATAAATACCCAGTCATGCCAAGAAAGCTTCGTACAGCTTCTTTTGATTCTGGTGGGCTGCTTTCCTTCACGGCTCTGACCTTCTCTGGGTTTGGTTTTAATCCGTTCTTCGTGAACTTGTGCCCATAGAACTCTATCTCTTCCACTCCGAATTGGCACTTCTCAGGGTTGAAAGTGACACCAAAATCTGTTGCTCTCTGCAGAACAGCTTCCAATGTTTTGCTGTGTTCTTCTATGTCTTTCCCTCCTATCAGGATATCATCGCGCTGGTTGAGGCACCTTGGTATGTCTCCACAAATTCGGTAGATAGCTTCATCAAAGAGATCTTGCGATGCTTTTGCTCCAAAGATTAGACGTTTTGGTTGCAGGTTCCCCCATGGTGTGCTGAAGGTGGCAACTTTTCTTGATTCTGGATCAAGAAGCAGTTGGTGGTAACCCTGCCTCATGTCAAACTTGGAGAAGATGGTACAGTCGTGGAACTTGTACATAAAGTCCTCAACAACCGTTCCTTGGGTTATCCTCTGTCTCTCCATGAATTGGTTGGGTATCCTGAGATCTACACTGGCCCTAATCATGTGTGGTTCCAGGTCTTCCTTATCTACGCTGCTGAACTTTGGCTTTGGTTGAACTACTAATGGAGAGCACCATGTTACTGGTTCAACTTCAGGTACCTCTTCAAATATCTCCTCTTCTACACACTGTTCAAGCCATTTCTTTAAGGGCTCTTGCAAATAATATGCGACTGGTCTTGGTTTCTGGGCTACAGGAGCAGCTTCTGGTCTCATGCTGAATTTAGCATAGAACTCTTTTCCATTCTTGATGTCTCGTATCTTCCCAATGCCCTTGAATACATCGCTGTATCGATCAGTGATTGCTTTGATTTTGGGATTGAGTGCTACAGCTTGCTTGACACTCTTGATGTCTGGCAACTCTTCCTGGATTCTCAGGTCATTAGTCTCGGCGAAAGAGCCATCTTCTCGGATCTGTAACATACCTAGCTCTTTGAGGGTGTCTTTGCTGATGAGCGGTGGGGAATTGATTCTACCCCTGACCACAACAAATCTTGCGACTGCTCCGCAGGTCTGGTTCCTTACGGTCGCTGTGAATTCTCCTTTCACGGGAAGCTCACTTTGTAAGGTACTCAGCTTCACTCTGCTTGGATGTAGTGTTGGCTTTACGCTTGATCGATTTGACAGTGCTTTGAATTGGTGTTCGTCCATAACATTCACCTCTGCACCACTGTCCGGCTGAACTCTAACATCAACATCTTCTATCTTCACTGACACAGTTCTGTTCTCGTTATCTGTTTTGACTTTCTTCACCTGCTTAAGATGACGTACGGCTTGGCAGAAAAATTCGTCATCAGAACTTGTTGAGTTATCAGCATCTTCTTCTGTGGTTCACTTGACACGGTGTTTGTCCCTCGAAGTTTCTGGTGGTTTTCATCTGTGTTTGTGCCCATGGCTTTTCTTACTGTTGGGAGGTCCTCTGAACTTGCATACTGAGCTGAAGTGGTTAAACTTCTGGCATTTCATACATTTCTTCCCATATGCTGGACAGTTCTTGCCTTCCTCGTGTGTGCCTGTTTGTCCACAGTATCCACATGGTTGCTTTTTCTTGTCTTTTCCATCGTTCTTGGGCGGATGCCACTTTCCAGACTGTCTTTCGACCTTCTTTACATCTTGGGGAATTTTCATGTCGCTTATTTGAAGTGTTGTATCTTCGATCTGTGCAGCTTCGGTGAGAAACTGTGTTAAATCCCATTTCTTGTTAATAGCCTTCTGGATTAGCGAACGATTCTGTGTTGTCTGGATGAGGTGTTCTAGGATTCGTTCATCGCAGTCGTTGGCTTTCTCTCTTAAACGTGCAGCGTACGCATTCGTTGTTTCGCCATGTGCTGGTCTCATTTTGAGGAATACATATCTTGCGTGGTGTTTATTCTTCTTGGGTTTGAAGTGGTCGTTCAACTTTTTCCTCATCTTCTCATAGTCGTTACCGCCATCCGTTGGGTTCGGTAAGCTTTTCTCCAGACGAGCGATTTCCTTCCCGCCATAAATGATGAGTGCATCTTTCTTGTCGAGCGGTTCCGTAATCTTGAAATATCTGAATTCGCGCTCGATTTCTTCGAGCCAGTCGTCCCACGCTTTACCTGTGCCGATTGGGTCATCTCCCGGGTTGAATGGTTGAGATTTGAGATTTCTCGTCGCTGTGATAACTTGTACTGGTGCTGCTGGTGCGGTGCCGCCGGTTGCTTCTTCGGTGTCGGGCATGTTTTGTCGATCGATTGATTCACGCGTTGACGTGTTTGTCTTGTTAACCTCTCTCGCTGGGCTTCAAAACTCTCTGGTTTGGTTTCTCTTGCTTTCTTCTTTCTTCTTTGTGCTTAATCTAGCGTGGCATCCTCGTCGCCAGTGTAACAACCGCTAGTCTTCTCAGTATAAACAATGCTTTTAATAGAACAAACTTCTCCGACTCGAGCTGACAACGTGGTAATGCAAAGTGTTGCTAATGCGCATGTGCGAACTGAACTATGTTGCAAATCTCGGAATACTGGACTGGATATTACAAAGATGGTTAGCTGACCTGAACATAGGCACGCAATACGTGCAAGAGTTATTTTTTAAACTGCATTAAGAGTATGTAACATGATACTTTTGCTTTTATCCAAATCAATTGTTTTTCAGCATGACTGATAAAGATACATTTAGCATGCCCCAAATAAAGTCGTTTCTCAAAAATAATCAACGAGTTTCTTCACAAAACATATCCTTTGAAAGGCTTTTAAGCATAGTATTGCTGGGACATTTTTTTCATTGTTTTTCAGAAATTTGTGGTCGAAATATCAGTAGAAGAAATTGAAGCTGTTTTTGGGGAACTACCACACTGTTTTGATCTGTTTCGAAATCCTTTCACAAAAAATAACAAATTTTTTTCCTACACACGTCTACAAATGTTACCTTCAAATGCATGTTCACTTTTTTGGGGGAGTGTCGGTGGGGGGTTGGGAATCAATAACTGCACCACTAGACATCGGTCAAAACTGTATGTTTGCCATTTTTGGGTGATTATTCTCCATCAATCAGCACTGATTGCCAATGCTTATTATCAAATGGTGACGTAACGGTGACGAATGGTGACGTGATGCATGTGAAATGCGCATGTGAAATACACACTCAATTTCATGCAAGCGATACAACTTTAATAATAATAATAATAATAATCTTTATTGAGGAAATCAATTTCACTGATAAGTGATTTACAAAAGAGTCCTCAAAAGATGCAAAAAGAACAAAAAGGAAAAATAAAGACTAATATATGAATATATAAAAATTAAACTAAAAACTATTTACATTTCTTAACACTCTTAAAACTGGCTAATGATGGGCTTTGTCTGATTGAAAGGTCTAATTTATTCCAATCGTTAGAGGCAAAGTTTGTCGAGGTCCAATGGCCCCAGTTCCTATTAGATGCACTCTCATGGATATTGTTTTTACATCTAGTATTATAATCATGCTTATCCTTATTGAATTCAATATTAAAACGATGTGAAAATAAGTTATTTAAACATTTATAAATAAAAGTTGCCCTATGCTCGGCCCTACGTCTTGCGAGAGTTTTCCAATTCAGTTTATTCAGGGCCTCACTAGCAGATGAACCAATAGGCAAATCTAAAATTATTTTTGCAGCTTTATTGTGTAAAGATTGAAGTTGCAACATTAGACTGGAGTTACCCCTATCCCCCCATACGATATCAGCATAGTCAAACAATGGCAGAACATAGCTGTTAAAAAACAATAATCTAGCATCTAAAGGTAGGCAATAACGAATACGTTTAAGTAGACCCAGCTTCTTATTTATCTTAGATAAATCTCACTTAGATAAATCTCACTTTATAGGTGACAATTTGATTGCTTCTTAACTTTGATTATAATAGCTCCAATCTGATTGGTGTGACATACCATACCACCATGGCTTCAAATGAAGTGTGTTATCTTGACATTAAGATCATTCAGGGAGACGACAACACACCTTGTCGTATAAGTGTCTACGACAAGAGAGATGACTTCTCATTCCGGATTGTGAACTTTCCTCATATGGACAGCAACATCCCAGCCAATCCGGCCTATGGTGTTTACATATCTCAATTGGTGTGATATGCTAGAATTTGCTCATCCAAATTCGACTTTATAGACAGGCTTCGTAGTGAAATCATTTGCGTTAAATATGACATTACACTTCGGGAATTGAGATCAACAGTTTGTGATTGAGAACCAACAACGTATCCTTTCCTTGTTTGTAATTGTTACGTTATGAAGGTGTGCGCACGTATTTTCGTTTGTGGTTAGTTGACGTGTATGCTTAGTTCGCAATTTAATGGTTTAATTTATTTTTCATTTTTTTCCTTATTACTTTTTCTTGTCAGTAACTGTGCTCACATCGTGGGTGGCTCCATCTGAAATGTTCTGCAATTGGTATAGGATTTAATGGCGCCAAAACCAATTGTGGAATTACAAGCATTTTAGGCATCCTACTGATGAACGGTTATGGCAATTAGATATTTTTTACAGGAGCCAACATTGAGATTGTGGTCTGTCGCCTTTGAATACATGAATGAAACGATGACTGAAGAGTCACATAGTCCACTTGTGCTGACTAATAGTTATTTTTTGCAGCTCAATAAAGAGGCCAGTCATGTGATCAAAACGTATGGTGGGTTTTATGATCACTTGCACAAAAATCAACTAGCAGCTTTATTTTTATACAACAGAAGACAATAATAGGCAGTTTCCTCATTTTCAACAGTCATGTGATCAGCATACGTAATAAACAGAAAGCTTATTTGGGTCAAATGTTTTACTTTATGACATACTGGTATATCCTCGCTTTCATGTCTTAATTACAAACGCTAATAAAAATACTGATTTGAGGGTCAAAATTGGCAAAACATCATATTCATGTCCAGTGTATAATTTTAACCTAGAAAATTGTGTTTACCAACTTTTCCTTGAATTTGACGACAGACGTCCACTTTTGCAAAAGTGGTCCCAGTCAGCTACCCTGGTTCTCTTTTTGTTTTTCAATAAAAGAGCTGTGAACCAGTGACAATAATCCGTGAAGTGGTGATGCAATAGCCTTTTTCAGGGTTTTCAGAATGCAAAACAACAATAAACTTATTTTGTCCACTGTTTATAAACAATAATCAATATAAATTAAATACTTGAATGGTGTGCATAGAATCAAAATATATAGAGAGACTCCAGTCATTAAAAACTGGATTAACAATAACTTAAAAATAGCATACAGTATCAACTTACCAACTAAGCCAGTATTTCCACCTTGAGGGACAACAGCTAATCTAAAATGAAAATTAATAGGTTAATATTAAAGAAGCCGTGTCAAGGTTCGTGCATTTTGAGAAATTTAGCCTAAATTCAAAATCGTCATTTGCAATCCATCTCAATCCTCTCCATCCTTGTTCCTTTTTGAATAGAGGGGGTGCTGCATTGGTGGGAAGTATAAAAAGATAATTTGGTTTTATCAACTAGGTTGATAATGTGAATTGGCCACCGCAAAGAGATTTGAAAGCTGACGTTTCGAGTGTTAGCCCTTCGCCGGAGCGAATCGAGGAATTGTGCATCATGTGTGGTTTATATACAGAAAGATGGAGCTACGCTATTGATAAGTGCCTGGTAAGGTGAATAAATTAGTTGAATGAAAAGTGTTCATTGATACCGTGAGGATTAAGAGTGCCGATTTGAAAAATAAAATTTTGTTCTAGAGTTTTGCGGCTTTCCGTGCTTCCTTGATGAACGGAAAGGCCGCAGACTGCCATATGTTGCTTAGAATGATCGGGGAGATTAAAGTGTCTCGCGCTCCTGTGCGGGGCTATCCTGCTTCTGTTGTTCAAGCGGGCCATCATCACGCCCAACAAATTGGATAAGCACTACAAACATCACAGAGAGAAAACAAAGATAGAATTCCATTCACCCTCACAACCACGCAGTAAAATCCATCATTCTAAAAAACTTTAAATCACTTCAAAATGATCCCAATACTGGTAGAGGTAAAGGTAACTTTTTAGTCAGAAGTGCATTCCAAACAAGTGATCAAACTGGAACTATTAAATGCGCTCGCATACAATGAAAAACATGTCCTTTCATTTGCACCATTGATAAAATATCGGGACCCAAGCGATCCATCAAGATCACTGACCATTTCACCTGTACCTCAACCATTGTCATCTACTTGCACTCTTTCAAAAACGTATACATTGGCAAAACAGGGAGACGACTAGGTGACCGATTCCGAGAACACCTTTGCGATGAAGAGAAAGACGACAAAAAATGCATCTAAACCAGTCACGAGACACTTTTATCTCCCCAATCATTCTAAGCAACATATGGCAGTCTGCGGCCTTTCCCTTCATCAAGGAAACACGGAAGGCAGCAAAACTCTAGAACAAAAATTTTCAAATCGACACTCTAAAAACTCACAGTATCAACAAATGCTTTTCATTCAACTAATTTATTCTCCTGTTTTTCACATTACCAGGCACCAACCAATAGCATAGCTCCGTCTTTCTGTATAGAAACCACACACAACGCACAATTCCTCGATCCGCTCCGACGAAGGGCTAACGCTCGAAACGTCAGCTTTCAAATCTCTTTACGGTGGCCAATTCACATTATCAACCCAGTTGATAAAACCAAATTATCTTGTTCCTTTTAGTGCAGAGTGCACTATTGGGATGATGTGTTGTGGGCTGTCCTCTTCTAACCCACTAAGGCGCTAAGGCGCTAATGTGTAAACTTTAATGTTTGTTTAATTAATTAATATCAATTAATTAATTAGTCTTGCGGCGGGGGTGAGGGCGTGGACTGCTCGTAAAACGCGTGTATCTGCCCTACTGTTTCTTGAATATCGAAAGGTATATATATGTTTCAGAAAGCACCATACTCTCCTTGTGGTACTATCCTTATCCTTTCTTTGCTCCCAACACATGCGCACAGGAGTAGTTTGCTTTGGGCCGCAATCCTTTTGGTCAGCACCATGAATCGCGACCTCTCTGATCTGGGAAGGTCCAACACTGGAAGTCTGTGATTCACGGACTTCCCATCACTCTGCGCATGCACAAAATCAAATCTGACAAATCTTATTGGCTGAAAGCTACAAAACAAGTTATCTACGCATGCTCACAATTTGGGTGTGGCCAGAGGTCTCAATTCCTTGGTGCTGACCAAAAGAATCGCGGCCTCTGGGGACGAGAATGTACTTCTACAAGATGACAAATACGCTACGTAAATACGGGATCACACAAGATCTTCTGCTCTTCCTTGCTGTAGGACACAAGGTGTAAGGCCAATTCGTTTTAATACACTCTGATTTTACTCTAGGAGAGGGAATATTTAGTATTATGATTGCGTATCTTTTGCGTGGAATAACTCAGAAAGTTTTGCGGCAGTTTTGAAAATGTAGTAACATGTTTGTCAGGGTTCAAATAAATAATCACTTCTCTCCAGCGGCTTTCCGTCAACTTTGTGGCATTATGGTAAACTTGTTAAATTTGAAGACTTTGAAGGTATTGTTGTAGACTGCCTTGTGCCTCCAAAACTTAAGTTATCGCTTACGTCGCTGCTGGGGTTTAATCTGTTGCATAAATGAATAATTGTCAAAACATTGATGTTTGGACAAGAGTTTGAAGCAAGAAAGCTTCTCAAATATTGCTGCAGACCCGTGGCGCCTTCCGAAACCGCAAATAAATTTAATTAGTGTGTGAAGCGTTTTGTTTTCATCGGTATAGAAACTCTCGGTCAAGCAAAGCTGTTTACCTTTTCCCTGAAACGTTTCCAAGATAAATCGATATCATTGTATATATTAAATATAATTTTAAGTGGTTGTACAGGAGAGAATTCAAGCGATGGCGACAACAGAATAAGGAGTGGAACATACTATTCCGTGACTATTCGATTAAGTTAGTTTTTGTTTATCATTTCGATTCAATGAAAAACAGCTTCTTGGATGAAATAAAATCTTTTCTTTTTCAATTTTTCATCAGATAGTTAACGTTCTACCACTTCTCTCCGGCCTTGAAAGAAAAGAAACACTTCTTTAATATGTTTTTGAGAAATCAAAAAAAATATCATGTTACAGAGCTAAAAGCAAAGCATTTAATCAAAGTTTCTGTCTGCTCATATTTAGCAAGCTAATTATAACCAAAGTCAATACAGTAAACCATCCTAAAGGCCGTGGCAAATGAGGACACGTTGCAGACACAAAATTTGTTTCCGAGATCACAAAAAAATGTTTCTGTTTTTCTTTATAAACATTTTGTGTTTGGAAAAAATGCTTCCCAGTTTGCTCGAAAGGAACAACAACCTGCCCTCGTTTGCCACGGCCTTAAGTGTTGTACATGTTTAGTTGTAGATAACACTCTGCACTATCTGAGATTGTCTCACTAGTTGGTTTAGTACCACCTCTTTGGTGTTCTTCTTGGTAAATTATTCGTCTTAGGTTTCCTTCATTTTAAGGGAAATTTGGTTCATCGCAAAAAATATTGTGACATAGCTCCTTTAAGTACAATTTTCAACTGAGTGTCATAAAACCAAAATTAATAACAAGAAGAAGCTTATAGCCTAGCAGTTAAATTTCTGACCACTTCTTTGCCTTCAAAGGCACAGCATGCCATAGAAAAACCTTGAGAATGCAGTCACTTTTTCACTAATTGCTATTATTATCAATATACGCGGCCAAATTGAAATTCGGCCTCATTAAAACACACGCTCTACGGGTTCACGCTCCATCAACCAATGAATTTCAACCAATTGCAATCAGGTTACATTTAGCATTTGACGCGGAAAAACCATTGAGGTGGGTACGAGCAAACAGCAAGGCTAAGCAAGCAAATGGGAAAAATACAGACAAAAAAGTCGGATTTAGACTTGAAGACAGGTTAGAAGCAAAGGCACAATCTGGAAGAAACAAAGAAAGCAAGTTCTTGCCGCCTATATGAGAAGTGAAATATCGTTCACTTGTTTACTTCGGTCGAGCAAAATTAGCTCAGCTGAAGTACTGCGGGAATTTTACTAAAGATCAACTGGAAAATGTAAGTTCGTTAAATATCATGATTATCCATGAGTTCTTTACTCATTGGTGATTATTTTCAGAGACATCATAGCTATATCTCCTAAGTTCTGCACCTGTCCAAAACATATCGGTCCGGCTTTTACAGTTATAACATTTTCAGTGCGAAGTTCTTACTTGTATTCTTGAAAACTTTAGTTATCAGGATGTTATTTGGCCTTGTATATTGATAATAATGACAATAACATGACTTTTATCGGGAATATTGTTTATTTGCACCCTTGTGGTATCATTTGCGACCCTGGCGCTTCGTGCTCGGGCCGCAAATGACACTACACGGGCGCAAATAAACAATATTCCCTGAAAAATTCATTCCATTCCCTTATAGTCAATACCGGTATTTAAGTTTCCTAAAGTCGGCTTTTACAACTTTGAATTTAAATTACACTTTTTCCGTTTTTTCCAGGGGGGTGGGGATACTTGCAGTACACATGACTGGGGTCTGACAGAGCTTAAAAAAATACATGAGCTTGAAATTTTACACACAAACAAATTCCCGCAATCAAAATTTCACCTCAAAAAGTACACAACTTAAACACCTGATTACTGATTTATTAAGTTGAACATATCACACTTCTAAAAACTAGGTGTAAACTTTCTACCCAAAAAATACGTTGGACCTCCCATCGTCATGTATACTGTGAATACCCCCTCACCCTTGGGAATTTCTTTTCTATGCAGTATATGCACACAAAATATCATTAGTGTTAGATACGTGCTTACAAACTTGGTGATTTTAAAGTGCCCATGAGTAAAAATTTTTCTCATACAATTTTGTAGTATATTGTACCCTTATTCCAAAATGAAAAAAGAAATTTGGTGGAAAGGAAAGAAATCATTTGATGATCCAAATAAACTAGTGAGACAATCTCAGATAGTGCAGAGTGTTGTCTACAACTGAACATGAATGTAAGGCCATGGCAAGCAGGGACACATTGTTGCTGGGAAACATTTTTTGCAAACAGAAAATGCTTCTGACACAAAAAACAGAAACATTGTTTGTGTTCTTGGGCAAAAAGGAAAACATTTGTGTCCGCAACAACGTTTCCTCATTTACCACAGCCTTTAAGATGGTCATTTACATAGGTGACTGTACTCACAGAGTGTAACTAATGTGTGAGCCTGCGAGCCGGAGCCTCGAGCCACGACCCGCGAGCCTCTTTTTGCGAGCCTCCGTTTTTCGCCATAATTTTAGCTTTTTGTTGAAATTTAGATGTAAATTTACCGACAAGCGATCATGTTAAGGAAAAGAAAGTATTGGGATGGGTGGCAGTCAGGAATATTAAACCCTGTTGTTCGCTCTTTTTCCTTTTTGTCGTCGTAATTTTCAGTGAATATATCAGTACAGTGAAATTTGAAGTCCTTCCTTTGTCCTTAAGGCTTCTAAATTTACACTTTTTTGTGTAATCTTCCCAAAACCCGTAATCAAATTAACGATCGTCCAGTTTTGTTGTTGTTTCTTGTTATTTCTTCGACATTTTGTTGGGCAATAACAATTTAATACAGGGAAAGGGTATTATAAAGGCTATTAGAAAAGGCGAAAAAAAAGTATCGACTCGACCTTGACTTGTGACTCGCACTTGACTCGTGTTATGAGGAAACTCGCTCTTCATAAACTATTAAAATAGGACGGAAGACCGAATGAATGTACAGAATGACAAATGAACAAATGTCACCAACATAGGAGCCACAGGCCTGCCAACCCGATTTTTTCTATAAAGTACTTTTCACGTCACCGGTACTTATTTTGCCGGTAGGAAAAATAGGGGGCCCATGGAACCAGTCCATGGAGGGGGTCCATGTTTTGTCCTCTCCCAATCAATACAGCTACTTGTATTTCACAGCAACCGCTTCGGCGACTACAAATGGAAACAGAGCTTTCTTCCGATCTTCCGTTTGATGTTATATCTTAAAATTGATATTTGGTTAATAACAAAGATTTTTTCTGTTACTTAATTATATAGAAAGAGTTTTGTAGAAACAAACTCTTTACACCATCGCGACTTTGTTTACACATGGGCATGCTTGTAGATAAGAAAATCTTGGAGGCCAAAAGATTTCGGTCCTTCCTTTTCGGTTCGTGTTGTACAGCAACGAGATAGACATGAACGGGCATTGTCTCTTTTTTAGATTTTTTGGCTGAAAACTTTTGAGGCTCGCAAAAAAGGGCTCGGGCTCGCAGGCTCGCAGAATTGCTTCCCCCAGAAATGTTTATGGAATGTTATTGTGTTGCAAAGAAAAAGCCAATGAGGTGTGAGAAAACTTAACCGCAAAGATCAACGGTAATTAGTTTGCGGTTTTGAGGTTTGTTCGCGTGTCCTGAACTTTGCTGCGATTGGTCACTACACAATCAACATTCCTGAAATATTTCAGGTGTTCATGGTTTTCTTAGCAAGGCTGTAACAACTTTTACAACCACAAAAAAAAATTAAAAACAAAAGCACTACACAATTATGGTTACTCTAAATGTACAATCAAGATAAGGTTACAAACAAAGATTTGTTACTATGCTCTATTTTCTCAGAAAATGAAGGGAAATTAGGTGCACGTACATTTTCTATAGAAATGGCTTTCTCAAACAACCAAGTGGAAATTTCCTTTGTAATGCGAAAAGTCTATAAACTGGACTTCTGTGTTACTGATTTAATTGAATTGTCCCTCCAACTAGAGTTTATTTTTTTCTTTTTTGCATTTGAGTAAGAGTTTGTTTATGAAATCCCTGAGAATAATTGGTTTGTTGTGTAGTTTGCAAGAATAAATGTAGTACCTCATGAACAGCATTGTAAAGCCCATTGACGCCTGAAGGTTTTAAGCGCGGACCCACCCCCAAATATGGATCTTTTGCAGCATTCAATGCAGAGGTGCGAGTGGAAAAAATAAACCATATGCGCAGTAAATTCAGACAAAGAATTAGTTTCTGAAGTAAACTTTTATTTCAACTAGACACGTTGAACGACTAATTTATGTATTAAAGAGCTTATAAGCCGTAATAAATTTTTTCTCTCAAGACTGAAACTGGTAACGGGGAACGTGGAACGGGGAACCGGAGTCTGGGAAGGAGTTTTCAGCAGTTTTCCACATAAAAATACAAAATGGCGGACGGGAAAACTTCTCAGCTCATCGTTACAAATCTTTTGTATACGGAAGATATTTAGTTTTTTGGTTAGTGCTTGCAACTTCAAGAGGCATTTTTTCTCACTTGAAGATGCTGTCAACTCAGAAAATCAGGGATGTGTGTTTCAATGGATAGATATTGATAATCGAGGTGAAGTATGACGCTTACGGATCTCGACATGACTTGTCAGAAATAATTCTAGTCGGATCAGAGATTCGTATCTGTACTTAGCTCGTTCAGTTGTTGTCTGGGTCTGGGAGGAGATTAGGTCAGTTTAGGTCTGGGCGAAACGAGTTTTGGTCTGGGCGAAACGCTTCATGGGCAAAACTCGTTATGGGCAAAACCCGCGGCTACCCTTTTGACATAGCCACGATAGCAAATTTTCGATTTCACGAGTCACAGAAAAAATCACAATGCAGTGAAATTCAGCTACGAACTCAACTTTAGACATTCACGATTTATTTCTATCTATTCACGATTCACAGCCAAGGACTTTTGCATTTCACGCCTCCAGTAGTAAAGCATGAGGAAAACAAATAACACCTGATCACCACCATTTTAGTTTCCTGTTTTAAAGCTCCCAACGGCAAAAACAGCCAGTTTGCACATTGCTTCCATCCGCTGAATTAGAGGTTTCGAAATGTCTGGAAGACTCAGCTCCGACAAGTCGGAGCGAGTCACCCACGAGGGAAGCGAAATCTCGCTTTCAGCAGATGAGGAAGCAAATGTGCAAACAAAACTTCGCCGTTGGGAGCTTTAAAACATGAAGCTAAAACGGTGATGATCAGGTGTCTATTTGTTTTCCTCATGCTTTACTACTTAGAACAAACCCCTGGCTTGGCGTTGGCTGTTCGGAAACAAATAACACCTGATCATCAGCGTTTTAGTTTCCAGCACCCAACAACAAAACAACAGTTTGCACATTGCTTCCCAACAGTTTCCACATTGCTTCCATCCTCTGAAGTGGAGGTTTCGAAATGTCTGGAAGACTCAGCTCAGAAAAGTTGGAGCGAGTCACCCACGAAGGAAGCGAAATCTCGACTTCAACAAATGAGGAAGCAAACGTGCAAACAAATGAGGAAGCAATGTGCAAACAAAACTTCGCCGTTGGGAAAACAGGAAACGCTGATGATCAGGTGTGTATTTGACTTCCGGCAACCCCCTGGCCGTTGGCAGTTCGGGCAATTAGAAAGAAGCGGCACCTTCCAAACAGCACAATGCGCGCAGCAAACAACTGCAAGTGGTTGATGCGTAATCGGAAAGAGAATTGTGGAAAAAAGTGTGTCGGAGCATATTGCGGGCAGCATAACTTTCAAATCAAAAAGGGAACGAAAAGGCCCGCACCATGCCGCAGCTGTGGCGTTGGCGTTTTGTGCGATTACCGTCTATGTCTTTCTTGCGGCGGGAGCACGCTTAAACAACGGCTTATTCGCAAACAGGAAAGGCAAAGAAAAATTTTGAACGTGTTTTGCAAGAGCTGATGTCAACCAGTTAGAGATTTGCATACCTGTCGAAAGCAACTCAAGTTTTCAATGGCTGCGCAAGAACCGGACAAACATATGCTAGAGTATGTCAACGAAAGATCATCTCTTGGCTGGGATGAAATTCACGAGGAGATAGAAGCCGCTCCTTTTTGCACATGTCGTGCTTAAAAAATGGAGACAAACACTTTCTGGGCGACCCTTCGTTTGATGAAAGCGGCTACGACGAAAAATTTTTAAAAGGTATTTGAACCGAGGTCAAAGCGCTCGATCGGGCTGTCGATTTGTTCTTTCAGAGCCCACCTCACGCATTGCCTCTACAACTTGCTGTGTTATCCGTCTGACCTCGCTCTGCCAAACGGGCGTTGAAAGTTCCTTGTAAATACAGAAAATCATGTGCAAAAGCAGAAGCATTTTGGACTTCACTATGTGAGTTTTGCCTCTCTTTAATTTGTGCCCCGCGTTGGTGATTTTTTTTGCAAGGGACAGGGGAAGGCCACCAGAGGACTGGTCTCATCTACTTTTTTATAGGAGCGGAAAAAAATTTCGGCTACCAAATTTTTGTACATACACAAGCAGCAGCCAGACAACAAAATATTTTTTTCACAAATTTTTTTTAACCAATTAGACATATATGTAGCTGAAATATTTTTGCATACTTCGGCAACAAACAATACTACAGCAACAAATGGCAGTACAAAAATCATTCGAAAGCATGGGCCTCCGTTGCGAAAAAAACTTGGCCTCCCATCTTGTTCTCGAGAATGCATACGATAGCAACCTCTTGCCGGACATGTCGAAAGTCGACTACCTAGCAGAAGACCTCGGCAAGACACACCTGCAACCCCTGCAAGGACTGCCCGCGTTTGTCGACGACATCTACGTGTTCGGCTATCTCCGCCGCGAAGACTGCGTTTTCCAAAAAGGCCGCTTTTCTTGCACAACAGGCGAGAAAGGTTCTGAGACACTCGTGGTTGCAAAAATCGGCCTCGCTGTGCAGCAGAGCCTGGGAACAGGAACGGACGGCAGCAAAAGAAAACACATGCAGACAAGCATCGTCCACACCCTCGCAAAATCAAAAGGAACCAGCGGAAGCACGATACGTACAACAATAGCAGCGATAGAAGCCGACACGTTTCTACAGGCACAGTCCCACTGGCACAGGCTGCATCCAGAAGACGAGATAGCGGGCTACTTGGTGGCCAAGGTAGAGGTTTCCGAAATATCTTTGGAAGATTTGCACAAAGCGCTGCCAGCTTTCGAACAGCAGCTGCTCGCATTCGGTTTTGGAATCTACTCCATCCACTGCACGCAAAATTTTTCTGGAGTGCTGGACTGCGAAGCCCTTGTTTCGCACGTAGAATTCGAAGGTTTTCGCCAGAAGGGCGACTTTTGTTCTGCAATGGGTTCGGGTGCGCCAACGATTCTGCAGAACACCGACAGTGTGGGGAAGCACGTGTGCACTTCGAAATGCGAAAATTCGGTGGTGTGGGCAGCAGCCGACTTTGGTTTCCGCGCCAACCTCGTTCCCAGGGTCTTTTCCCTGGCTTGGGGGCGGTGCGGGAAAAGGCCCTGGGATCGGCCGGTCACATGATCTCAAACACCCAGATATCTTGGGTGTACTAAATTATCTTATAACATAACTAAAGCAAAGCGCGCGCTCTGATTGGTCAATTCAGCATCTACTATTTACCCATGGGTGTATGCTGCTGACGTGTGTGCCAATGTTTATAAAGCAAATATTTTGACAGAGATTGTTTCCAAAATAATGGCTGACATCCCTTCTGCCAAAAATGCTAAACTGTCCTCTCAGTTGTCTGAAGAAGAAACAGAATATCCATCCTTCAACCTATTTGGGAGTATTTTTGCCGAACCACCTGCAAAGAGATTCGCAAGTTTAAGCGAAAGCGATCTTGACGACCTTATAAGTGAACGACAATCAAAAAAGACGAAAGAAGTCACAAACTGGTCTGTGTCCACATTTAAAGGTAAACAGCAGGTTATTAAAGCTTAGTTGGAACTCATTAATAGGCTTTACGATAAAGCGAATGCACCATTCAAAATGTGAAAATTGTTTTCAACGGTTCATTCTCTGAATCGATGTGAAATTCAGTCCTTCGTGTTTTAATAACTTTGGACGGTTGTCTACTTTTTTCCCTGAGTTTGTTCATAATTCTATTAAACTATTTCACCGGTTGTTGGATACAGACCTTAGAAAGAGGATTTTGATCGATATTTCAGGAAACGTGATTAAACTTTATCAAGTTGCTGGTGTGCAGTCGCTTGTCATGAATGAATTTTCGCGCGCTTATTTTCTCCTGTCATGTAAGACTACACCAACATTTTTTGCGATGTACCTCAATAAAAGCAGCTCTGTTGTCCCAATGTCTCAGTGTTATGTTATAAAACAAATGGTAAACGCCATAGCATGTACTATTGAGTTACGGATGCACTTGGGAGGTTTGCTAAGCACTCAAGAAGCTAGAGTCGAAACGAAACTTTCAAGATGGCGGTCTCTTCTCGTGAACCAAACTTTTTGTCAGTGCTTCATCGAGTCGGATTTTCTTTAAATAGCGGTGATTTTCCATCTTTAAATTTGAAACCTCTTCAAATGAAGTGTTTTGAACATATGCTGAAAGGTCAGATGTTATTGGAGTCCTTCCTACTGGATTTGGCAAGTCAATGCTATTTCACCGTCTACCTCACTTCGTGCCTGTCAAGACCACGAAGAACATAGTTATTGTAGTATGTCCTTTAAATTCGATCATCGAAGACCAGTTGAAAGTTTTAAAAGCTCGGAGGATAACCGCTGATGTCATACAGCTTGCTGTAAGCGAGAAGGAGCCGGCCGAGAACTTGTTTGGAAATGAACAAGAGCCAAGTGAGCACGTGGTCCCGGATTCAACGACGTTTCCTCGAGATGTTGTAAATGGCAACACTTCAATTGTATTCGCCCATCCAGAGGCTCTGTTAAGTAAGGAAGGTCGTGAGCTGATGGGAAGCAAAGTCTTCCATGACAATGTCGTTGCCTGTATTATTGACGAAGCTCACTGTGTTGAATTATGGTAAGTGCGTAAAATATTATGTTTATTCGTGTCATGTTTGTTACAAACTTCATATCTCAGAAATCTGAAACACATTTACATCCCCGACAGGTATTTATGTTGAGATCACTGAAGAGGTCGGTGGAAATCTGATCTTTTCTACATATATTTACACCGCCCACTGATCCAAAATATTATCTTGTAAAGAAATGATTATCTCTATGGTTCTGTAGCATGTATTTGTCCAAATTAAATTTGTGGAACATCAAACCTTGTCTCCATTTTTTTACAACTGAACCATAATAACAACGAAAGCCAAGGACTAAATAAGCATGTTTACTTCTAAACAAAAATGATTTTCGGCTCAGGGTTTACTTTTCTTTTTCAGGGGTGAAGAATTTACAAAAGACTTCAAAGAGCTGTCAGTGTTGAAGGCATTTTTTCCCATTGTACCAACAATGGCTCTGACAGCAACAGCACCACCTCATTTATTGAAAGACTTGAAACAAAGTCTGCAACTGAAAACTGACTGCAAAATTGTTGCACAAAACCCTAACCGAGTAAACATTTAACTGGACAAGAAAGTGTGTCTGAGTAATCATCATGGTAATGAAAGTTATGATAGAATCCTTGAACCCATTGCCAATGAACTAGCAGTTCAAAGAGAAAAATACCTGATGACAATCATCTACTTAAAACTGAAATACTGTGGGTACGCTTATGGTTTATTTCAAAGACTTTTGAAAGATAAACAGTGTGTTGGAGGAACCTTAGAACCCATTGCAAGACTGTTTGCACAGTTTCATGCCCCCCCAAACTAGTCGCATGAAGAAAGACATAATATCGGAAATAAAGAAAGAAAATTTGAGGGTGAGGGTGCTATTTGCAACATCAGCACTTGGCATGGGGGTTGATGCTCCTTACGTGACCAACATCATTCACATAACACCACCAAGTAGCCTTGAAGCTTATATGCAAGAAATTGGTCGTGCTGGCCGCGCAGGACTCCCATCATGTGCTATACTTTACTACAATAACTCTGATATTGGAAAGAACAAAATACATGTGGAAGAATCAATGAAGTCTTACTGCAGATCAGAAAACACTTGTCAGAGGAAATTCCTTCTGGATTACTTTGGATTCTCCACTGTTCAACAAGAGAAGTGTTGCTGTATATGTGATGGAAAGTTCAAAACAACTGAAGAGGATCTACCCCAAATTATTAGAAGCAAGGTTAGATTTCTATCTAATGATAACCGTGTAATCCTTGAAAGCTTAATCAAGAGTGTAATTTCTGACCACGAGTCCCAAGTGACATCAGATTGTTCCATGCTATTTGACATTTCTCTAGATAAGAATTTGGCTGAAAAAGTTATGGAGGGTGTGGAATTTATTGAGCCAGAATCAGATTTGTTGAAAACCTTTGGTATTTGGGATGAAACCTGTTCTTCTCAGATCTTTTCACTTTTTACTGAGCACACTGCTATGTGTAGAACTGAAATGGACTCCGAGGATCACTAAAGCATCAAGTCTGCATACAAGCCTAATGATATAATTTGGTTATATCAACTGGATTGTGAATACTTTAGAAAGAGCAGCCAAGCTAGTCACTGATACTGATAGGTACAGTAAAAACCTGCGAATAAGAACCTGTAGTTTTCCAGGTTCTTAGATAAACGGTAATTAACAGAATTTTAGGAAAAATATTAAGAACCTGTTTTAAAAGTTAAGGTTAAAGTAGTTCTTTTATAAAGAGGGTATAACTGGGAGATTTTAGCCAAACTGGTTCTTAAAAAAACAGGTTATTATTGCAGGTTGTTACTGTATTTAAAAAACATGCCTTAGCTGAAATTCAGTTGCAGTCTACACTGTAGTCTTAGGGATGCACCATTAGTAAAGGAACCAAAAGAAATGGCCTGCATGGGTTAGAAAAACAATTGTGCACTCCTGTTGGTTGGGAAAAATAACACCTTTCCAGAAAGTCTAATGGTGCAGATCCCTTTGCTGAAAAATCAGGGTATACTAAGTGACATTAAATAAAATCACTACTAATTGAATTTTGCTTAGTTATTGATTAACTAGGCCCTCAGTCTTTTTCATTTATGTGTAGCTCTAAGTTGATAATTCCCCCATATGTTTGGCCAGCCACTGATGATAGTCAACAATGTTCAAATATCGTAGAGGAGATCTTTTAATGTCAGGGAAGCTGTTATGAAATCGTGCTGGTACATGACTGAAAGGATTTAATCGCAGTAGGTCAGACACCATTTCTTTCTCATCGTTAAGTGAGTTGCGTGTCGTGTGTTGCACAGATGTCTTGTGCATCCCCACAGAAGAGTCAAATTCCTCTACGATCTGGTGGATGCCAGTAGTTGCTTTGCAGACCTTGCTGATGGAGCTTAGGGTTTTGTTTGGTCCCTGCCTCTGGACAATGCTTTTACTACAACGGTTTGAAATTTCTTGCGCCAGATCATCTTCAATATTCCTTCCAGCACCGCCCCGCCAAGTTACAAAAAAATCCCCATTTGAACTGTTCAGCTAGGCGTGGCGTTAAAAGGCACTCAATCTGGGCAGTACTTAAAAACATTTCAATAGCATATTTGCTGTAAGCCCCCACTGACTTGAAAACTGACAGCAAGAGTTTTTGGATGATGAGATTTCTGTTGCCATCTCCCTCTGCTGCAGTGTCCTTCATTTGCATGACAAGAATAGCTAAGAAAATAAAACAAAGGGCATAGTTCTTGACATAATCATCATCATTGCAGCAATCGTTTACATCTACTTTCTGTATTAGGAACTTGTCAATGAACTTTCCAAAAGTGTCATCAAAGTACTTCTTCTTATTTTCTAAGCTCTCACGTGCAATGTTTTCTGGGAATTGATGTAACGAGGGCTTCTCCTCAAGTTCTGACATCCCAAAAAAGTTCAGGGCAGCAGTCACTATGTATGCTTTCCCCATGCTGAGGAACAACTCTTCGCTTCCTTCATAGGAGTCTAAAACTTTGGAAGGGGTAGCATTCCTCCTATTGTATTTCTCCCTGAAGTACTTTAAGGTGCCAACTTGATTGACAGACTCTGCTTTGTGAAGAAATGAATAAGAATACTGCAGAAGGGATGCTTTGGTATGCCACATCACTGGTTTAAAGGGAGAGCAATGTTCAAAACGATCAGCTGTTGTGTGAGAACCAGACAGCAAATGTTTGGCACCTGCAAATCTCACACGAGTTAGCTGATCACCTGCAAATGCAATCTTCATATCCCTCATTGGGTCATCATGAGTGTCTTGTTGGTGTGCATTTGTCTGTCCAGGTGCTGCAGGTCCTTCAGGAATTGGTGGATTATCTGTGTGCGGCATTTCATCTAGCAGCCCTGCTTGAACATAGATTTCAGCAATCCACTTTTCATAAGTCCTTAGAATGTTAACACAATCATCATACTTTGCTTCATTTGCATTGATGATTGGCAGGCTTACTATTGTAGACTTCTCTGACATTTGCTGGCTGTACTCATGAGAAATGTGGTCAGGGATAACAGGTTTCAAGAACTTAAATTTGGGGAAGAACTCGAGAGCAATTCGCCCTACAATAATTTTGGCACATTCTGTATACTTTTTCCATTCATGCACATTCAAAGAAAAATTATATTGAGGGAAATCTTTAATGTTCCCTTTGGGGTTGTCATTGGGTAGGTGATTGAAGTTGATTCTGTTTTCAATTAAATTACTGGCAAACAAGTGCAGATCTTCATTCTGAATTTCCTCTCTCATGTGCCCCTTCAAATTTTTCAGATCCCAGTTATCTCCAGTGCCTCTGAAAACACTTCCTTTCTTTACTTTCTGTGTCCTCCTAAGAGCTTTAGCAGGGTATCTCTTCTTCCAGTTGACAGGCACACACCAAGTTTATTCAGCCATTCTTGAAGCTAATACAAAGGAATAAGAATAAAAAAATTCAATGTGCAATAATCTCCTAGTTTCAATTAATTGTAAAGATCACTGTTTATTACATAAAGACAGTGTTGTACTGGAAAATAAAACACTCATAAAATCCACATAAAACTACATCCAGGACCTGAGTGGCATACTTTCCATATCCTAGACTACAAGCACTCCTTTTTTTAATTCATCTGTATTATTGATTTATTTATTAATAGATGTATTTACAGAAAACAAAATTACAACACACAGAAAAAATTGAGGACAATGGAAAGAATTTAAGTAAAGTAAAGTGAAAAAAGTGAAGGAAAGGGCTACCCTGCTTTCTTAGACCGCAGAGTGTGAAGCGAGTAACTATGGTCACGCAAAATTTGGGGATGAGAAGATGTGATGCACCACAACATTTTGCATGACAATGTTTATTTGCTTTGCACTCTGTGGGCTAAGAAAAAAGGAAATGCTCTTAGTCTATCCATATCCTCACTAGTGAGGATATTTGCAACTTCACTTCATGCTTTTTATGGCTGTTTGGGCAGACAGTCTGTCTATATAATAAAAAGACAATTATATAGTGTGTCAAAAACAATATTTATCTCACTCACTGCACTAGTTCGTAAAATATTGCTTTACCACCCAACAATAAAATTCACATCTTTGAGCTGTTGTGAAAATATCCTATACATTATATGTTTTAAATGGATTCTTCAAATAGAATCTCAATCTCAGCATAACTAATGACTTGCTACTGACACAACTGTCCAACAAATATAACAAAATTTCTTTTGAGCTTTGTATGAAAAGACAGAAAACAGTCACATGCTGTATTTCGATGCATGAATTGATGGCACTGCTGCAGTGAGAATAAGAAACAAATTGATGTTTTTCCATCATTATATATTTACCTTTTTGGTACATCCACCTTCAATGACGAGAACTGTATTTACATGTTTCACCAGGTTGAGTTCATGCCACCTCTCGTTCATAAGGATCGAGTACAAAAAGCTGTACTTAACTTGAAGCTCGAACTTTGTTTCCGAGAAGGAGTTCTCCTTGCCAGACACTGCGTTCATAAGCTCAACAAGAAAAGGGAGGTTCGTCTTCAATTCCAGACAAACTTTACTGAAATCAAAGTTTTTCATGCAGTCATAATCATTTCCATATAAAACGAAACCTTGTGAACGCTTGCACAGCTTTGCACACGATGCTTTCAACTCCTCACTAATGGTTTTCTTCAACTCTGTCACAACACTTGGACAGTGATATTTCAAGATAGCCGCCAATACAGTTGCATCCTTGTGGCTGACAGCTTGTACAATAATCTTCTGTTGTCCTTCAGTCAATAACGACTGAGCTTCAAATACTGATGTACTGTCATTGTCTCCCGCTGGTTTAGGCCCTAGAAGAACAACTGCAGCTTGTTGAGTTGGAAAAGAAGGCTGCTCTTCAGAACTTGATGTCATTCGCGTCGACGGCTGATCGACAGAAGTGATTGCACAATCAAGTCCTTTTGATTTAGAAAATGACAGCACGGTAGCGTCTTGTGGAGATAAGAAAGACGGCTGTTCTGCAGTCCTTAAAGTCTTTCGCTTCGGCTGATCCACACAAGGGGTTGACCAGCTTTCTCCTGTTGATTCAGGGATTAAAACGGCCACAGCTTGCGGTGTGGAGAAGGAAAGCTGTTTTCCTTTTGGTGTGATTCGCTTAGACGGCTCACCCACAGACGTGTCACAAGAGTCTTCGGAGCTTTCGGTTGGCACATTCGTTGATGAACGCTTTGAAGGCTGAAGGGAAGAAGGTGAAAGTTGAACGCATCGCTTTACAGCATATTCTGAGCTTTCATCGGACCGCGTATTCTCTATGGATTGAGCTCTCTGAATAAACTGTTCCATCTTGTTTAGGAATGAAACGCAACCCCTACATAATACCTTTGACCTCGTGTCGTCCTCCAAAATTTTTATGCCACAGGTTGAGGACTTTTGCACACAGATCTTTTGATGAGCCAGCTTTGCTGAATATTCGAAGCATATGACGACTCTCGTGAGAATCACCGCAGAGTCTGCAAACTGGATTTCAAGGAGAAATCTTCGTCGGAGTGGACATACTTTCCGCCATTTTGATTTCGGCATAATGTATAAATTATCTTTATTTTTCCACGTCTTACATAAATTATTTAAAACAAGCAACCAATCAAAATGCAAGTTTCATCGGCCGATCCCAGGACCTTTTCCTGCACCGCCCCCAAGCCAGGGAAAAGACCCTGGGAACCAGGTTGGTTTCCGCGCATGTCCGATTTTTCGGGTAGATATCCTTTCTACACAGGAAGAAGGTGTGGAAATAGGGCCTCTGCGTTGCTACACAAAAGATGAGGAAACGAAAACAATATTGGCGGCAAGCAAACGGCTATGCCAGCTGCACCAGGCGCCCAGACCCGTCTGTACTTCTTCCATCAACAAAAACAGTTTCTTGGGAATGGCGGCAAACCAAATGCAGCGCTATTGGGCGAAATGTCTCCAAATTCCAGCTGCAAGAACTACCAGAAATCGCACAAGAGCGGCAAATTTCGACACTTTCCACCAGATCTCGCGAAAAAACGATGCAAGAAATACAGGACACGGCAAGTGTAGAAGAATGGCAAAGATTTTCTTGGGACAAACAAGCGGCCGGGCAAGATGCGGAGCGAAAAAAAGACGAAGAAGAGTACAATCGCCGCAAAGCAGAGCTGGAAAGGGTGGAAAAAATTGTGCAATCGAAAAAGGTGTTCGAAAAAAAGCCAAGTGGTGCGGGGGATGGTGGAACAATGTTTGCGAGAATCTGCAACCAAGGTTTGGAGCTTGCATGCGCAAAGTGGAAAGTTGTTGGCGGCAGGCAAAGAAACGACCCCAAAAGCAAATTTCGGGTTGTATTGTCTGGAAACGACGGAGAGAGCAAAATACGATATTCTTTGAGAAAAGCTGTACGAAAAAGAAACGGAGTTTGAAAAAGTAGTGGCGCCAAAAAACAAGGACACAAAAAGACCGATAGCCTTGCAGCCCGGCAAATAAAAGTGCAAGAAGTTTGCTTCCACAACTTTTCGAAACTCTCCGCGAGCCATATTGTTTGTGTTTCCGGTTGGAGAGGACGGGCAGCCAACAACAGACGAGGAAACTCCAATACAAGGTTATTTTCTGCAAAAAGAGGTGGAGAATCTTGGAGGCATCGAGTTCCTCGACAAAAGAACAACACCATTGCTTTGCAGAATCGGGCAAGAGAGCACCACAACACAAAAAAAGAAGGACAGACTTGTTGTTCTGGTGTAGAAACCAAGAACATGTCTAGACAATTGTCCATGCAACAATTTGGCCGCCAGGAAGGCAGAAAACAAAATCCCCATAGAAAGCAACAGCGAAAAGTTCTCCAAGATTCCAGGATTTCCATTTTTTCACATGTTCTGGGGTGATTTTGCCCACAATTGTGGCAATATTTTGGTTCTCCTTTGTTTCTGCTTATTTGCAGAGAGAATCCCAATCTTCCAAATATTCCGTTTCTTCTTGTTTCTCGCACTTTTTTCTACATTCTTCGAACTGCTCGCATCGAAAGTGTGGTAGAACACCTCTGCCGTAGACCAATTCCATAAGGAATATATATCTACTGTTGCATGTTTTTCTAATTGCGAGCACTTTCTAGTCCATTGGCCGCAAAACTTTCTTCCCAGACTTCTGCGGTCTTTGCAAGATCTGCTGCTGCTGCTCTTGTGGTCGTGCTGCAGTGTTTTCTGCAGGGTTTGCGCTCTGTGCAGTGCTTGCAGCCTGCCACCCAAGATATTTCGGTCTCAGGGTTGTGTACAGAAGAAGGAGGGCAGAACCAATCCCACCAACAATCCCAACAACATGCACAACACCCCAAACAGCAGACGTTGCGGCATTGGCGGCGCCCACTATTCTGTCTGTTTGCTCTCGAACAGCATAGCTGTTTTTTTCTATGCTCTCCAGGATTCCTTCGCTTTTTTCTTCCACTTCCTCTTCCAACCCCTGCAAACCTTCCCCAATCTCCTCCACATCTTCGTGGTGGCTTTCTTGGGTCTCCAACAACAAATCCATATTTTTCTGCAGGTCCTGCACACCGGCCAGGATCTGCGGCAGAAGAACATCCTGCCACTTTTTTTCTGCTAGCTTTGCAGGCCATGCAGCCGATGTTTCTGCTGTTGCAGGCCTTGCAGCCGCTGTTTCGGTTGGTGTGGAGGTTTTTTTATCAAAAACGCCTG
>OX393561.1:26960355-27020355 GCA_947652115.1 Blastomussa wellsi
GCCGAATGTCGATTTGGAGATCGAACAGACTGTGAGGAACTGTAGTAGTTGTCAGCAAATTAGAAAACCACCGGCGGCAGCTCCATTAGCCCCCTGGTTGTGGCCGAGTAATCCATGGCATCGCATTCACATCGACTTCGCAGAAGATGAGAAGAGGCACTACTTCATTCTTGTTGATGCACACTCCCGGTGGCCCGAGATTTTCTACATGCCGCGACCACCTGTTGTCACACAATCTTCAGAAGCGGTCTGCCCCCCACTTCGTCGATCCTCTAGAGTGCGAAAGGCTCCGGACAGATTAATTGAAACAATCTAAAGTTCTATTTAGACTTGAACTGTTAGGATTGACTTGGACATTATTAGTGACTTTTAGTCCATGAGCATTACTAGTTGTTATGAGGTCGTTAGCGTAAACTGCCTTCAGTTTTGCCATTTATTGTTTGTAGGGTTAACTAGGAAGGGGGAGATGTGGTGTATTGACTCCCGCGTGGAGTCTGGGGGCAAGCGTTCCCAGTTCACGTGTTGTTATGCAAGATGGTCGGATGATCGAGAGGGCGTCCGCCATGTGCTCGATACAGTTGCAGCTGTTGTGTTCATTAAAGTTCCAGTACTTAACAAGCATGTTGTCCCGCTCCTCCCGCGAGAGGAAAAGGTCCTCCCAGATCTTGAAGATGTCATGCCCCACCGTGTCCTGCAACACGGTGCCCGCATACTTCACAACCAGTTTGTCGACCAGAGAGCACCCAACGTTTTGAACGAGGAAGTTGTTGGGTTCCCCTCCAGACAAGTCGACGTTGAAAAGCAGTGCGAGAGAGCCTGGAACGAGGACCTCGTCCTCACACAGCTTGGGCACATAAACATTCAGGGTCTCGCTGGGGTTGGCGTCGCTACGATCAAAGGTGATACGTTTTACTGCACGCTTGGCTTTCATCGCGCCGAAATTTTTCTCTTTGTGCGTTGGCCGAAGGTTTGCTTGCACCGCCATATTTAAACAGAAATATATTTTTGTTTAAATATATAACTGGATTTATGAAAACCAGGTCAAAGAATTAATGACCCCCTTCTCACGTTGTAACGATAAAGACTTGTTAGGCATGTTAATTAGGCCAAAAAATCGGGTCAAGAAGGGAGCGAAAAGAAAATCCATAATAATAATAGCAATGTTAATAATAATAGTAACAATAATGATAATAATAATATTAATAATCTGTCTTGATTTAGCAAAAGAAGGGGCTTGAGGCAATAGAGGAAATGTATGAGATTTAAATCTATTTTGTTTGTTTTTCGAAGTGACCGTCGGTGACTATTGGCCACTCTTTGCATGAAATCTTACCCTTCATAGTGTTCCCATGCCAAATTCGTGATGTCTGGTACTTTTTACTGTAGCCCACTCCCCCCCTCCCTCCCGCACCCCACCCGTTATTTTTGGCCATTTTTACCCAGGCCCCAGCTCGATGAGTACATCGCTTTGAATTTTTGACAC
Source organism: Blastomussa wellsi (assembly GCA_947652115.1). NCBI lineage: Eukaryota > Metazoa > Cnidaria > Anthozoa > Scleractinia > Plerogyridae > Blastomussa > Blastomussa wellsi. Next base: position 26,961,839 of record OX393561.1, read on the forward strand.
CGCGCAGTAGCTGATCTGTAGGTTTACCAATCCTGCCGTCTAAAGGAAGTTTGCCGGAGGACATCATTAAGTCCAATGAAGGTGGAAGTCCAACGATTTGCAATCTAAGCGTCGGCTATTATCTTTCCTTAAACAAAGCTCTAACAGGTGAACTTGAACAACTTGTTACGACTTGTGCGAGGCGGGATAGTGAGGTGCTTGCTTTAGACGGCAAAAAGTCCTTCGCCACACCAAATAGGACTCCCTACCGGACTTGACAGGCGATTCGAAGGCGGCTATGCCGAGACATGGCTGGAACTATTCTGTGGCGAAAGACTTTAATTTTGCTAGTATTGTGTCCCGCGCAAAAAAATTTCGTTACATCCGGACGATTGCATTCAGTTTCCTAGAAAATGGCTCGCTGTGTGGGAAAACCGAGGAATAGCGTGGAATTACAGAGCCCTATTTAATGTGAGTACGATTGATTCATGTTCATTCTTTTTTTATGGAGATTTTGCCGCTAGGTAGAAGTGCCAGATCGCTTTTCCGCTGATCTAAACGGCGATTTGTTCAGTTCGGAAGCGTAGTTCAAAAAGCAGAACTGGAACGCCAAAATGAAGAAGACAGGGCGATCGTCAACGATGAGAATGCCTCACCATCTGACAGAGAAGCAGCAGAAGAAAGAATGGCGCAGCGTAACAAAGAGATCAACCAGGTTGACACACAGATTGAGGAAATAGAACGAGAGAAGCCTCTTCGAGAAAGGGTCAAAGAGATCTTAAAAAAATATGGCATGACAGTTGCAGCAATCTTTCTTACTGCTGGTGCCACGATTGGTGCTGTCGTTGGGGCCATTAACAACTCGCTGAAGGCCACCGGGAAAGCGTTGGGGAATGGATTGAAAGAGATTGGCAAAAAACTTCAATTCTTCCCGGCCTCATTGGCTCGATTGTTTGTTCCTATTCAAAGCAGCTGCGGAGGTCGTCTCTTTTCTGGAAGAGCACAACTGGCTTCTGATTTTGGCTGTTGTGGCGTTTATGGTCAAGAAGCAGCGTTAACGCAATGTCAAGAATGCCAAACCCGCAACTTCAACCGCGCCAACAGCGACAGCTATTTTGTTCTCCAAATGTCTCTGGCTGCCGGAGCCAGCCGTTGGTGTTGGTTCCCTCCTCTGCAGCTGTTGCAGACAGGGGCTGGCTATTTTTTTGTCACTGCTGCTTTGTGAATTGGATTCGAAGGGTGACTGTTTGGCGGGTTTATTTTCGTTTTCCCGCCGTCTATCAGCCGAAGCGCTGCTTTTTTTGTGCTTTTGTTTGCCCCGTCGTTGACCCCCAGCTTCATACCCGGTATCGCTTTTTTGAGTTGGTTGTTGTAGCCAACCGTGCTTTCTCTGTTTAAAACCATCCGCACCGGCATCAGCCAGGCCCCCGAGCACACAGCAAGGTTCAACCGTACCTTTGCCTCGTCTACGGCAAGTTCCTAACGCTGCACGCTTTTTGCCAGGTCAGGCTGCCTTATCGCGTCTTCCACCAAGACGAGGAACTCGCTCTGCGCCTCCTTTGCGCGCCCAGGATGCTGCCAAACGAGCGCGACAAACCCGCCTGGATCAAACCTGCCGAGGTTTTGGGCGCGAACCAATTGAATTGCTCTTCTGCAGCGTCGTTTCTTATAAAGCATACTAAAATTCCTTTTTCTGACACCTTTGGGTCCTTGTCGTCGAATTTTGCTTTTGCCGATGGATAGGGCACGTCCAGTATGAAAGGGTCGCAGCAATAAATGTAAACGCTCCCCAGCCCGTGGTTTGGACCTCGCGTGAAGCGGAAATCGGTTGACGAGGGAACGCTGAACTCTGCGCACAATCTTTTGTAAGACGCCACGTCGTAATGGTTGTTGATCTGACTGAATGTTGGGTCGCCCGGCAACGCGCTCAAGCTTTGGATGCCTCCGAGCTGATACAGGATGCGCCGAACCGTGAAGTACATGTGGAAGATGTAGAAAGCCCGCACCTGCGGCGGCAGATTCAGCATTGTGTGATCTTTGTCAAATACTTCTCGAGATATTCCGCAACCTGTCGTTGCACACCACACTGCAATGTTAAGCTGCTGTTCCCAGAAAGATGGATCAGGCCCCGCTTGCCATTTTTTTGCGGACGTTTCGAACTTTATCTGTTCCTGGAATATCTCTCTGAACTTTGTTGTAAAATACTGGTCAGGGGAGACATAAATATTGATTGCTTTGTTTAATATTTTCTTCAAACTTGGTGCAGCATCTTGAAATTCAACTGCTGGCGATAAGTGGGAAGGGAAGGCGCCAACGTTGTCAACACCCAGCGCGCTTTTTATGCCTGCACTCCAATATTTGCGGTCTGAACCGAAGACGCTTTGCAGACTGCCTTCACCCTCTTTGTAAAATATTTTAGCTGTTGCTGTGTGGTCCGCCGCTAAAATTGTCTGTGCAGAAAAAGCCGCCCACGCCTTGTCTTGTGCAAGCTTCGCATTGGCAGACTGCGCTCTTTTTTCGAGATAGTCAAACGCAACAGAATCTGCTTGTGTTCGCGCAGTTTTGAAGATGTTCATCTTTTATTATTCCCCATTATTTTTCAATTGAAAATTTGCGCACAACAAAATAAAATGGTTGTGCTTACTATTTCTACGTCTTCTAATCCATGCTTCATCAGTTTTGACAACCCGATTCCAGAGACCACTTTCGTAAGGCTGTTGTCTTGTTTGCTTTATAATTCGTGGTATAATTTGAAAAAAGATGGGGTAATTTCAATGTCTGATCGAGATGGTAAAAATTCTGTTCCCATAACTGTCTCCAGAGGGTATTACACTCTTGGAAGTATTGCTCAAAATATAGCACACTCACACTGAAATAAATACACCTGTTGGTGCAATGGTAATTAACAACTTTGTAAATAAAAAAATAACTCTTGACAGTGACTTAGCCGATTTTCTTGGCATATCCCCCGTATTGATGTTTAGAACTTGAGTCAAGCGGCTTAGAACACAGAGTACTTACTTTGTTCATTGCGACTTGGTTGACGCCAATCAAAATTTGGTAAATGGTAAAGCTTCAACCCTTCTTGCAAAGTTTGACATTAGAGGGGAAGCTTTCGAAAAAGTCCACTATCAAACGGCCGAACAGCAAAACTTTCGTGACGCTTCAACAGGCAAATATGTAAACAGCGTAACGCTTTCAGTCCAAGATGATGACGGTCAGCTTTTTGAATTCAACGATCAACCCCTACAATTCGAATTGCAAATCATTTAAAAAGATAAAATCTGTTTGTATACCATGTCTTCAGCAAATGTTTTGCCAAGTGCACCGCCTATTTATCCAGAGCTTCCCCTGGAAAGAACCAATTTCCGCCTAACTGAGATCAGCAAAATTGAAAAAGAAATTGCAGATGAGGCTGAACATTACAGGCTTGTGTTGAAAAAATACAAGAAAGCTCGGGAAAGTGATTCACTATTCCGTGGTTTCTCTTGGCGCTGTATCTGTCGCCCTGTCTTCCGGGGCCGTTGCAAGTTCACTCACTGGTGTCGGAATTGTGGTTGGTGCGCCTATGGCTGGAATTGCCGCCCTTTCAGGTTTTGCTTCCACAGGCCTGTCAGTTGTTAACAAGAAGCTGGAAAGGAAAGTTAAAAAGCACACGAAAATTCATGCTCTGGCACTTGCAAAGCATAAGTCAATAAAAAGCTCCGTCTCTCAAGCTCTTGATGATAACAATATTTCCGACTCAGAATTCAAACAGATATCTCGTGAAATGCAGAAATATCGTGAACTCAAAGAGAGACTGCGGGAAAATTTCGCGGAAAAACAGACCGATTCGCCACCGGATCTTGAAATGATAAAAAAGCAGGTTCGGCAAGAGTTCCGGCAGGAGCTTCGAAAAAAACTAACTGCGTCCAGCACAAATTTGAACTAAACTTTGAGACAAAAAACACAAAAATCTCTCTCTCTGTTTTAAAAAGATGAGACCAGTCTTCCCCTCTGGTGGCCTTCCCCTGTCCCTTGCAAAAAAAAAATATCCCCAACGCGGGGCACAAATTTAAGAGAGGCAAAACTCACATAGCGAAGTCCAAAATGCTTCTGCTTTTCCACACGATTTTCTGTATTTAGAAGGAACTTTCAACACCCGTTTGGCAGAGCGAGGTGAGAAGGATAACACAGCAAGTTGTAGAGGCAATGCGCGAGGTGGGCTCTGAAAGATCAAATCAAGTGCTTTGACCAACTTCTGTGGCGGAAAAGAACTCACGCTGAAGTTCTTGCTCAATTCAGCCTCTGGTTTTCTTGCCAACCGTGTGCGTGGAGCCATTCCGAGGGCCGACTTTTGTCACCTGGTTCAAATACCTTTTAAAAATTTTTTGTCGTAGCGGCTTTCATCAAACAAAGGGTCGCCGAGAAAGTGTTTGTCTCCATTTTTTAAGCACAACAAACAGAATCCACCCTGTTTGCATTTGATGCATTTTCTTCAAACCGTTGCCTTGACAATTTGTTGGCGTCTGGTGCAGAAAGCAGCAGCTTCTACCTCCTTGTGAATGTCATCCCAGCCAAGAGATGATCTTTCATTGATCCTTGTGATATACTCTTTGAATATTTCTGCTATTAACTCTTGCATGCCCGTTCTTGCTGCAGCCATCGGCAAGTTTTCTTCTTTTCAGGTACGCCCCGTGGGCGACTCAGCAAAAACTTGTCGGAGCTGAGTCTTCCAGACATTTCGAAATCCTGACTTCAGCGATAGGAAGCAATGTGCAAACTGGCTGTTTTTGCCGTTGGGAGCTTTAAAACAGGAAAATAAAACAGTGATGATCAGGTGTTATTTGTTTTCCTCGTGCTTTATTACTAAAAAACATGCGAGCCAGTCAAAATGTGTAGCCTTGGAAAATAAAAAGACTGTTTGCATTCAAATTGGGTGTTTGCATGAACATTCGAAACATACCCCACACATAGCAGTTGACCCCTAAAGATTGCGTTTACATCCTTTTGAAACTCACGTGAGATGGCAGTATTGGTTACTTTGCATTTTCACTGCATAGAATTCTGTCTTACAGTATTCTGTAGTCTACTCTGGGTCCTGGTTGGTAGGCTGCATTTTTACACTGGCGTAAGACGAGAATCAAGAGAGAAGACTGTAAAGGCCCTGGGTACGAATTTAGGAATAACACTGACCCAATCAAGTGCATAACTTTAATTGGCTCCTGGCACTTTCCAAGCAGCTGATGCTATAATCGTGGTGCCAAACATATGAACAAAGATTGATGAACACGCTGTCATTTTTATGATGGAATCGGTTGCCATAGCAACAGCATAACCCTCTAAATACACCCTTAATCTTTACTTTAACTGCTAATAGCTCAGAAGCGAGCTTGTATTAATAAGTTTTGATCAGCAAGACAAGGTGCAACTTTTGGTAAAGCTAAAAAAACGTGTTCATGGAGTTCAGAGCCACCTTAAAGTGACACTGTCGCCCCTGATATATCATGTTTTAATAAGTATGGCCTGTAGCGTGCTGTAATAGTGCTTTATTGTCTTGCAATGGAAGGAGAAAAATGCTAAAAGTGGTGAAATCAAAGAAATATCACCTAAGAAGAAACAATAACTATTGAAAGATTCAAAATTTTACCAGAATTTTAGTTATTTTTGATCCCACATCTAAACATTGTTTTTAATGCAGTATGATGAATAACATAATTCTTTTTATCACTGATATTGGGAATTAGTTTTTCAACTTTTACTTTTTCTGGTGCAAGTGGATAATCATTATGTAAATCATGCAACTCTTCTGGGTATTCCAAATCAACTTCAAGAGCACAACAAGGTATATCTTCCCAAATATTTAGCTGGTAATCATTCATCCATTTAAAATTACCTATTGGCATTTTTTGACTCATTGCCCAACTATACTAACTTAGCGTGTTCATAATCTTCATCACATATATTACAATCATTTAACTTTGAATAAAAGTATTTTTTATCAGGTAACTCAGTCTCTTTAAACTTTTCAAAGCTATCCATGTAATCATATGGATAAACACCCTTTCTTAAAATTAAATTAAATTAAATTTATCACTAAAACATTTTTTAGTTTCTATTAATTGACTTTCTCCTAAGTGCCATAACTTTGTGACAATAACAGTATTAACAAAAATTTTAAGCTCACGATACAACTTTTTGAAGACATGTTTCGGCATGACTCATGCCATCGTCAGTTTAATGTGTTGTTCTGTTTTTCTCTTTACCTTTTTTATTATTGTAAGATACTTTTATATTTTTACTAAAACTAATATATTTTTCTTCATTTCGTGGAATGTAATTAATATTCACAATTCAGTTTTACTCAATTGTTTGATATATAGATGAGAATCGTAACCAGAAGAATTGTGGGCAAATACTGGAATAAAATTAGTTTTTTAAAGTTTAGATTAAAATCATTATGTGCAGCTTCTCTATATTTTCCTGTAAAATGACAATTGTGTCTAACTTTTTCATAATCATACTCTATTTCTTGTTTACAAATCCAACACTTTTTTGCCTTTGCAAACTCTTTCTCTTGTTTTTCTGTCATAACTATATCCTTTGGAAATAAGAAGAATTGTTCATAAATCTCTCTTACCACAAGGTTTATGTTTTCGATACTGAAGCAAAAATTTCATCTTCTGAAGGTTCACATGTAGATATTGGTTGAATAAAAGATTCAAAATCATAAACAACAATAAAAGGATGTTTCATCATATGATTATAGTTCTTAAAATATATTTGTGGTTTCATAAATTTACCATTTATTTTTTTTTAAAAAGGCATATTAGTTTTTACAGCTTCATTATCTTTACAATAAAAATGGTGTTCTTTTAACATTTCTTCACATGAAAAATGATTAAAACATCTTAAACAAAATAATTTTGGGTTTTTATTTTTTGTAACCTCTCTTGATAATAATGCACTAATATTTTTTTATCAAAGCATAATGTTTTACATTATCTATTTCAAATAATAATAAATTAATATTATGTTCTCTTTCATAGATAAACTTACTTACTCTCAAAAGATAAACTTTATTAACATCTCAACCTAAAACAGTAACAGATATATTTTTATTCATATTTTCAAACTTATTCATATTATCTAATTCAACTGGAAACTTAAATTTTTCAGCTTCAATCTTTAATTTTTTATCAATTCTTTCAGGATGGTTAATCATTTAAAACACTGGTTATATTTATTTTTGCTCATGGGTGACGTAATGATGACATCATTCACGAGCTTAGCAGGCAGTCGAATTTCACTCGCTCACTCACTAACTCACTCACTTGATTCTGATTAATTTCTTCATTAAAACCGGATTAAACAGTTTTCTCCTATCCCTCCTCTGCTAAGTATTGCTTTTGTCCTAGGCACTTCATCTTACAGGGTTGGCAGGGCCGGGGTAATTCGCAAGGCCAGGAGACGTGTAGCTTCAAAGAAGTTTATGTTGAGTTTCCCTCTCGCTGGGACTTAAATGCCACAATTGTGGAAAGCGAGATTGAGAAAGAATTGTCAAATACTTTCAGATATGGTCAAACACTGTCAAATGCTAAACAAATGCCAAATAATGTATACGAAATAACAAATGCCAAATACCAAATACTGATCAACTGTGAAACACATGACCTATCAGAAGAGAAATCACTGAAACAGGAGCAGAGCGAGTCTGTTACAGTACCCGAGCAGAATATTGACGCATGTATTAGAAAACTTGAACTTCAAAATAAACATGGAATACCATTCCAGACGTCAAGTAAGTTCAGTTGTAAATACAGTGTTGATAATCCAGATAATCTTGAACTTGCAAATGTACTCGGGAATACCAGAAATATTCAGCTCAGTAAGTGTGCCAATTGCGAACGTCTAGTATTAATTGTAATTTTTGGGCATTTTCGTACCCGTTTTACACTCGTGATCACACATTTAGGGCACTGTGTATAATTGTTTCAGGTTTGCAAATCACAGCCCCCCCCCCCCCCCCCCACCCACAAGACAGGCAGTGCTCGTATGTCTAAGGATACCACAGTCTTTGTTTTTGTTACATTTTTTGCAAATATTTTTTCAAGCAGATCTTTGCTTTCTGGAATGAAATCATTATCTGAAAGTTTAGTCACTGCCAAACGGGTGTTGAAAGTTCCTTGTAAATACAGATAATCGTGTGGAAAAGCAGAAGCATTTTGGACTTCGCTATGTGACAAAGTTTCCCTCTCTTTAATTTGTGCCCTGCACGATATTCGGAATTTGTTTTTGTTTTTGTTTTTTTTGTTGTTTGTTTTTTGCAAGGGACAGAGGCTGAAAGACTGGTCTATTTTTTTAAAACAGAGAGAGAGATTTTTGTTTTTTTTGTCTCAAAGTTTAGTTCAAATTTGTGCTGGACGCCACCAGTTTTTTTCGAAGCTCTTGCGAAACTCTTGACGAACCTGCTTTTTTATCATTTCAAGATCCGGCAAATCGGTCTGTTTTTTCCGCAAAGTTTTCCCGCAGTCTCTCTTTGAGTTCACGATATTTCTGCATTTCACGAGATATCTGTTTGAATTCAGAGTCGGAAACATTGTTATCATCAAGAGCTTGAGAGATGGAGCTTTTTATTGAGTCATGCTTTGCAAGTGCCAGAGCATGAATTTTCGTGTGCTTTTTAACTTTCCTTTCCAGCTTCTTGTTAACAACTGACAGGCTTTTCCTCTGCTAAGTATTGCTTTTGTCCTAGGCACTTCATCTTACAGGGTTGGCAGGGCCGGGGTAATTCGCGAGGCCAGGAGACGGCAATTTCTTTTTCAATTTTGCTGATCTCAGTTAGCCGGAAATTGGTTCTTTCCAGGGGAAGCTCTGGATAAATAGGCGGAGCACTTGGAAACACATTCGCTGAAGACATGGTATATAAAAGTAAGTTAGACCATTAGGTTCCTCGTGGAACAAAGGGCGGACACTGTACTACGCCAGCGGACTCTGTTTGCGGCTGTTCTTTTTGCCGCATTCCAGGTGATGTTGGCTTGTTTGAGCTCCTCTTCTACTGACCTCCTCCAGGTTTTCACTGGTCTTCCCACCCTCCTTTTGCCTTGCGGATTCCACTCCAGGGCCTGCCTGGTTGTGTCAGATGTTGGCTTCCGCAAAGTGTGGCCGATCCAATTCCATTTGCGCCTGGCGATCTCTTCTGGAACGCATTCTTGCCCTGTTCTTGCCCAAAGTTCCCTGTTGCTGATTTTCTCTGGCCAGTATATCTTTAGGATCTTTCTCAGACATTTATTAATGAAGATTTGTAGCTTGTTGGATATGGATCTTGTGACTCTCCAGGTCTCGGAACCATAAAGGAGAACTGACTTCACATTTGTAGTAAAGATTCGTAGCTTGGTTTTAGTGGATATTGATGTTGAGTTCCACACTGGTCTTAGGGTGTTAAAAGCCTGCCTTGCTTTGCCTAATCTGCTTTTTACATCTTCATCCGCTCCTCCGTCTGATGTCACGACGCTCCCTAAATAAGTAAAATTATGAACATCCTCCAGTTCTTCATCTCTCAGCTTGATCTTCTCCAGCCGTTTGCTGTTAGCTCTCATAACTTTGGTCTTTTCTTTGCTGATCCTGAGGCCGGTTTTCTCTGCAGCTAGTGCAAGGTGTTCGGTCTTGGTTTGCATATGTTGCAGATTCTGGGACAGAAGACATATGTCATCTGCAAAGTCCAGGTCATGGAGTTGAGTTGTAAGTGTCCATTGTATACCTGTTTTCCCCTGACTCTCTACCTCTCTTATAATCCAGTCAACAACCATTATGAAGATCATTGGTGACAGCAAGCAGCCTTGTCAAACTCCCGTGTTCATTTCAAATGGCTCTGACAGCTTCCCGTTGTGGATAACTTGGCAGGACGAGGCTTCATATAGCTCCTGGATCAGTTTGATAAATTTTGGTGGAACTCCATAATGACCCACGAGTTGCCAGATGACGTTCCTGTCAACACTATCGAAAGCTTTTTCGAAGTCGATAAAGTTCATGTATAATGCAGTCTGCCATTCTGTAGATTGTTCGATTATTATCCTCAGGGCTGCAATATGATCGATGCAAGATTTGTCTTTCCTAAACCCTGCCTGCTCACAACACAATTTGCGATCTAAGGCATGTTTCAGCCTCTCAAGAATGATTCGGCAGAAAACCTTGCTGGGGACTGAGAGGAGCATGATTCCTCTCCAATTCTTGCAGAGCCCCAGATCCCCTTTTTTAGGCAGCTTGACAAGGTAACCATTCTTCCATTCGGTTGGAACCCTCTCTGTCTCCCAGATCTGAAGAAAAAGCGGGTGTAACATGGCTGTTGTAGTTTTCGGGTCTACTTTGAGAGCTTCAGGGGGGATACCGTCTGGACCTGCTGCTTTCCCATTCTTTAGCTGCTTCAACGCTCGCTCAATTTCTGCTTTAGATGGTGGGTTAACAGTAACATTGAGTAAGCGCTCTTCAGTAGCAGTGATGTTCGGCATTTCTGTGGGAGGTGGTCTATTCAATATGTCTCGGAAATGCTCCACCCACCTTGCTCTTTGTTCTTGTTCTTCAGTGACGATAACGCCGTCCTTGTTCTTAACTGGCTTTGGCGGTTTGCTTCTCTTTCCCTTCATTGTTCTGGTTATGTCGTATAGCCTTTTCATATTTCGCTGTCCTTCTGCACTTTCTGCTTCTGTGGCGAGAGTATCAAAGAGTGCCTTCTTGTCTTTCTTAGCACTTTTCCTTACATCCTTATTGAGTTGCCAATACCTTGAAGTTAGGTTGCTCTTCTTGGCTTGCTCCTTACATCTGTTAATTTCGACTTTTAACCGTTTCCTCTGTGTGATCAGATTCCATGTCTCTGCCGAAAGCCACTCTTTCTGGCTTTTTCTCCTTTTTCCCAGGACTTCGTCACAAGACTCTTGCCAGGTGTGTTTCAGTGCTGTCTAGTGACTGTCTACGTCTTCCTCCACAAATTCAAGGGCTGAGTACCTATTCTTTACTGAGCAGCTGAATGTTTCTGCTATCTCTTTGCTCTTCAGGTTTTGGATGTTGTATTTGTAATGTGGTGTACATGTGCGGTCTTGGTTGGCCCTAAGTTTCACTTTTATTATCCCAAGCAGAAGATGGTGGTCAGAGGCAACATCGGCCCCTCTTGACTCTCACATCTATAAGGCTCCTCCTCCACTTTCTGCCAATTGCGATATGGTCGATTTGGTTAGATGTTCTACCATCAGGGGAGATCCAGGTGGCTTTATGTATGGTTTTGTGGGGGAAAATGCTGCCACCAATAACTAGATCGTTGAAAGCCCACAGGTCGGCAAAACGCTCTCCATTTTCACTTCGGCAGCCTAGTCCATGGCGCCCCATAATCCTCTCTCTGCCCGTATTGTCCGAGCCTATTTTAGCATTTAGGTCCCCCATGAGAATTTTGATGTCACGTCGGGGTGTATGATCTAAAACACCTTGGAGATTGTCATAGAATTCTTGTTTTAGCTCATCAGTAGTGTTGTTGGTTGGGGCATAGCAGTTTATGAGGGTGACGTTTCTACCCTTAGAGTTGAAGCGTGCAGTGATGATCCTTGGTGACACAGGGGCCCACTCAATCAAGGCTTTTGCTGCGAACTTGCTCATCATAAAAGCCACTCCCTCTGTGTGTGTGTGCTGCTCATTTTCATGTCCAGAGTAAACCAGCTGTTCTCCTGTTGCTAGTGTTATGCGACCAGCTCCATTCCATCTGCTTTCACAGATTCCAAGCACCGCGATGTTATAGCGACGCATTTCGTTTGCCACTTGTGCGGCTTTACTTGTCTCATACATAGTGTGGACGTTCCAGGTCCCTATCCTTGTTGTAGCCTTCATCAACAGAAGAGGTATCGGCCGTCTGGCTCCCGGCGGGGTTTCACCAGATGTTGTCATGTAGCTCTCGGAGGAGGTCTCTTCACGAGTCAGGCTGGTCTTGCTCAGTACTGTTTCCGTTTCTGTAATCAATTCGATCCACTGGTGGGTGATTGGCCCAGTCAGCTTCAACAGGGTCCCCGTTAGCCAGCACGTTTCAGGATAGATCCAGGCAGGCCTTCATGGCTACCGTAGCGGCCCGGGAAGGTTAACTTCCCGCCATACATCACCCTGCCTAGCAATCCCCTACTTTGCCTGTTTCCACCTCCTACGACATGGATGTGGGGATTGGGCTTTAGGAGGTGACATGGTATATAAGCAGATTTTATTTTTTTAATGATTTGCAATTCGAATTGTAGGGGTTGACAGCATTACGCTGTTTACATTTTTGCCTGTCGATGCGTCACGAAAGCTTGGCTGTTCGGCCGTTTGATAGTGGACTTCTGCGAAAGCGTCCCCTCTGATGAGATAAGGGATGAAGCTTTACCATTTACCAAATTTTGATTGCGATCAATTAAGTCGCAATGAACAAAGTAAGTACTCGGTGTTCTAAGCCGCTTGACTCAAGTTCTAAACATCAATATGGGGGATGTGCCAAGAAAATCGGCTAAGTCACTGTCAAGAGTTATTTTTTTATTTGCAAAGTTGTTAATTACCATTGCACCAACAGGTGTATTTATTTGAGTGGGCAGCGTGATATCAAATATATTTTGAGCAATACCCTCTGGGGACAGTTATGGGAACAGAATTTTTACCATCTCGATCAGACATTGAAATTACCCCATCTTTTTTCAAATTATGCCACGAATTATAAAGCGAACAAGACAACAGCCTTACGAAAGTGTCCTCTGGAATCGGGTTGTCAAAATCGATGGTGCATGGATTAGAAGACGTAAAAATAGTAAGCACAACCATTTTATTTTGTTGTGCACAAATTTTCAATTGAAAAATAATGGGGAATAATAAAAGATCAACATATTAAAAACTTCACGAACACAAGCAGATTCAGTTGCGTTTGACTATCTTGAATAAAGAGCGCAGTCTGCCGGCAATAACGCGAAGCTTGCACAAGAGAAGGCATGGGCGGCTTTTTCTGCACGGTTTCCGAGGGCTGACAAAAGGAAATTTGAAGCACAAACAATTTTAGCGCTGGACCACACAGCAACAGCTGAAATATTTTACAAAGAGGGTGAAGGCAGTCTCCAAAGGGTCTTCGGTTCAGACCCCAAATATTGGAGTGCAGGCATGAAAAGCACGCTGGGTTTGAATGACGTTGGCGGCTTCCCTTACCAGCTATCGCCCAACACAGAAAAAAGTTTGCTGCTGGTTCCAGCCATTGAATTTCAAGATGCAGCGCCAAGTTTGAAAAAAATATTCAACAAGTCAGTGGATATTTATGTCTCCCCTGACCGGTATTTTACAACAAAGTTCAGAGAGATATTCCAAAAGGAACAGATAAAGTTCCAAACGTCAAAGCCCGCAAAAAAATGGCTAGCAGGGCCTGATCTATCTTTCTGGTAACAGCAGCTGAACTTTGCAGTGTGGTGTGCGACGACAGGTTGCGGAATATCTCGAGAAGTATTTGACAAAGATCACACAATGCTGAATCTGCCGCCGCAGGTGCGGGCTTTCTACATCTTCCACATGTACTTCACGGTTCGGCGCATCCTGTATCAGCTCGGAGGCATCCAAAGCTTGAGCGCGTTGCCGGACGACCCAACATTCAGTCAGATCAACAACCATTACGACATGGCGTCTTACAAAAGATTGTGCGCAGAGTTCAGCGTTCCCTCGTCAACCGATCTCCGCTTCACACGAGGTCCAAACCACGGGCTGGGGAGCGTTTACATTTATTGCTGCGACCCTTTCATACTGGACGTGCCCTATCCATCGGCAAAAGCAAAATTCGACGACAACGACCCAAAGGCGTCAGAAAAAGGAATTTTAGTATGCTTCATAAGAAACGACGCCGCAGAAGAGCAATTCAATTGGTTCGCGCCCAAAACCTCGGCAGGTTTGACCCAGGCGGGTTTGTCGCGAATAAACCAGTTGATAGAGGCCTTTGTGTATTGCATTTTGGGCGCGCAAGTCCACATCCGCAGCAGCATCCTGGGCGATGGGGGGCGCGCAAAGGAGGCGCAGAGCGAGTTCCTCGTCTTGGTGGAAGACGTGATAAGGCAGCCTGACCCGGGGGCCTGGCTGATGCCGGTGCGGTTGGTTTTAAACAGAGAAAGCTCAAACAAGCGAAACCGGGTATGAAGCTGGGGGTCAACGACGGGGCAAACAAAAGCACAAAAAAAGCAGCGCTTCGGCTGATGGACGGCGGGAAAACGAAAATAAACCCGCCAAACAGTCACCCTTCGAATCCAATTCACAAAGCAGCAGTGACAAAATAATAGCCAGCCCCTGTCTGCCAACAGCGGCAGAAGAGGGAACAAACGAGACCCTGAATGTTTATGTGCCCCAGCTGTGTGAGGATGAAGTCCTCGTGCCTGGCTCGCTCACACTGCTTTTCAACATCGACTAGTCTGGAGGGGACCCCAACAACTTCCTCGTTCAAAATGTTGGGCACGCTCTGGTCGACAAACTGGTTGTGAAGTACACAGGCACCGCGTTGCAGGACACGGTGGGGTATGACATCTTCAAGATCTGGGAGGACCTTTTCCTCTTGCAAGAGGAGCGGGACAACATGCTGCTCGATGGAATTCAGAGCGAGGACCTCTGCAAGATCCGCTTGAACGCTGAGGATAAGAAAACCAAGGATGTCGAAACAGAAAACGCGCTGAACAAGGTTTTCGGCTCAAAATACTGAATCAGATTGGACCACCAGATCCTGACCGACCACGGAGTCTTTTACCCCCAAGCTCTTTACCACGACCTCTTGTTTGAGACCCTTGCGCCGGCCTCACAGGTTGTCAAAGGCTCTGACCCAACAAAACTGAAATACAAGCTGACAAACATCCAGCTTGAGTATGAAATGATCAGAAGCAAGACTCTGGCAGAAGACGCGGACAGTGTTTATGCCGCTGGCAAGGAATTCATGTACAATCACGTGATGCTTGATCAGATCATCACCTTTGCAAAAGCCAAGGAAAGGATTAACCTCAGAGTCAACCCCCAGAGAAGGTCCCTGAAAGGAATCCTTCTCCTGTTCATCGAACCTTACGCTCCAGGAGCCAGAGATATAGAAAAGTACTTTAACCCTGGCCAGACGAAAGTCACCGTCACGGTGAACGGCTCGCCTAACATGCTGTACAACAACGGCATCTTATACAGGGACATGTGGCAGATGGCACGTTGCTTCTTTCCCCAGACAAAAACGCAACACATGAATCTGAAAAAGTTCTACAGCGATGACAAGTTCGGTCTTTTGATCGATCTGCGCTCCATGGCAGATCAGTCGCTGCACGGCAGCGGCACGCACCTCGTAAACACCCAAGACGGGGTACAGCTTGAGCTCGAGAGGAATCAGGCAATGTGAACTGCTAAGTCTTTGTTATCAGTGACTCGCAGATGAACATATTAAAACAGCAATTGGAATCTGTGCAATACTGATATAGAAATGAACCAATACATCCCGTTCATTGCTCTCATTCTGGGTCAGACGAATTCAGGCAAATCACAGTTTGTGGTGGACCAGATCTATGGCCCTTTTCGTGACAAGTTCGACAACATTGTGTTGATCTGCCCGACATTCGCGCACAACAAAACCTACCACCGAATTGTTGAAGATGATCCACGAATGTTTATGATAATATGCGCGCAACACGGGGTGGAAATTTGGTTGAAGCTCGTTGCCTGGCTTTTCGAGGGCACCAACACGCTCATAATCCTCGATGACTGTGCAGCCTCGAAAGATGTGAAAGGGCGCACAGGCCAGCTGGAAAATCTTGCCTTTTCTGCTCGACATATTGGCATCGGCGTTTGGGTGCTGACACAGAAGATGACCAGCATAACAGCCTCCTTCCGGGAGAATGTGGCGGCGGTCGTTCTCTTTTACACCCCCACGGCCAAGACCACGAAAGCCATCTTTGATGATTACGCCGGGGAACTCTCCCAGGATGAGTACAAAGGTCTTATTTCAAAGCTTAAAGCTCAAAAGTTCGCTCATCTCGTGTTCTCGCTTCGGCACCCCTACGGAGTTATTTTGAATTGAAAAAATGAAAGTTGTATATAAAAATGGCAGAAGAGCATGCAATCGCATAAGTTAAGAACCTGCTGGAAGCCGAGCCGTCGAGCGGGCCAGCTGTTGTTGTGGCAGGCTCCGTGCCTGATATTCCTGCTCTTCGTGAGCAGCTGGTCGTGCTGGTGTTGACAGGAAAAGCCAAAGATGCCATTGGGGTGCAGTTAACACACAAGCAGGTGAAGCGCCTGAGTGACAAAGATGTTGAGCAATACACCAAACGGTACGAGACCTACGTGGGCTCAAAGACAACTGACAGCTTGATCGACAGCTTCATTTTTCTTGTGACCAAAGGGGTCGGAATGGTCGTTTACGTAGATGACATCGAGGCTTATCAAAAAGAACTCAGAAACGACTACATCATCAACAAAGAGCTCTCCAACCTGACCGGCAACATGGCTTTAAAGTGCGGCTGTTATCTTGCTGTGGCCAACGCGGCGCTGATCACCGCAAAACACCTTTTGAAACACAAAGGAGAAGCGGAAGCTGTGCAAAACTCACCAACAATTGAATAATTACTTTGCATTATTAAATAATTACACAGAAATAGTCGGCAATTCCTCACAAAAATTATTTTTCTCAATTAAATATATTTTGTTTTATAAGTATGTCTGAAGAACAGCAACCAACCGCTCAAGCACAGATGTCTGAAGAACAGCAACCAATCGCTCAAGTCTCACAGGCAACTTCACAAACTCCGGCAACAAGGCCTGCCAAAAATCCCAAGCGGGTAGCTGCTGGCAAAATGGTTGCTGAAAGAACACGGTTGGCCCGCGACGCGCAGGAAAAAGCCGTAGCCGAGGCTTCTATCATAATTGCAAAAGAAAAAAATTCTGCACCTGCTCCGCCGGTTCCAGAAACCGCGCCACCGCCTGCTGATTCCAAATGTTCTCAGCACAAACCAATGGATCTCTATCATTGGAATTGGCGCTACACTTGTTACGACTTATGTCAAGCGTGAAGACATCCGAGCCTTTTTTAAGGCACGGGCACCGGCAGCACCGGAAATGCCACTTCCGATGCAAGCATCCCCCAAAGGTATTCGCCCAATGGATTAAAGCGGCAAAAAAATTATTTCAAAAAAAATCATTTGAATATATACCACAGTTAAAAAACATCGCAACAGTTTGCACAAAGGGGGACTACCAACGGTTAAAAAACATCGCAGCAGTTACAGGTATTGGTTTTGGTTTGGGGGTAATCACGTACGAGTGCCTTAAAACTGGCAGTTGTTTAGCCAAGAAGCCTGTTTTCGAAGAGGAGGAAAAGCATGAAGAGGAGCAATTGCGTAATTTAAAAGATGTAGAAAAATTAATAAAAACAATAATAAAAATAGGAAGACGAGTACACAAAAGAAGATCTAAAAAGATAATAAAATCAATGTTGGCGAGTGTATAATTTCAATTTAAATATTTTTCTCTTCTATCTATAACCAACATGTCCGACAACAAGCTCGTCAAAATCGTCATGGATGCCGCCACTCTTACCGGCCTCACTGCTGGCATAGGCTGGGTTGCCAAAAAAACGTTCAAGAAAAGTTTTACAGGTGACCCTTCTAATTCTATCGAAAACTATGCAATGTTCACAGCTGTGATGGCGGGGAGCGTTGCGCTCAAAAAGTACCTGGAGGTCCAGAAAATCCTTCCCACCAACGCCTAGTTTGAAAAAATATATGTAAGAAAAAAATGGCAAGTGTCGCGATTATGGCTGGCGGGGCTGTGGTGAACGCAGCGGCTTTCATCGGCGGTAATTATCTCGCAAGGGCTTTTGGGGGTGGTGACAAAGCAGCGCTAGAAGAAAAAGTGTGCCATGATAAAGATCTCGAGGCGTACCAAGCTGCGTACGCAAAATACGCATGTGACCGCACCAAACTTCCTGACTGGATTGCGACAAATGCGCAAATAAAGGAGGAGGCCAAGCAGAACTTCACAACCACTTACTACGCCTTCAAACTCTACAACAGGGTGCACCCTGAAGAACGGATGGCACCTCCCAAAGAGCCAAAGTTCTCTGATTTCTATCAGCTGAGCGAGCAGCAGAAAAGGGGTGAACTCGTGTTCGTGGGCGCCGGGGCGCTCGCTCTGGGCTACGCAGCCTTCCGGTTCCTTTAAACTTTTCTTTTATACAGCGTGATGGATGCCAAACTCGCAAAGATATACTACGGCCCGGAGGGATATTGGAAAGGCCTTGCCGCTATCAAAAAATTATCCGAGGCTGCCAAGGTGCCAGAAGACACTGCAAAAAAGTGGCTGGTCGAGCAAGCCCTCTGGAAGATATACCTGCCCGCTCCGAGGTGCATTACTCGGCCAAAATTCGACATTTCCACACCCAACACGGTCCACCAGGCGGACCTTCTTTTTCTGCTACACGACAAAGTGCCCCGCGGGCGCAAAGTTTTCAAATACGCGCAGACTGTTGTCGATGTGGCCAGCCGCTACAAAGAGGCCGAACCCTTGACCCAGGCCTTTCAGAATATTTACAAGCGCTCGCCCCTCCAATGGCTTAACTGCTCCAGGATGACCCCGGACGCGAATTCATGGGCGCCGTTAAAAAAGACAAGGTAAATCACAAAACGAATATCCGGCGCGGGCGCGTTGACATTCACCGCGACCAGGCCATTGTTGAACGTTTCAACCTCACCCTTGCCAAACGGTTCTTCGGGTACCAGCACGCCGTGGAAAGCGACTCCCTCCTGGCGAGCGGTCCACCGCGTGGGTGAAAAGACTTCCTGAAGTTGTTGCTGCTTTGAACAACGAAGTCACCCGGGTGACGGGTATATGCTTTGGGACAACTTCGTTCGGCACCTTTTTGGGCGCAAGTGCTCTGGAATCTCTATATCGACTTCGGCAAATCCGAACCATTTTCCTTCTTTGAGCCTGCGCGTTAGCTCTGGCACCACCACCTCCTTTTGGGAGTCGTCGTCTTAGGCGTAGTGGGTGACACTTTCCTTCCCGCAAGGCATTTCTCTCAACATGGTTGAAAGGTAGAGGGCATTGGCGTCGCAACCCAAGATCTCTTTGCAAAGACGGAGTCTTCGAATTGGTGGGATCTTATCTTTGTCACCCCGACTTCGTGGTAGCGCGTGAACACGAGGCTCGGGCCTCCGACCACAGCTCCTTTCAACATCTCGTACGCTTCTTCGCCTGGACTGTAAAGCTCCACAACTTTCTCGACTGCTAGCTCGGAGTAAGTAATGCAAACTCACCCCCAGGACACTGACCGCATCTTTCAAGATGTCGATTCCTTTTTCGGTGTAGAAGGCCCGCATCTTTTCTAAAGCCTCAAGGCCAGGTGCGACGTCAAGATTGTTGTAGTAGCGCAGCCAGTCCGCGAAGGTGAGCATGACCTTTTCTTTGAACAGGTGCTTACACCCCTCCCATTCTTCTCTCGTGAGCACGTGGTCGCCCTTCAGGTGTGAGTACCACGCTGGGTAGTCTGGGAGCCCTGGATAGTAGAGCTTTTGGGGCGAATCGAACCACTCATATGGAAACCATGATTTCTCTGATATTCATTCGTAGGCTTTTATCCAGTTTTCTTAGCTGGTCCCAGGGCCAAGATAGTTTGTTATGTCAAGGAAACGGAAGCCCCAGGTGAACAAGAACATTATCTTGTTTCCTTTTTTTGCCACTCTGACTTTGCCGGTTGTGTCGGCTAGCTGCTCCACAAAGTGGCTTTTGATCAGGTTTAGATCATAACTGCCCGAGTTGAACCCAACGACTGGCACCTGGTTGCACCATTCATCAATTTTTAGCGCTTTTGGAAGCAGGCACACGTCTTCTGGCAAAAACTCCGCCCCTACTTGGGCCCGGATGTTTTTTCCGCGTCTCTCCAGCTCTTCCATAAACTTGCAAACCAGGTCAGCGGGGTCTCTTTCACAGATGTGGGTGGGCTCTCTCGAGAGAGTGTCGCCAATGCTCACCGAGATTGGCACGTGCGCGTACGCTCCTTCCGCTGATTATTGTAGCCGTACGCCTCTAAATCGTAATCGTAAATTTAAGATAGCTTTTTGTTGTTTTGGCCTGCGGGGGTTCGGTGTCGATTCCCCCAACTTCACATGCCCAAGCCTCGATAACGCGGTAGCCGGCCTTCTGGAGCACTATTGTGCGCCTCTGCGTGGCCATGAACCTATCTTCGCGCATTTGGTCGAAATGGGTTATGATTTTGTCATGATCGTGCGGGAAACATTTTCGGCATCCTTGCCAGTGGCAGCCATGATATTGAAATACGGTCTTTGTTTCATGGTTGTAACCGGTCAACCCACCTCTCACCTCTGTGTCCACACATTGCGTGGTGAATGTGAATTTTCCGCCACTTGGCTTCATGGTCAAGCCACCGAAGCGATTCTGGGGAAGAGGTATGTTTTGGATAAAAAACCTTCTCAAAAGCTGTCTGCGGGGATTCGATTTTCGCCCGGGCAATCAATTATCGTATTCCCTTGGGCACACGTTTGGGCATGCCGTTGAAGATTGTGAACTCGTGTGAATCTCGCACGGCAATCCACACATGCATACGTTTTCGCAAGCTTTATTATGTCTTTTATGACAAAGGCACGCCCCTCGTAAATACCGATTGTCAGAATGTTTGTCAGCTTGGCCGGCGGGTTTCTTCTAATATGCCAAACCACTTCATTGTTTTCTCCCCGTTCAGGCTCATAAACCTTTATGCCAAGCCAATCTGAAAAACCGACCTCCTTATTTTGATGCCTTTCAACCTTATCTAATTCATCAAGAGATGTTTTTGGACAGTCGTTTGGAACAGTTTTGAGTTTGAAGAAACTCTTGGCAAGCTCATGAGCTGCTGCTGTACTTCGATGTGGTAGCGAGCCTCGGTGCACAGCAATGCAGCACCAGAGGCACAAATTATCACTATAGGTATCCAGCGCCACCATTGACCTGCCATGTGCAAGGTTGCGTAGCCAGTCTGGCAAGGGGCCTGTGCCCAACAAAGGCTGGCGGTAAAGCACAACCTTCACAAAGACATCAGAATAGCCCCTGAACACCCACTTTGTGTCATGTCTTTCGATGTCATCAATTTGCAGACGCACCTCCTCCTTTCCATTCAACCAGTTTTCCGCTTCAGACAGTTCGCTTATCCAAGGCGACCCCCTGGAGTTTTTATAAAACAAGATGAGGGTTCCATCCTCGATGTTTTGCAACCAATAAGAATAGTTGTGCCTCAGATACAAGGATGTGTTAACTCTCTCTCGATTCTTTTCCATAATAATTTCCATCGCCCTTCCAGTTCTTCCGTCAACCTCTGGTTCTATATTAAAGAATCTTTCAAGGGTTTGTCGGTAGTTCTCCCTCGATTTTACTTTCTGGGCAGGGATTGGATCAAACATCTACAGGATGCTTTTTCTTGCCACCTTTTTTGCCTTGGGGGCACTCTTGGTTGGTATGGTTTTGGAGTAGAGGTTTGATTTGGTGCTTTTGGTTATCCGGCGGGATGCGATCATCAAACACATTTCTGCTTGTATTTGTTCTAGCATTTTTTCAAATGTTTCTTGATCAATTTCCGCTAGTTCTTGTTCTTAATTCTGCCACGTTTCTGTTCCAATTTCCTTTGCAGCCATCAATGTGCAAGAAAATAATTGAGTTTCTTTTGACAAGTATGCAAATCTCTAATTGTGTGCCTTTTAATGACAGGTATGCAAATCTCTAACTGGTTGTTTTTTTAATGACAGGTATGCAAATCTCTAATTGCGTGCCTTTAATGACAGGTATGCAAATCTCTAACTGGTTGTTTTTTTAATGACAGGTATGCAAATCTCTAATTGCGTGCCTTTAATGACAGGTATGCAAATCTCTAACTGGTTGACATCAGCTCGTGCAAAACACGCTCAAAATTTTTCTTTGCCTTTTTTTGTTTGCGAATAAGCTGTTGTTTGAGTGTCCTCCCGCCGCAAGAAAGACATAGACGGTAATCACACAAAACGCCAATGCCACAGTTGCGGCATGGTGTGGGCCTTTTCATTCCCTTTTTGATTTGAAAGTTATGGTGCCCGCAACATTCTCCGACACACTTTTTTCCACAATTCTCCTTCCGATTACGCATCAACCACTTGCAGTTGTTTGCTCCGCACATTGTGCTGTTTGGAAGGTACCGCTTCTTTCTAATTGCCGGAACTGCCAATGGCCAGGGGGTTGTCCAAGTAGTAAAGCATGAGGAAAACAAATACACACCTGATTCACCGTTTTATTTTCCTGTTTTAAGGCTCCCAACGGCGAAGTTTTGTTTGCATATTTGCTTACTCATTTGGTGAAGAGAGATTTCGCTTCCCCCATGGGCGACTAAGCACCGACTTGTCGGAGCTGAGTCTTCCAGACATAGGAAGCAATGTGCAAACTGGCTGTTTTTGCCGTTGGGAGCTTTAAAACAGGAAAATAAAACGGTGATGATCAGGTGTTATTTGTTTTCCTCATGCTTTACTACTTTTTTTAATGGCTTGCATTTTGTTTATGCCTCGTAAGTCTGCCTCGCATGGCTCACATGTTTTTTCATGCCTCCCAAGTCTGCCTCGCATGGCTTGCATTTTTTTCATGTCTCCTAAGTCTGCCTCGCATAGCTTGCATGTTTTTTCATGCCTCGCAAGTCTGCCTCTTATGGCTCGCATGTTTTTTTATGCCTCGCAAGTCTGCCTCGCATGGCTCACTGGCTGGCATATTGTATACACTGAAAGATTTCTATCCCTTCTTGAGGCATTCAGAAACACAAAACGCATAGGGAGTAGGAAACAAAATGAACAAGCAAGACTTCCTCGTCAAAACAAAACATTGAGGACTGACTAGCCTTGCTTTCATGCGTCTCGTCCCGGGCAACGTCACTGTCACTTGATTACAATTAAAAAAGATGAAAATTAACTTGTTTAGTTGCAACTGAGAGGGGTTTTCCTCAAGGCATAACTTAACCTTGGTTACTTTGTTTGATTTTTGGTTTTGACTACTGCAAACAAATTTTCCAGGAAAAAGAGGTGCTAGGAAACCAAAGGAAAAAACAAACAAAAACAGGATCTTCTTTCTTTTGAATTGCTCTATTTCCTAGAGATTTGGTCCAAATTTGGTCCAGAAATGTAAACTTGACCCCAAAGTCACCATAGGTTGGTTATACAACTAAATCCCCAGAGTCCCTTTTAAATTTCAAGTGTAAACAAAATGGGCACCACCAGTGCCTCTATCTTAATGCACTGTAACATAGATTCATTTTCATCAAGCAGATTTTAGCTGGTCATATTTAGATCCACCAAGCTATTCAAATGTCTTCTTATGTAAAATCTACCTTTGTGTTGGGAATGACAAGTTGATGTTCTATAACCTAGGTTGATAATGCAGAGCTTGCATAACTACAATAATTCTGTTAAGTAATAAAAGAGTTGTAGTTGGGTTCCTGAGATGTTTTAGCAATGCATGATTTCCAAGATCAATGTCAAGTTCAAGGGCAGCGAAGTAAGAAGATGGCTTGTTGGAAAATACACCATGCTCAGTGCGATAATGCGTTTGTTGTTATTTTCTTTGAAACAATGTATAATAAAACAACTATTAGATTCGGTTTTTGTGATATACAGAATAATCAAGGTCTTGGTTAGTGTTATCAGCACATGAAAAGCCTGCAAAAATCCAGGCCGTCAATGGGATTTGAACCATGACCTCCATGAATACAGGTGCAATGCTCTACCAAGCCATATATTGGGAGAGAGGTCAATTACTGAGGTATTTTTGTCATATTTTATACAACAATGAACGTTATACATGAGCCCAAGTAACTAAAATCAGTTTATAACATGTACATTTTCCTATATTATTCTATTTTAACAAAAAATGGTAACTTCGACATTTAAACTTGCAGGGTAAATAAGCAAACATTAATGATTAAAGAAACAAGAAAATGAATGAAAAAAGGTAAATCGATCCTCTTGTAACACCCATAAATGAGTAGCATGCAGCACTTCGTCTGTTTTAGTTTTTTCAATATTGTAAGCATTGTTTTGTCTTAAATTTAAAAAAAACTACATCAAAAAGAGATCTTGAAGACAACTTACTAAAACAAGTTACATCAATTTCTTCAGTCATGCAGAACCTGAACCAAAACTTCAAACAGATGATGCAAACACTCACCTTCGGGAATTGCAGTAAGATAAAATATCAGAAACTTCCTTGGTGGTTTTTGGCTTCAAAAGCAGTTTACTTGTTCCTCTGTTAAGGGAATTTAAAAAATCTGAGCCAAGTCCATTTATAGGAGAAACAATAATGGACATATTAAACATAAACTGCTCAAGTGTTGATTGCTTTGTTCATTGATAATCTAAGTTCTGAACATATGACAGGTTAATAAATAATGACTGCCAGCAGGACATCTATTGAGCTATTTACAACAGTCTGTTCATGTCATCCCTGGGTTTTTCCTCCCAAACATAAACTGCTCGAGTGTTGATTGCTTTGTTCATTGATAATCTAAGTTCTGAACATATGACAGGTTAATAAATAATGACTGCCAGCAGGACATCCATTGAGCTATTTACAACAGTCTATTCATGTCATCCCTGGGTTTTTCCTCACAAACATCACATTGCTTGTATAACTCCTGTAGGCTAAGTGGCAAACAGTAAAACCACGAATTAATTAAACTAGACATTGAGCCAACTAGAAGGACAGGGCAGAGAGTCTGTGTAAACTAGGTACAGTATTCTGCAAAAGTAATGCAAGCGATAATCGCTGAATGTTGCACTTTGTTCTCGTGATTTATCGTTGAAAAATCACCAAGATATTGCACGAATCGGCCAGCATTAAAATGTTAAATCAGTGATAAATCGTCGCAATCTTCACGATATTTCGCTTTAACATCTTTTGAGCGAAAAATCATTGATCATTGTAGCGAAGTTCGCTATAACAATATATTGTAGTGAAGCCGTTGTGTATGATGAGTTAGTGTTGAATGTAATGAACACAGGCGAGCAATAACTGGTTCAACAAACTGTAAACCTTTGCTTCAGAAAAGCTCTTTATGCTTCCAAGTTTACTTCAACTTCTTGCAAATATTGTCGCTTTTTGGCATAAGTTTACATTCATTCAAACACAACATTAACTACTGCTAGATAGCGATGGGAAAATATCACTTGATCTCACAGATTTTCCTTTCTTGCCGCCATAATCAGTGGTTTCGCTAACAGCATCTGCTATGATTGGTTAGTGGTTGCCATGGAAATGAAAACAAATTACCAGTTGCTCATTCATGCTATCTCACTCGAAATGCGAAAAGATGACCAGATGACCAGTCGCAGAATCAAGAAAAAGCTGGCTAAACGTGGGAGAGATGTGAGTTTGTCTACCGTGCAAAGAGCTCGGACGCAACTTGGCTGGACTTAACAGCAGACCATTTACTGTCAGCTCATTCGGGATGTCAACAAAACGAAGCGGTTGGAGTTCGCGCAAAGAGTTCTGGAAAGTGAAGACACCTTCCACAATGTAATTTTCAGCGATGAAAGCTCTATCTCGCTAACGCAGTATCGCCGCACCTGCTACAGAAAGGTAGACGAGCCAGCAAAGCGCAAGCCCAAACCCAAGCATCCGCTGAAAGTACATGTCTGGGCAGGAATCAGCAAAGGTTTGCATCTTCGATGGCATTATGGATGCTGATCTCTTCTGCAACATCTTAGACTCTACACTTGTTCCCTTCATCCGGGAGAAGCTTCCAGATCACTGGTTTGTCCAGGATAAAGACCCGAAGCACACGCCCAGACGGGCGCAAGCCTTGTACGAGGAGAAAAACATAAACTGGTGGCGTGCTCCCCCAGAAAGTCCTGACCTACATCCCATCGAGAACTTGTGGCATGAGCTCAAGTTTTACTTAGAATCAATAGTCAAGCCACATAACAAACAGGAGCTTGTGGATGGAATCAAGAAGTTCTGGGAGAGGAAGGTGACTGCAGAGAAGTGTGTCAATTAGATGGATCATGTGCTGTACAAAGGGATTCCAGCTATCATAGAGTCTGGAGAAGCTGCAACGAAATTTTAAAACGGCTCTTTTAGGACACCCCTCCCCCGCTACATAACCAAAATGAACGACCGAGGGCCTGGGCATGGGTACTTTCAATGACGTTTTCTCAAAATCTACCCATGACCCCAATCAACACTAAAACGTTGTGTGGAGATTGGATTCCAATTACTCACACGGCAAGTTGCTGTTATTACCGAGCGTCAAATCCCAATAGAAAAACACATAACATCCTCCTTTTGATCATACTGCCCACCCAAACAGCTGCAGTTAACCAGTTCTCCACTCTGGTATGAAACTTGTTGCAGGAATTCAGGAGTTTTCAATTGGGTTGTTTTACTGAAACCTGGACAGGTATGTTCGATCGATTTGACATGCTTTAGCTAACAAGTTTAATTTAATATTATTTTATCTCCTTAAAGGAAGACACTATCTCAATAACTAACTTGTAGCGAAGATGATTCTTCATTACCGTAAAAGGTCTTTGAAGAAGTGCACATTTGTTTCACAGAGAATCGACGATATCTCTCTGAGCAGAAACAATGTACTGCTAAGCTAGTGAGAACGATATATTGCGACACGCATAAGATATATCGCTAAGAAGGAACGATATATGGCTGAGCAAGAAAGATATATCGCTAAGCATGAAAGATATATCGCTCACAGAAAACGATATATCGCAATGTGTGAACGAGATCTCTCTGACAAGAAGCGATATCTCGCCGAGAAATAAAACAATACATGTTACAATATATTGCTCGATATATCATTTAAAGTTAATTAGCGTTAAATGTCGCCGATATGTCGCGATATTTGTCGATTATCGTTTGCATTACTTTGCACAATACTGTACATTACTTTTCTTCTGTGGGGAATATTAATTACACATCCATGTAAGGTTTCAGAGAACCCTATGCTTTTCTTTGTGGTAAAATTGTTTAACAGAACTAAGCACTATACCAAAACTCAAGTTGTTTGTTTGTAACATTATACTTTAAGTAAATTTTCTTCAAAACACTGCAACATTATACTACTAAATTCTCAAGCAGTTGAGACATAATAGCATTTCATGCAGAAGAATTCTTGATATCAGATATGATATGGTAGTAATTAAATGCTGTTTTCTTAGAAATGGTAATCTTATAATTGTTTCATAAACTGAAAAGCCTTTTCTTTAATTAATCAATAGGTCATCAAGTTAAATCAACATTGCTGTGTTCGAAGATTTGTAAACATGTCTTGCCTTTACTTATAAGTATCCATCAACAGAATGTGATGCTAAAAAAATATTTTTGTGGGAATTTCAAGACGACATCATTGTATGCCAGTCAAGTTCTTCTTGTTCACTAGTCTTTACTACTTGTGAAGAGTCTTGTCTTAAGCTTGGCACTGATTTCTTCTATCAAAACCTCAAAGTTGCAAGTAATGCTCAAGACAAGGACAGGGCCCACATATATTGTACATAATATATTCATTATAACCTCTCTGGCAGCAGTCAAATCAAAAGCCTTGCTACCTTGGCTGTTGCGCACTGATGCAAATTGTATATATAGTTACATAATTCTATCATTTTGTTTTCTATAGCTCCTTTTTTGGTCTTACCTCTCTTTTGTACCTCGAGAGTCCTAAATTGTGTAAAAAAAGATTTGTTGTTGTTTTTGTTGTCTGGGCAAGGGATTTTTTTTCTTTTCAGCACTTTCCATGAGTTCAGTAAGTGCTAAAAATCTAAAATGCTGCTGCGGCCACTGCTCCTTAATCTGTTTTTAACTGGTGCGGATTTTCACTCCACCTCTTAACTCTTCTGCTCACTTCGCTCGCGCATCTTCTCTTCGCGAGCCCCACTATCTGAGAGCCTGGAACAGGCTAACTGCTTGGTTGAGGGAGCTTCTTGGGCTCTTGTTTGACTTTTTTCGCCAAACGTTGCATTTGAGTTGGAAGCAGAATGAGTAGTAATAACGGTATGTAAATCATACCACCTGATGCTCACCGTAGATATGCCTATTTCGGAAGCCCCAAACAGCGAAAAACATCCAGTTTGCACATCGCTTCCTATCGGTGAAGACGAGATTTCGAAACGTCTGAGGACCCTACTCCGCCAAGGCGGAGCAGGGTCCCAACCAACCAAGGGGGAAGAAATCTCGTTTTAACAAATATGGAAGCAAAGATGCAAACAAAACTGCGCTGTTGGGGGCTTCCGAAATAGGCATATCTACGGTGAGTATTGCGGTTGTATGATTTACATACCGTTATTACTACTTGCGAGGAAGGACAACCCCTGGCAGGTTCGCACAATTAGACAGAAGCAGCGGTGCCTGTTATACAACAAAATGGTACGCAGAGCAAACAACTGCGTTTGGTTGATGCGAAATCGGAAAGAGAACTGCAGCAAACGGTGTGTCGGAGAATATTGCTAGCAGCATAACTTCCAAATAAAAAAGGAATGCAAAGCCAGCACCATGCCGCAGCTGCGGCATTGGAGTTTTGAGCGATTACCGATTATGTTTTGCTTGCGGTGGGAACAACCTTAAACGGCGGCTTCTTCGCAAACAAGAAAAGGCTAAGAAAAATTTTGAACGTGTTTTGTACGAGCTGATATCTTGCAAACTTGACAAAAGAGCAAGCAGTTAGAGATTTGCATACTTGTTATAAAAGCAAGTCAACCAGTTAGAGATTTGCATACTTGTTAGAAAGTAACCAGTTATAGGTTTGCATTAAAAGCAAATTATTTTCTCGCACATCATACAAAGTTGTCGATAGAACAAGCACTAGCGGAAATTGATTTTGAAAAACTGTTACAACAAATAAAACCAGAAATTCGGAATGTGTTTGACGAGCGCATACCCCCGGAAGCCCTAGAGCGTCTGCCCAAACCTCTACTTCCAAAACCATACCGGCCAAGAGCGCCCCCAAGGCAAAAAAGAGGGGCAAGAAAAATGGAAAGCATCCTAAAAACGTTTGATCCAGTCCCTCCCCAGAAAGTCAAATCAAAGGAGAACTACCAATTTTCCCTTGAATGGTTTTTTACAGAACAAGAGGTTGAGGGAAGAACGGTAGCAGGGCGACGATTTATAAGATGGTCGGTCCAAGGGCAGGACAAAAACCTCACAGAGTTTTTTATGAAAAAGATTCGAGAGAGAGTTAGAACATCCATGTATCTGAGGCACGACTATTCTTTTTGGTTGCAAAACGTCGAGGATGGAACTATGATCTTGTTTTATGAAAGCTCCGGGGCGTCGCCTTGGATCAGAGAACTGTCTGAAGCGGAAAACTGGTTGAATGAAAAGGAGGAGGAGCGTCTGCAAGTTGATAACATCGAAAGGCCGGACACAAAGTGGGTGTTCAGAGGCTATTCTGATGTCAATGTGAAGGTTGTGCTTGACCGCCAGCCTTTGTTGGGTGCAGGCCCCTTGCCAGACTGGCTGCGTAAACTTGCACTTGGCAGTTCCATGGTGGTGCTGGACACCTACCATGATAATTTGTGTCTCTGGCGCTGCATTGCTGTGCACCGAGGAGCCCGGCCTGATCGAAGTACAGCAGCAGCTTGTGACCTTGTCAAGAGTTTCTTCAAACTCAAAACTTCCCCCATCAACTGTCCAAAAACATCTCTTGATGAACTAGATAAGGTTGAAAAACATTTCAACAAAGGAGTCAATTCTTCAGATTGGCTCGGCAAGAAGGTTTATCAGCCTGAGCTGAGAGAAGACGACGAAGTTGTTTGGAATCTTAGAAGAAACTCGCCGGCCAAGCTGACAAACATTCAGACAATCGGCGGGAGGCCGGCTACCGCGTAATCAGGGCTTGGGCATATGAGAAGTTGGGGAAATCGACGCCAAACCCCCGCAGACCGAAACAAAAAGGTACCCGCAAGCGATCCTGTACGATTTCGAGGCGTACAGCGACAACAACCAGCGGAAGGAGCCCACGTCCACGCTAACGATTGAGAACGCGCACGTGCCAATCTCGGTCAGCATCGGAGACACACTTGAGAGAGAGCCCACCCACATCTGCGAAAGAGACCCCGCTGAGCTGGTACGCAAGTTTATGGAAGAGCTGAAGAGGTGCGGAAAAAACATCCGGGCCCAAGTCCGGGCAGAGTTTGTGCCAGAAGACGTGAGCCTACTGTCGAAAGCGCAGTGGCAAAAACTTGATGAATGGTGCAAGCAGGTGCCAGTCGCCGGGTTCAACTCGGGCAGCTATGATCTAAACCTGATCAAAAACCACTTCGCTGACTGTCTTGCTGACATAACCAACAAAGTCAGAGTGGTCAAAAAAGGAAAAAAGATGTTCTTGTTGACCTGGGGCTTCCGTTTCCTAGATATAATAAACTACCTTGGCCCGAGGACCAGCTACGAAAAGTGGGTCAGAGCCTATGGATGCACAATGCAGAAATCGTGGTTTCCGTACGAGTGGTTCCACTCGCCCCAAAAGCTGGACTATCTAGGGCTCCCAGACTACCCAGCGTGGTACTCACGTCTGAAGGGCGAGCATGTGCTCTCGAGAGACGAATGGGAGGGGTGCAAGCGCCTGTTCAAAGTAAAGGGCATGAGCACCTTCGCGGATTGGCTGCGCTACTACAACAATCTCAACGTGGCACCTGGCCTTGAGGCTTTAGAAAAGATGCGGGCCTTCTACACTGAAAAGTGAGTTTGCACTACTTACTCCGGGGAGCGGTCGAGAAAGACACGGAGCTTTTCAGTCCAGGCAAAGAAGAGTACGAGATGTTGAAAGGAGCTGTGGTCGGAGGCCCGAGCCTCGTGTTCACACACTACCACGAAGTCGGCGTGACAAAGATAAGATCGCACCAACACGAAGACGCCCGTCCGTGCAAAAAGATCTTGGGTTACGATGCCAATGCCCTCTATCTTTCAACCATGTTGAGAGAAATGTCTTGCGGGAAGGAAAGTGTCACCCACTACGCCTAAGACGACTATTCCCAAAAGGAGGTGGTAGAGCCAAAGCTAACACGCAGGCTCAAAGAAGGAAAATGGTTCGGATTTGCCAAAGTCGATATAGAGATTCCGGAGCCCTTGCGCCCAAAGTTTGAGGAAATGTGCCCGTTCTTCTACAACAAAAAGGTGCTGAACGAAGTCGTCCCGGAGCATATGCCCAAATACTTGCGCCAAAAAGGCAGAAATCGCGGAGACAGGAAAAAACTCGTGGGTGCCCTGTCCGCAGAGAGACTGTTGCTGTGTGTCCCTCTGCTGCGTTGGTATGTGGACCACGGGGCGGTTGCCACACGTGTCCATCGGTCAATCAACTACCAACCGGGTAAGATCTTTCCCTGGTTCGTGGAGGAGGTCACCGAGGCGCGGCGGACAGGAGACATGGAAAAAAGCAAGGTGCTGCTGGTGGAGGTGTTCAAGCTGCTAGGGAACAGTGGGTACGGAAAGCTCATCGAAGCCTTGGAGCAGCAGACAAATGTAATTTACACCAAAGATGAGAAGGTGGTCGACAGAGCCCTGCGAAGCGCGTAGTTCTCCGACCTTGATGAGATCGGGCAGGCGTACGAGCTGGAAACCCGCAAGCCAAGGATCACAATCAGGCGGCCGTTTCAGGAAGGAATCGCTGTCTATCAGCTGGCCAAGCTGCAGATGCTGGAATTCTACTACGACTTCCTCAACAGGTTTTTTGACAGAAGAGATTTTGAGCTGATCCAGATGGACACAGACAGCAACTACATGGCCATCTCCGGGGAGCATCTTGAGGACCTTGTAAGGCCGGAACTGCAAGCGGAATTCGAGACGCAGAAGAAGCAGTGGCTGGCTTGGGACAAATGGAGCGGCTACACGCCCGGGCTCTTCAAACTCGAGTGCGAGGGCAGCCGGATGATCGAGCTCTGCTCAAAGTGTTATTTCGTCGACGAACCGGGCGAAAAAAAGAAGTTCAGCACGAAAGGGATGTCGAAGAGGCAGCTTTGGAAGGTAGCAAGGACATGGCAACCAGCAGAGGTTTCAGGATGCGGGACAGCTGGATGGTCACTTATGAGCAGAACAAACTGGGACTGAGCGCTTATTACGACAAAAGGTGGGTGCTGCCCGACAGGATACACACTAAATCAACCGAATTTCACATTTAGGAGACGTCAGACAGAGGAAGAGTGGTGTGTGGAGGGACAACCATGAGCTCTTCACGCACAAAACCTCGCTTGAGCCCGTCATGCAAACAGTAGAGAACAGGTTGATTTGGTTTGATCCGAACTCTTTCAATGTTAAACTTTCAACAACCAGATTGGATCTGTGGCCCTTCTTGCGTCCCCTTCCAACTCTCCCGGATAATAGAGATAGCAAACTTGGACAAAAGAGGGGAGGATTTTTTCGGCCTTCCCAACAGGCCGAAAATAAGGAGTTGAGGGCTGCGCAAAAACAGTGTTTTCTTTGATTGCTTCCGCAGGTTTTTTTGTTGTTCAAAGCGGCAACAACTGCAGGAAGTCTTTTCGCCCACGCAGTGGACCGCTCGACCTCTGGGAGACGCATTTCCACGGCGTACTGATGCCGGAACAAGCACTCCGCAAGGGTGCGGTTGAAACGTTCAACAATGGCCTTGTCGCGGTGAATGTCAACGCGTCCGTGCCGGATATTGTTTTTTTGCTTTTCCATGTCTTTTGTAACGGCAGCCATGACTTCGCGCCCAGGATCAACCTGCAGCAGTTTTGGCCATTTCAAAAGCCCGCGTTTGTAAATCTTCTGAAAGGCCTGGGCGACCTCATCAGAATTTTTCGAAGTCAAAGGTTCGGCCTCTTTGTAGCGGCTGGCCACGTCAACGGCGGTCAGTGCGTATTTAAAAATTTTGCGCCCGCGGGGCAGTTTGTCGTGTGGCAGCAAAAGAAGGTCCGCCTGGTGGACCGCGTTTGGTGTGGGTGCGTCGAATTTTGGCGGAGGAATGTGCCTCAGAGAGGGCAGGTAAATCTGCCAGAGGGCTTGGTTTACCAGCCACTTTTTTGCAGTGTCTTCTGGCACCTTGGCGGCCTGGGATAATTTTTTGATAGCGGCAAGGCCTTTCCAATATCCGCCCGGGCCGTAGCATATCTTTGCAAGTTTGGCATCCATCGCGCTGTATAAAAGAGTAAAAAAGTTTAAAGGAACTGGAAGGCTGCATAGCCCAGAGCGAGCGCCCCTGCGCCCACGAACGCGAGTTCACCCCTTTTCTGCTGCTCGCTTGGCTGATAGAAATCAGAGAACTTGGGCTCTTTGGGAGGTGCCATCCGTTCTTCAGGGTGCACCCTGTTGTAGAGTTTGAAGGTGTAGGCAGTGTTGGTGAAGTTCTGCTTGGCCTCCTCCTTTATTTGCGCGTTTGTCGCAATCCAGTCGAGAAGTTTGGTGCGGTCACGCGCGTATTTTGCGTACGCAGCTTGGTACGCCTCGAGAGCTTTATCATGCCGCACTTTTTTTTAGCGCTGCTTTGTCACCGACCCCAAAAGCCCTCGCGAGATAATTACCGCCGATGAAAGCCGCTGCGTTCAACACAGCCCCGCCAACCATAATCGCGACACTTGCCATGTTTTATATATTATGAAGTATTTTAAACAAGAAAAAGAATCTGGGGTGAACGACGGGTTAACAAAAGCAGCGCTCCAGCTAGGTATTGGTGGAAAGGATTTTCTGGTCCTCCAGGTACTTTTTGAGCGCAACGCTCCCCGCCATGACAGCTGTGAACAGTGCATAGTTTTCGATAGAATTAGAAGGGTCACCTGTAAAACTTTTCTGAATATTTTTTTGGCAACCCAGCCTATGCCAGCAGCGAGGCCGGTAAGGGTGGTGGCATCCATGACTGTTTTGACGAGCTTGTTGTCTGACATGTTGGTTATAGATAAAAGAAAAAGTATTTAATTGAAAATTATTTTTCTCGCTTATTATTAATCTTATTTTTGCCCATCAATATTTTTTGCTCACGTAGCTCCTAGCCTCTTGCACATCTCCCCCCGCTTCTTCCTGTTTTTCTTTCCCACGAACATATCAGGATTTTTGTATAACCAAAAGAAAGTTCTAACGCAACTGTTCGTGAATGTCGCCCAAAATAAGCCAATACCTGCAACTGCTGCGCCGTTTATTATTAACTGGTTGAAGCTTGGTACTTTCCACACTTTGTTATACAACATCAAAATATTCAAATCTCTAGTCCATCAGGCGAACGCCTTTTTTGGGTGGCGTTGCAGATGCGGGTGCAGGTGCAGGTGCCAGTGCAGCCCGTGCCTTTCTTAAAAAGGTTTTTAGGTCTTCAGGCTTGACATACGTCGTACCAAGTGTAGCACCAATTCCAATGATAGAGATCCATTGGTTTGTGCTGAGAACATTTTGAAAACTTTTGGAATGAGGCAGTGGTGCGGTCTCTGGAACCGGCGGAGCAGGTGCTGATTGTTTATCTCTTGCAATTATGACAGAAGCCTCGGCTACGGCTTTTTCTGCACTTTGCCGGCCTACCGTGTTCTTTCAGCAACCATTTTACCACCAGCTACCCGCTTGGGATTTTTGGAAGGCTTTGTTGCCGGAGTTTGTGAAGTTGCCTGTGACACTGGAGCGGTCGGTTGCTGTTCTTCAGACATCTGTGAGACAGTGGTCGGTTGATGTTCGTCGGACATTGCGATGGCTGCCGATTATTACCGTGTATTTAATTGAGAAAATAATTTTTTGTGAGGAATTGCAATGAAATGCAAAGTAATTATTCAGTAGTTGGTGAGTTTTGCTCATTAATTTCTTCCGATCTTGCTTCGCGCTTGCTTTTCACAAGCTCATTTAAAACAAGGTGTTTTGCGGTGATCAGCCCCACGTTGGCCACAACAAGCAAACGGCCGCACATTAAAGCCATGTTGCCGACCAGGTTGGAGAGCTCTTTGTTGATGATGTAGTCGTTTCTGAGTTCTTTTTGATAAGCATCGATGTCATCTATGTCAACGATCATTCCGACGCCTTTGGTCACAAGAAAAAAGAAGCTGTCGATCAAGCTGACAGTTGTCTTTGAGCCCACATATGCCTCGTACCGTTTGGTGTATTTCTCAACATCTTTGTTGGAGAGGCGCTTCACCTACTCGTGTGTTAACTGCACCCCGATGACCTCTTTGGTTTTTCCTGTCGACACCAGCACGGCCAGCTGCTCACGAAGAGCAGGAATATCGGACCCGGAGCCTGCCACAACATCAGCTGGCCCGCTCGAAGGCTCGGCTTCCAGCAGGTTCATTACCTCTGTGATAGCAAGCTCTTCTCCCGTCATTGTGTACAATAATCTCACAAATTCCGTTTTTTCAATTCAAAATAACTCCGTAGGGGTGCCGAAGCGAGAATACGAGATGCGCAAACTTTCGAGCTTTAAGCTTTGAAAGAAGACCTTTGTACTCATCCTGGGAGAGTTCCCCGGCGTAATCATCAAAGATGGCTTTCAAAGTCTTGGCCGCAGGGGTGTAAAAGAGAACGATCGCCGCCACGTTCTCCCGGAAGGAGGCTGTTATGCTGGTCATCTTCTGCATCAGCACCCAAACGCTGATGCCAATATGTTGGGCAGAAAAGGCAAGATTTACCAGCGGGCCTGTGCACCCTTTCACATCTTTCAAGGCTGCACAGTCATTGAGGATTATGAGCGCATTGGTGCCCTCAAAAAGCCAGGTGATGAGCGTCAACCAAATTTCCACCCCGTGGTGCGCGCATATTATCACAAACATTTGCGGATCCTCTTCACCAATTCGGTGGTAGGTTTTGTTGTGCGCGAACGTCAGGCAGATCAACACGATGTTGTCGAACTTGCCACGAAAAGGGCCATAGAGCTGGTCCACCACAAACTGCGATTTGCCTGAATTTGTCGGACCCACGATCAACGTGTTGAACGGGATGTTGCTTGCATTCATTTCTATATCAGTATTGCACAGATTTCAATAGTTGCTCCACTATGTTCATCTGCAAGTCGGATATAACAAAGACGTAGCAGTTCATGTGCCTCCTCCGCTTGCCTTCCTCTCGAGCTCAAGCTGTACCCCGTCTTGTGTGTTTACGAGTTGCAAGCCGCTGCCGTGCAGCGACTGATCTGCCATGGCGCGCAGATCGATTAAAAGCCCGAACTTGTCATCGCTGTAGAACCTTGTCATATTCATGTGGGGCGTTTTTTTCTGTGGAAAGAAGCGACGGACCAGCTCCCACATGTCCCTGTACAAGATTCCGTTGTTGTACAGCATGTTAGGCGAGCCGTTCACCATGACGCTGACTTTTGAGAGGCCAGAGTTGAAGTACTTTTCTGTATCTCTGGCCCCCGGAGCATAAGGCTCGATGAACAGAAGAAGGATTCCTTTCGTGGACCTTCTCTGGGGGTTGACTCTGAGGTTAATCATTTCCTTGGCTTTTGGGAAGGTGTGCATCTGATAAAGCTGGACGTGATCGTACAAGAATTCATTGCCAGAGAAATAAACACTGAGCACTTCTTTTGCCAGAGTCTTGCTTCTCATCATTTCGTACTCGAGCTGGATGTCTGTCAGCTTGTATTTCAGTTTTGTTGGGTCAGAGCCTTTGACAACCTGTCAGGCCGGCACAAGGGTCAGCTCAAACACGAGATCGTGGTAAAGAGCTTGGGGGTAAAAGACTCCGTGGTCGGTCAGGATCTGGTGGTCCAATCTGATTCGGTATTTTGTGCCGAAAATGGCGGAGAGCGCGTTTTCCGCATCAACGCCCGAGGTTTTCTTATCCTCAGCGTTTGAGCGGATCTTGCAGAGGTCCTTGCTTTGAATTCCATCGAGCAGCCTATTGTTCCGCTCCTCCTGCGAGAGGAAAAGGTCCTCCCAGATCTTGAAGATGTCATACCCCACCGTGTCCTGCAGTACTTTGCCCCCGTACTTCACAACAAGCTTGTCGACCAGAGCGTGCCCGACGTTTTGAACAAGGAAGTTGTTGGGTTCCCCTCCAGTCAAGTCGATGTTGAAAAGCAGTGCGAGTGAGCCGGGCACGAGGACCTCTTCCTCATTCAGCTTGGGCACGGATCAAAGGCGATGCGCTTTACTGCACGCTCGGCTTTCATCGCCCAGAGAATTTTCTCTTTGTACGTTGGCCAATGATTTGTTTGCACCGCCATTTTGTCTATATTAAAAAGAAAAATATTTTTGTTTAAATAAACAACAATGGCGGAAGGTGGAGAGTTTGGACACAACAACCCTGCACTTAACCATGCACTTGACAATGATGACAATGGCGATGCCTATGAACAAGAGATAAACCGTCAAAACACAACTGGTCCTTTTTTGCCGGGCACCGCATCGACACCCTACCATGGTGGCGAACAACATGAAATGGCAGTAAGAATGCCCCGCAAACAGAGCGGGCTGCCTGACACATCCTATCCTGAAGTTCCTTCGTTGGAAGATTTTGTGAATGTTGACAAAAAACAAGGCTTGAGACTTTATCAAGGCTAGAGACTTCATCAAAAAGAGTTTCCCAAAGGTGGACTTTGGAAAATTAGGTCCAATAGGTTTTAGCAAAAAGGGTGGCAATGAGACAACAGTTGTATCATTTGGTCCACAAGGCGGTGAGACTGAAATTTTCAGAAAAGATGGTGGTGGTCTTCTCAAAAAATTCACAGACATGTTCAAAAAAGCCCTTGGGCCAGAAGCTGAATCTCTGATTGCTCAAGACAATTATAGCATAAGAGAAGAACGTCAGAGATTGAGAGATGCCGAACAACAATTAAGAGATGCTGAAAAATGTTATGAAGAAAAGAAAAAAACTGAACAAGGGATTCAAAATCTGAGAAACAGACTTGAGCAAACTCAAGCAAGTATTGACGCAATTCAGGATGAACATGGTTCATGTGGTGAAAACGAGGCAGAACTGCGCAGACTTAAGCTACTGGAAAAAATCTTCAAACTGATCTCGAAAACGAAAAGAAAGAGTTCGCTTCACTCAAAAACAAAATACAACAAAAGAACAAAAAAAAGGAGGTTGATAAAATCAGAGCAGGCATTCTTGAGACAGAAAAAGAAAGAAACGCTCTTCAACGAAATTTTAACGACACAAGAGCGCTTTTACAACTGCGTGAGCAAGAAACCGACCTTCAATGACAAAATGATGAAGATCAGAAAATCATCAACGATGAGAATGCCTCACCCTCTGCCAAAGAAGCCGCGGAAGAGAGAGTTGCGGAAAGAACTGAGGAGCTTGCTCGTCTGCAAATGCAGATTGAGGAAAGAGAAAGTGTGCTTCCACTTCGTGAGAGGGTCAAAGAGATCTTCAAAAAATACGGCATGACAGTTACAGCCATCTTTCTTGCCGCTGGTGCCACGATTGGTGCTATCGTTGGTGCCATTAACAACTGAAAGCCACCGGCAAAGGGTTGGGAAATGGCTTGAAAGAGATTGGCAAAAAACTTGCTTCAGTTCTTCCCGGGTTAATTGGCTCGATTGTTTCTTTCCTATTCAAAGCATCTGGTCAGGTCATCTCTTTTCTGGCAGAGGACACCTGGCTTCTGATTTTGGCTGTTGTGGCGTTTTTGGTCGAGACCAATGCAAAGAAGTAGTTAACAAAATGTCAAGAATGCCAAACGCACAACTGCAACCGCGCCAACAGCGACAGCTATTTTGTTCACGTCATGTCTCTGGCGTTGGTTCAGATTCCGTTTGCTCCTCTGCAACTGTTTGGGAGACAGGCACTGGCTCTTTTTTTGGCATTGCTGCTTTCGGATTCGATTCCCCGCCATCCATCAGCCGAAGCGCCGCGTTTTTTGTGCTTTTGTTTGCCCCGTTGTTGACCCCCAGCTTCATACCCGGTATCGCCTGTTTGAGTCGGTTGTTGTAGCCAACCGTGGATTCTGTGTTAATTACCATCCGCGCGGGCATCAGCCAGGCACCCGGGCATACAGCAAGGTTGAGCCTCACCTTTGCTTCATCCACCGCCAGTTGGTACTGCTGCACGCTTTTTGCCAGGTCAGGCTGTCTTATCACGTCTTCCACCAAGACAGGGAACTCACTCTGCGCCTCCTTTGCGCGCCCCCTTCGCCCAGGATGCTGCTGCGGACGTTGACTTGCGCACCCAAAATGCAATACATGGACGCCTCTATCGACTGGTTTATTCGCAACAAACCCACCTGGGTCAAATCTGCCGAGGTTTTGGGCGCGAACCAGTT
Source organism: Blastomussa wellsi (assembly GCA_947652115.1). NCBI lineage: Eukaryota > Metazoa > Cnidaria > Anthozoa > Scleractinia > Plerogyridae > Blastomussa > Blastomussa wellsi. The sequence goes on from OX393561.1 coordinate 27,000,960, forward strand.
GAATTGCTCTTCCGCGGCGTCGTTTCTTATAAAACATACTGAAATTCCCTTTTCTGACGCCCTTGGGTCCTCGTCGTCAAATTTTGCTTTTGCCGATGGATAGGGCACGTCCAGTATGAAAGGGTCACGACAATAAATGTAAACGCTCCCCAGCCCATGGTTTGGACCTCGCGTGTAGCAGAAATCGGTTGACAGGGGAACGTCGAACTCTGCGCACAATCTTTTGTAAGACGCCACGTCATGGTTGTTGTTGGTCTGCCTGAATGTTGGGTCGCCCGGCAGCGCGCTCACGCTTTGGATGCCTCCGAGCTGACACAGGATTCGCCGAACCGTGAAGTACGCGTGGAAGATGTAGAAAGCCTGCACCTGCGGCGGCAGATTCAGCGTTGTGTTGTCAAATACTTCTGGTGAGATTCCGCAATCTGTCGTAGCGCACCACCGTAGATTTGGCCCCGCTAGCCATTTTTTTTGCGGGCTTTGACGTTTAAACTTTATCTGTTCCTTGGTAGATATCTCTCTGAACTTTGTTGTAAAATACTGGTCAGGGGAGACAAATATTGATTGATTTGTTGAATATTTTCTTCAAACTCGGTGCAGCGTCTTCCAATGGAAATGCTGGAACCTGCAGCGACCTTTTTGCAATGGGCGTTAACTGGTAAGGGAAGCCGCCAACATCAACCAAACCCAGTGCGCTTTTCATGCCTGCACTCCAATATTTGCAGTCTGAACCGAAGACGCTTTGCAGACTGTTGGGACCCTCTTTGTAAAATATTTCAGCTGTTGCTGTTTGGTCCGACGCAAAAAATGTCTGTGCTTCAAATTTGCTTTTGTTGGCCCTCGGAAACCGTGCAGAAAAAGCCGCCCACGCCTTCTCTTGTGCAAGTTTCACGTTGCCGGCAGACTGCGCTCTTTTTTCGAGATAGTCAAACGCAACAAAATCTGTTTGTGTACATGCGGTTTTCCAGATGTTCATCTTTATATATTCCCCGTTATTTTTCAATTGAAAATTTGCGCGCAACAAAATAAAATGGTTGTGCTTACTATTTCTACATCTTCTAATCCATGCACTGTCAATTTTGACACCCCGATTCCAGAGGCCTCTTTCGTAAGGCTGTTGTCTTGTTCGCTTTATAATTCGTGGCATAATTTGAAAAGCGATGGGGCAATTGCAATGTCTGATCCAAATGGTAAACGTGCTGTTCCCATTACTTTCCCCAGAGGGTATTACACTCTTGAAAGTATGGCTCAAAATATAGAACATGCTTTCGCTAAATTTGATGTAAAAGTTCCCACTCAAATCCATACACCAGCTGGTGCAATGGTAATTGACAACTTTGGGAATAAAAAAATAACTCTTGACAGTGACTTAGCCGATTTTCTTGGTATATCCCGCGTTTTGTTTTTTAGAACTTTCGTCAAGCAGCTTAGAACACCGAGTACTCACTTTGTCCATTGCGACTTGGTTGACCGCAATCAAAATTTGGTCAATGGCAAAGCTTCAACTCTTCTTGCAAAGTTTGACATCCGAGGGGAAGCTTTCCAAAAAGTCCACTATCAAAAGGACGAACAGCCGCCCTTTCTTGACGCTTCGACTGACAAATATGTCAACAGCGTAACGCTTTCAGTCAAAGATGAGGACGGAGCTTTTTGATTTTAACGATCAACCTCTAGAATCATGCGCTTTGAACAAATCTTATGTTCCACCTCGTCTCAACTTCTGTGGCGGAAAAAGAACTTTCAGCTTGCTGGGCCTGAGATTTCGCTCAATTCAGCCTCTGGTTTGCCAAAGTTGTGAGCGGTCAGCCATTTTGTAATCCGATGGCCTGGGGGACAAAGACTTCAAATTGGTCATGTTGTTTGAGCGTCTCGGTTCATATTCCACCGTAGTCGATTTAATCAAAACATTGGGTCGCATTGGAAGTGTGTGTCTACATATAAAAAGCACGAGAAGCACAACGATCCATTCTCTTCACAGAGGATGCATTTTCTACAAGCCTTGACAATTTGTTCACGTCTGCTACAGAAAGGAGTGCCTCATAGTTCCTTGTGAATTTTATCCCAGCCAAGAGATAACCTTTGCTTAATCTTTAAGGTAAAATACTCCTTGTATATCTGACCTTATGCTCCACTCAAGGAACAAAGAGGATGAATGAATGATGATGATATCTTTTCCCTTAACTCCGGGGGTACCATTTGTATGTAATTCTGCATCGTTGCTTTTTACTTACGCAGTTAATTGTTCAACTTGAAATAATCGCATATATTCCGTGCAGACAGTTTGTCTAAAACATAATCCTTGTATAATATTTCAATTGACGCCACTAGTTCTTGTTCTAATATTATAATTGACACCGCTTGTTCTGGTTCTAAATTCTGCATCGTTGCTGGTCCTATTTCTTTTGCAGCCACCGACAACTTTGCGTGCGAGAAAATAATTGTGTTGATTAAATCTCTAATTGTTGCGTGACTTTCTTTTATAAATAGTATGCAAATCTCTAACTGCTTGCTCTTTTGTCATGCAAAGCTCGAGCAAAACACGTTCAAGTTGTACTTTAGTGTTTGACATCAGCTTGTGCAAAACACGTTCAAAATTTTTCTTAGCCTTTTCTTGTTTGCGAAGAAGCTGCCACAAGCATAACATAAACGGTAATCGCTCAAAACTCCAAAGCCGCACCTCGTAGTTCCTCGTGAATTTTATCCCAGCCAAGAGATAACCTTTGCTTAATCTTTAAGGTAAGATACTCCTTGTATATCTTTTCCCTTAACTCCGGGGTACCATTTTGTATCTAATGCTGCATCGTTACTTTTTTTAATTGTGCAGTTAATTGTTCAAATTGAAATAATTCGCATATATCCCGTGCAGACAGTTCGTCTAAAACATAATCCTTGTATAATATTTCAATAGACCTTTTACATGGCGTGCGGGGACTGGTCACTGGAGGTATGCGTCCGCCATCTTGAAACAGTGAAAGGTGCAGCGGGTCAGCCATGGTTAACCACTGTTGTGTTCCTCTCTGCCATTCGAAGTCATCAAGGGAAAAAGAACTATCCTTCCATCGCTTTCCAAAATGCGAGTCCAAAAAGAAGAAATGGAAGGTAAAAATACGCCGTGATGAAGGGGAATTGTTTAGTATAACTGAGCACACTCGAGTGTGTTCTCTTCATTTTACGGCTGATGACTACCGCATAACACTTGGTGGACTTAAAGTTCTCAAGGAGGATGCTGTGCCCTCAGTATTTCCCTGGAAAACACCAGTCAATCAACGCTTGTCAAAGACAAGTTCACTTGGAATGGGGAAAGGTGAGGAGAAAACTCTATGCAGTCATTTCCAGGGGAAGGATCGTGAGATTGAGCGTTTGATGGAATTACTTCAAGAAAAGGATGATGAAATAAAGGTTTTGAAATCCAATTTAATATCAGTAAAATCAAGGATTGATAGTATGACGTTCTCGTTTAAACGATTTGAAAGTAGTGATGATGACATTCACTTTTACTCTGGCTTCCAAAATGCATCCAGCTATAGAGAATTTATGACTTTTGTTTTGTGTCACGCTGAAAACATGAGTTACTGGAGCCGAAATCTTCATGGAAACCTGCCTGATGGAGATGAGGACAGCACAGAAACAGCTAATGTCAGCACAGGTCACACTAACAGAGCTCTATCAAAGGAGGACGAACTCTTTTTGACTCTTGCAAGATTGCGTTTGGGTCTCCCACTGTAGCATATTGCCAACTTATTCAACATTTCCATTGCTACTGTTTCAAGAATATTTACGTCATGGATAAATTTGCTTTATTTTGTCTTGGGTTCTATTAATTTTTGGTTGCCCAAACGCACAATTCAAGAAACAATGCCTGACAGTTTTAGAAAATTTCCTTCAACAAGAGTGATCCTTGATGCAACTGAATTCAAGATACAGACACCTTCTTTGTTAAGGCAGTCTCAGGTTTTCTCACAGTACAAAAGTACTACTACAGCCAAAGCTCTGCTGGGTATTGCACCCTCAGGTAGTGTTACATTTGTATCTCAGTTGTATACTGGAGGCATATTGGATAAGGAAATCACCAAACAGACTGGAATTCTCACATTGCTTGAAAGGGGGGACAATATAATGGCTGACAGAGGTTTTGTAATAAATGACCTACTAGAGCCTCTAGGATGTACTCTTAATATTCCTCCTTTCCTTAATAACCAGGGACAGTTTTCAGAGGATCAAGTAAAAGAGACTCAGGACATGGCAAATTTGAGAATACATGTCGAGAGGGCAATAAGCAGAATTAAGACATTTAAAATCCTACAAAATGTGTTTCCTATTAATCAGGCTGGTCTGCTTAATCAGATCTGGACAGTCTGTGCACTTTTGGTGAATTTCCAGTCACCAATTATTGCACAATAACTAATACTTGCAAGCGTCTTTTATTAGCTGAAATGCAAGATACATACAGATGTTTTTCAGAAATGTTCTGTGCAACTTGTCAATGAAAATACAACAATACAGAAACAACCAACAGCCAAAAAAGACAAAAATTGTCTCAAAGTCCTTATTTTACAGCTTAAAACATTTTGCACAAAATAATAGTTTAGTATGATGTCATTAATAACAGTTTAGTTAGCATCCTTTCATTGTCAAGAATGTATAAGAATGCTCAAAGTAGAAATTTGTTAATTTGGAAAGCATATTATTCCACAAGGTTTCATCAAACATAATTCTTTGCTGAAAGAAATCTACACCTGTCCAAACACCAAAATCACACCATTTAAGCCCAGTGATGCCCATTAGGCCTTGGACTTGATAATAGTAGTTGTGATTTTCTTTTAACTTAATCCCATTGTCTGGTTGCTTTAAGTAAAATTACTTATTTTCTGTAATAATGTCAATTATTTTTTTACCTGCTCCACAAAATGGGCATTTAGCTTCAAAATCCCAAAGGGATTTTCTTTCATTGAAGGGTCATAAATAATACCATCGGGTGAAGCCCCTAGCCAGCAAAATGCTGGGTTAACCACTAGTCCACTCTTGTACATTTTTTTATTTAGTCCACAATCAAGATACTCTTTTGCAGCCCTGATCTTGTTGGTCAAACCATACTTCATAGCTGGGGTCTGAATTGTTTTTCCTTGAAACAGTTCATTCAGAAACTTTTCTGTGACAGCTGCCTTTCTTTTGATAACCTGGCCAAACTGAGATGCTGTGATACGCTTTGCTCTCTCCAATTTCCACTTTGCACTCCCACTTTGCTCTCTCGTGTCACATTCAAGTTGTGATGCATCTTTTGGCAACAAGGTAATAAAGCAAAGGTCTACATTTTGAAACCCATGTGCATTTTCATTCCAGTCATCACTGAGCACGGGTAGTTTAAATGGTAAGTCACCATATATGTTTGTTTGATTTTCAATACAATCAACTGAAGGTAGCTGATAACTTAATGGACTACCCTTAAGGTACTCGCCAAAATTTGTTTTAACGGTGGTAGAACTATCACTTTCCACGTGGACAACTGGTGCAGTAGGGCATACCTTTTTAAAGTTTTCTTGAAACTCTTGAAATATTTGTTTGCTTTCCTCCGGCTCCTTTCTCTTGAGAGATCTTGGATCGTAAAGGCAGAGTGATACACCTCTTGTTGATTCCTTTCCCACCGATGGTTTTGAAAAAGTTAGCGGCATTCAGGGTTGCAGGTTGATTTTTGCACCTCTTGGAACATGCCATTGCTGGGGCTTTGAAGTACAAGCTGAAGCACCATCGCTCTCCTTCATAGAACTCAACACCGAGTAGGCTAAAGCCGAGAGATGATGACAATGACCCTGCCCGGCTTTGCAAGAACATCTTCTAAACACGATATTCGATCCTGAGTTGCTGAATTCCAAGATCATTTTCATCTCATGCGGCTTTTCCGACTTAGACATCGAGCGATAGCATTTTCCTTTCATAACACAACATTCGCCTTCCTGAAATGTGATAAAAAGATCGTGAACGTAATCTTCCACGAAAAACGCCTGAGACCTCTGATCCGATTTCTTTTCCTTGATTAACTCCAAGCAATTTTGGGTTAAAATTTTACAAGTTTCTTCACTATTAGCTGTCATTTTAGCTAGCGATCAAAGGTCAACACAAGTGCAAATTAGCCATGTGCCATATCAAACATAATATATACCTCCAGTGACCAGTCCCCATGCGGCATGTAAAAGGTCTATTGGCGCCGCTAGTTCTTGTTCTAATATTCTAATTGACGCCGCTTGTTCTGGTTCTAAATTCTGCATCGTTGCTGGTCCTATTTCCATTGCAGCCGTCGGTAACTTTGTGCATGCAAATCTCTAACTGCTTGCTCTTTTGTCATGCAAAGTTCTAACTGACATCAGCTCGTGCAAAACACCCCCAAGTTTACTTTACTGGTTGACATCAGCTTGTGCAAAAGAGGTTCAAAATTTTTCTTAGCCTTTTCTTGTTTGCGAAGAAGCCGCCGTTTAAGGTTGTTCCCGCCGCAAGCAAAACATAATCGGTAATCGCTCAAAACTCCAACGCCGCAGCTGCAGCCTGGTGCCGGCTTTTGCATTCCCTTTTTTATTTGGAAGTTATGCTGCGAGCAATATTCTCCGACACACCGTTTGCCGCAGTTCTCTTTCCGATTTTGCATCAACCAAACACAGTTGTTTGCTCCGCATACCATTTTGTTGTATAACAGGCGCCGCCGCTTCTGTCTAATTGTGCGAACCTGCCAGGGGTTGTCCTTCCTCGCAAGTAGTAATAACGGTATGTAAATCATACAACCGCAATACTCACCATAGATATGCCTATTTCGGAAGCCCCCAACAGCGCAGTTTTGTTTGCATCTTTGCTTCCATATATGTTAAAACGAGATTTCTTCCCCCTTGGTTGGTTGGGACCCTGCTCCGCCTTGGCGGAGTAGGGTCCTCAGACGTTTCGAAATCTCGTCTTCACCGATAGGAAGCGATGTGCAAACTGGATGTTTTTAGCTGTTTGGGGCTTCCGAAATAGGCATATCTACGGTGAGCATCAGGTGGTATGATTTACATACCGTTATTACTACTGAATGTAATGTTTGCCCTGTGATAAAACAGCTGAGTTAAAGTGCATATGAAGCGAATTTTTTTTGCCATTTTGAATTCCCCTATACGTACATAGAAAACCACCATAAGAAGAAAAATTACACTGAACAAAGATATGAGCCATTTTTAGGGGTATAAAATGCAGATTTTCTGAACAAAAAGTGTCCGGAGTCTGGGTCGAGTTTCTATTGTGAAAACCTTAATGTGCATGAAATCCTTGTATTGTTTTGGAGCTGGTATGCTGTTTTTCTGGAATCTCAATTCTCTAGCTATTCTTAGTAAAAGCATGGTGCTACCATCTACTTTCCTCCATTGTTTCAATGCAAAACAAATAATTCTGCACCACAATTTCTTATAGAAATGATAAGACCTAGCCCCAAGAAATTTTTCTCAACCCTATGTAGTTTTGATGTTCACTCTTGCATGGAAGAGGTATATGGTAACATTTCCGTTTTTCCATGCTTTTAACTTTTCCAGCTTTCTGGGGCTCAGGTTGAACGTTGATCAACATTATATGCAATGAAAAAAATAAACGAGTGTTCGGTTCAGTCAGAAAGAAGAAATGAATTGCGTGACAGCGTCAGATATAGACTGCGCAAAATCTCTTGACAGTGTGGATTTTTCACGACATAAATTATTTTTTCACCGCATATTCATTTTCATAGTAACACTATTTATTCTCGCGCCGTGTTTTGTTTTCCGTTGATATTGAAGGCAATATATTAAAAAAATTAAGGCAGCTCCAATTTAAAATTTTGTATCATTTATCTGAAATTATGCCATTTGTAGTTCATCGCCTACCAATTTTGCACCTCTATTAGAAACTAGATTGTCTAAATTAGACAGAACTGAAATTGATGTTGGAGGAGGTGACGGCTTTTTTGGCGTTGTCACATCTGAGCCTAACAATCATTTTTATCTCAGCAGTGTTGGCTTTCAGAACAAAAGGCTCTAAAAAATGTCTTATAACGGACAAAGGATACACTCACTTAACCCGTTTACTACTGACTACTGTACACAGATAGATCATGTTTGTACCAACATATCACAATGTGTACAATCAGCAGGTACCCTGGAGTCTTACTCCAGTGACCATAAGCCTGTTTATATTTCCATCACACAGAGAAAACAGTCAGAAAATTTTATTGACAGGTCTTCAAAGAGGTTCAAAATTACATTTAACTGTACCAAAATTTTCAGATGCTGTACTTAATGTGAATAAATTGTTCGGGTCAAACAAATTATTTTAGCTCCAATGTTCCTTGGGAGAAAGCATTACATTATAACTGGCATTGTCTTTTTTAAAGCTAAGAAAAGTAAGAAATATCAATTTGAAACCTCAATTAGGTTAAAGAAGCTTAGTTTTCTTGTAGTGGAATTATGGGACTGTGAGCGATCATGTGACTTTAGAGCAGGATTGGAATGCTTCGTGTGGTGTCTTGATACTGTGAATCTCGTGTACGGACTTCAAACATAAACTTGTGTTGCGTTTTAATATGTTGTCTATATTCTTTTGCTAATTCCCCTGCAAGCACGATTACAAGTGGTGGAGAATCCTTATTATCCTGTCAAACATGACAACAATCGAAGAATTACAAGGCACCGTGGCAGCACTTGTCAGTGTTGTGAAGTTAATCAAACAGGCGGTAACATGGCCCAGTCGGGTTCCTGCAACTTCTCAACAAGGTAATACTCACAGTCTTCGCATGCCTTCCATTCAGCTTCCATCGTTTCATTGAGACAGCAGAGTGCAAGACGACATTTCAGAATTCCTAGAATGCTTCACACAGCAAACATCGCATCTTCCCGCCAAAACACATCTTTCGCTTCTGGAACAACAATGTGTTGGCAACTGGCCATGATCTGTCTTGTCGATAGCCAAAACCACAGAAGGCTATGCAGAAAAAGTGGCAGAGGAAAAACTTAACATTTGCATCGAATGGTTACGTGCAGAGTTTGGCGAATTGAAGGAAGACAAATGCCACCGATTAGCAGCCGAGTTGAGCGCCATTAAACAAGAGCGTGGTGATTCAGTTGAACAATTTGCGTTTAAATACAAAAAGCTGCTACATCAACTAGAAAAGCTTGGCAAGAAAATCGTGAAAGGTTGTCCCACCTTTGTCATTTCACAGTTTATTTCTAAAGTGAATCCCATTATTGCTCAGCAACTCGTTGTGAAAGCTTCAGAATTTGAGACGCTCGATAAAACCGTCGAAGCTGCTTGTCGTGTTGACTTGTCATTTCAAACTCCACCCACCACCTCCAATACATATCACTCGCTGGATGAATGGAAAGTAACACCACTGAATGCGTTTGTTTCTTCGACCGCTTTGAAACCGCAGGATCAGCACTCTCATCGATAACAAAGGGCTTGTTACAATTGTGGAGAAACAAATCATCTGTCGAGGTATTGTCCAAAACACCGCAAGGACACTTCAAAGAAAGCTGAGATCTGCAACAATTACAGTCGATTTCCTAAATCTTCTTGTGAGGAAGATGGGCCAACAACACAAGTGCCAACGCTGTAATAAGTGGGGTTGTAAAGCTATCAGACATTCTGAAAATCGCCCAAAAAGCACGTCTCGCAGTAGTGCTCCATCCGATGAGGTCTCTTCTCTCAGGCAACAACTTGTAGTCTTGTCTACTCGTCTAAACAAATTGGACGCTCAGTGTGCAGAAAATCCTTCATGTTCTACTCCTGTGGTATCTTCAAACCAACCCTCAGCCTTGCCCTCACAACCACCTGCTCTAGTTACTTCTGATCAGCCTTCAACCTCTACTCCTTTGTTTGGTTTACCTGCTGTTACCATCCCTTCATCTTCAGCGAAACCAGAAGCTCAGTTACAAAACCGCAATATTTTGTGGACCTCCATTACTTCTGCAGGTAAGCGTCTACCCTTGCCCTTGGATAGCTGCTGTTCTGTATCTCTTGTGAGCAAACTGCATGCTAATTTTGTAGCTTCTAAGCGTCCTGACCTCAAGTATTGTGCCCTCAAGGAATCCATTTCTGTTACAGCTGCGGATCCAAAGTCTAATCTTAAAGCAGTTGCCACCATGGAAATCCCCATCACATGGCGAAAAAAACATAAACTATCTTCACTATGCTCGTAGTTCCAGGTCTTGTTTGGCCAATGAAACGAAACGTTCATGGTTGTTCCTGCCATCACCTTTCAGCATCCAAGCATGCAGTTTCATGTCCAGTGCTCCCTCGACAATCCACTTAAAGGTTTCACTGGTGTCTCAGCACCCGATACATCCTTATCACATGAAAATGGACAAACAGCATCCAAGCCACATGTCAGTTTTACATGTCTTCTAACTGGGGCACCACCACCAGGTGTTCACAAGCGTTCACAACCCTTGCACCGTGGTCTCAACTTTTTTACAGTCTGTGTCACCCTTTCTGCAGCTTTAATGGGTTATCAAGCAGTACGTCAACCGCTTTGGATTGAGGGTAAACAAATTCAACCAGGTGTTAATGCTCTTAGTGGTCCCTTTGATCTGAGCCAAATTTCAAGTCATGTGACTCCAGACACTGCTCATTCTAACAGTGCTCCATGCTACAATGCATGGCTAGTAGACCTTCCTGAAACACCAGATTCTGCTCTAGAAGAAGAAGTTCCTAACATGTGTGTCGCATACTACACAACCTTGGTAGTGGAATCTAAATTGAGGAAGACAAGTATTCTTGAGAATGTCATATTAGGTGACATTCGGGACATGACAAATGATGATGATGCTGTTCTCGAAGAAGCAGCTGACACTACTTCAAAGCAACTTGCTGATGGATGGCTTACATGGGCAAACACACAGCAGCCACCTTCTTCACCAGCACTTCCAAAGAACACTAGACAGAAGCATTGTGAAGTCAACGTCCTGAGTTTCCTCCAGTAGAAGAATTCAATTGTGACCCTTACTCACCCGCTTACACTGACGCCATATTTCAAGCTTTGGACCTAGACAGCCCGGGGTATTCTACTGTTGATGCAGATACTATGAAGCGATTGAAAGAACTTATCTGTCAATATTCTACTGCATTTCTCCTCCCTGGAAGTCCACTCAGAGCTGTAAAGGGATTTGAGCACAGAATTGACACAGGAGATGCCCCAACCATTTGCAGTCACCCGAACAGATGCTTAAATTCAAGATAGTACAACCAAGTCCGTCAAAATGGGGTTCTCCATGCATCCTCCATGCAAACCTCCAGAAAAAGGTCAACTGCAACCTCCAAGATTTGTGGTGGACTATCGTCGACTCAACAGTGTGACACAAGGAGATGGTTACCCTATTCCATCCATCTCAAGCGTTCTGGATGCTTTAAGCCAAGGAAAAGTATTTGTGAAATGTGACTTGGTCAGCGGTTACTGGCAAATTCCTATTCGACAGTCAGATCAACCTAAAACAGCATTCTGTACGCATCTGGGACTGTATGAATTTCAAAGGCTTCCCTTTGGATTAAAAACCGCACCAAACACTTTTAAACGGATTTCAAACACTGTGTTTGCAGATTATTTGCACAAGTGGCTTGTTGTCTATGTGGATGACATAATTCAGAGGACAATGACAGGCGAGGAAGCCCTTGCACATTATTCATTGTTATTCCAGAGACTTGTTAAAGTTGGCATGCAACTCAAGCCTTCTAAGTGTACATTCTTCGCAAGGGAAATTGAAATATTGGGATATCGAATCACCCAAGAAGGTAGCACACCCGTCATCAAAGGAGTAGAAGCAACCTTGTCCATGCCCACACCAACAAACATTTCTGCAGTCAAACGTTTTGTTGGACTTTGTGGTTATTTCAGAGACTTCATTCCCGTATGTCTCCCGAACACAAGCCTTGCGAAACCTGCTTAAGAAGGGTGTATCATTTCAATGGACAGAAGAAACAGAAAGACAGTTTCAAGACTTGAAGCAAGCTGTTACTGGCCCAGATGTGATGTTGTTCCATCCGGATTGGAACACTCCATTTAAATTAAATGTGGATGCTAGCAAGCTTAAATGTGGAGCCATGTTGGCTCAGGTGAAGAACGGCATACTTCGCTCTGTGCGATTTGCATCCCGAGAGTTTTCTTTTTTTTAATTTTTTTATTGCATTGCACACAGCTATTTACACAACTTACATTACAATACTTTACCAAAAAGGACCTACGATATAACACAACTAATTCACACTTACTCACATACATATACACTAACGAAAATAGCAAAATCACACCTATATGAGCCTGACATGTTCTAAGTTATTCAACTACCTCTAGTATTTATATTGCCCACTTCTTCCTAAACATGTCTAACTTATTATTTTTTTGTACAAATATATTTTTCAGTCTCATACTTTAATTTGACTTTTGATTTAAAACCTTGTATACTTGGAATTTCTTTATTCCCTCTGCACGCTCATAAATAAATTTTTCCTATGAGTAACAGATAGTTAAGTAAGGGAAGTTCTTGTGTTAGAAGGCCGATTAATATATCCTTCAGATTAAGATGTATCTGCTGTTTTGTCAAAGATAAGTAATATAATTCTAAATCTTTCCAGAAAGAAATTGAATAAGAGCAATCATAAAAGAAATGCCGCATTGTTTCTGATTCACGTTTGCAGAAATAACACAGATCATCTGTAATGCACCAGATTTTGTGTAATTTTGAATTCGTGTAAGGAATAGAGTTCAATACTTTTAACTGAAAGGCCTTGACATATGGCTCAACGGCAACTGAATGGGGAAGAGAAAAAGCTTTTTTCAATGCCTCATCAGTTAAATTAAATTCACACTTCAATTTTCTCGTGTTATTTGGAAAGCAAGCCTTTTTACAGACAAAAAGAGAGTAATAGTCTTTTGATTTCTTTTTAGTTACATCAAAAAGGCCGCAGTCAATTTTGAAAGATGGATTCAGGGCTGTATGATCTGGAGTATGATAAGCATTCCTTAGATTGAGCGGTACAGAGTGGCGAAGACCGGTCCATTCCAGAAAGTTCGTTTTCTGTATGTCATCCCGAGCGTTTTCACCAGCTTAATCACGTTGGACAACTATGCACCAGGAACTCTTTGCTGTCAAATGAGGACTGGAACAATTTCGCTCTTATGCAATTGGCCGAAGAGTTAAAGTTGTAACAGATCATGCATCTCAAATGGTCAGCTACCATAGCACCACATCAGGCAAAAGTGGCAAGATGGTACATGAGCGTGGCCGAGTTTGACTTTTTCATTGAACACAGGAAAGGGGAAAGAAATGTTCTTCCTGATGTTCTCAGCCGATACCCCATTGAAGAGAACATACCATAAGACACTGTTGTTATACCTCCAGAGAACAGTATTATCACCTTCATGGTTATTGCAACCGCAGTTGATGTACCGCACCATACCCCAGAATGTATTCATGGAACATTCAACAATACAATGCATGTCTTATTCCTCAAGATGATTGCCTAGGCCCAGTTTGTTTTGCTGCTGTTCCTACAAGTGCTAAACGTGCACGAAAGCCTCAACCCAAAACTTCAGTTGCAAGCCATAGCAAGAACCCACAAGTTAGTAAATCTCAAGAGAGTTCATCTACAGACTGCAATTTTCAAGATTTTGAAAATCTGGAATCTTTAAACCGCAATTGATCCAGTTTTGCAAAGAAGCAGTTACAGGACTACTGGTGCAATGTGTTAATCAAGTTCCATAGCTCAGATCAAGATATTTCTGCAATTAAGAACATTCCAAAGGAACACTTGCAATGGGTTAAACAAATGGCTAAACGCTCAGCTGCTATTTAACAAATGGTAAACGCCATAGCATGTACTATTGAGTTATGGGTGCACGCGGGAGGTTGCTAAGCACGAAAGAAGCGTAAGAGTCGCACGAGGCGATAGCCGAGTGCGACTCTAGCTTCTTGAGTGCTTAGCAAACCTCCCAAGTGCATCCGTAACTCAATAGTACATGCTATGGCGTTTACCATTTGTTTTATAACATAACACTGAGACATTGGGACAACAGGACAGGAGAAAATAAGCGCGCGAAAATTCATTCATGACAAGCGACTGCACACCAGCAACTCGATAAAGTTTAATCACGTTTCCTGAAATATCGATCAAAATCCTCTTTCTAAGGTCTGTATCCAACAACCGGTGAAATAGTTCAATAGAATTATGAACAAACTCAGGGAAAAAAGTAGGCAACCGTCCAAAGTTATTAAAACACGAAGGACTGAATTTCACATCGATTCAGAGAATGAACCGTTGAAAACAATTTTCACATTTTGAATGGTGCATTCGCTGAAGCGCGCGCATTTGCACACACGTCAGCAGCATACACCCATGGGCAAATAGTAGATGCTGAATTGACCAATCAGAGCGCGCGCTTTGCTTTAGTTATGTTATAATGATGGTTTGCTAATGTATCGAGATGAATTGATGGAAGACCCGAATCACTACCGTGTTATGGTACCCAATGAAATTCAACTTCAACGTCATCTCTTACGGGTCTACCATGATTCGCCCATAGGAATGCATCGAGGACGTGAAGCAACCCATGGAGCCCTTTCACATGACTTGTATCAAATTCAAGTCTACTGATCCCAAACATGGACCAATGCAAATTCGCATCTTTGACCGTCCCTTCAACACGATTGGTATAGACTATGTTGGACAGTTGCCTATTACCCCATCTGGTAACAAATGGATTATACTTCAGAACAGTCGCCTCATATAACAATGTGTAACCAACTTTATTTCGCTCTGAAATACAGCGCATTAAAAGCAAACTTGAATAATTAACATAATTAACATAATTTCAACACCCCCATAAGTCCCTGCGCCATTCCACTCCAAATCGCCATTTTATTTCGCTCTGAACAAGATGTCCGCTACATCGCGTGGTGATGACAATCCTTCGGATAAAACAGCCATCTCACTTCAAGGAGCTGAGCCGAAGGAAGGCGAAGGTAATGCAAGTCCTGTCTCTCTCGTTCAGCAGATTTTTAGTGATCCCGAAGCACTAAATTTGCTTCGGAAAGCTTTTAATACTTCTCCACACGAAGATGGTGTCCACGGAGCGCCCAAGGCTCCAAGCTCAGTTGTAAATTTGAACTCTGCCGGAGCGCTCAAGGCTCAATCGGCAAATGAAAATGACACCGCTACGTATACCCCGGCGACTAAAAGGCCAAGAGGGGCAGAAAACAACTCTGAAGAAGTCGTTGTAATAGAGCCCGATGGTTCAAACCCGGGCACTTCTCATCCTGCGGGAGAGGATGACGAAGACGATGAACTTTGCCATAGCGCTCGCTGGCAAGCAAGTGAACAGTTATCGGCATTCTTAGGCACATTACACAAGCCTTTGTCTGCCTTTGAGAGAAAAGCAATTGCTAGAAAGTATCCACGTCCAGATGTTGATTGTGTGTACACTCCCACTTTGGATAACTATCTTCCATCACTCCTGCCTGGCGTCAAAACTGTCGACAAGGACAATAAATTTTTGCAGGACCGTGTGTTAGACACCATGGGCCCGGTAGCCATGTTATTTGAGCATGTTTACGGTTTCCTTGCTGAAACTAAGCCAGGTGAAAACGTGATCCTCAGTTATGAACAGGTGAAGGAACTTGGGGCAATCACATCAAATGCTATACGTCTAGTGGGTAATGCCTCTGCACTTTTGTCAAAGGAGCGACGCAAGGCTGTCCTTAACAGAATCAATTCAAAGGGAACTCTATCATCTCTTGCTGCTGAAGAGTTTCCGCAAGCTGGCAAAAGTTTGTTTGGAGAAGGCTTTGAAGCAAGGATCAAGACCAGATCAGAGACAGCAAAGACCTTACTGTCAGCTGCTTCTGTGGGGCAAAATTCACGACCTGCTCAGTTTTTTCGAGGCCGCACCACCCCCTTCAGGAGACGAGGGAACCGCGGGGGTGGTGCCAGTCAAAGGTTTCCGAATACCAGCAACTTCGGCCAGTTTCGGGGTTCATTCAGAGGCCGAGGCAGGGGTGCGAGAGGAGCCCTGCACCAAATCCCTCCAGCTACCCAGTAGAGAGGCCTTCTCACTTACCACCAGGTATGATGTTACATTTAAATCCTTTATTCGTAAATCACCTCCCCTTAGCGGGACGCCTGAAACATTGCATTTCCAACTGGGTTGTTATAAGCAAAGATCCTTGGGTCTTGGAAACTGTTCAGGGGTTTCATCTGGACTTCTTGAGTACCCCGCACCAATTCTCTGTTCCGCTAACAATTCCTCACACAAAGGAGAAGATGGCTCTTATAGACCTGGAAATACAGCAAATGCTAGAGAAAGAAGCTATCCATGTGGTCCCCCAGGGAGAGTTACATCAGGGGTTTGTGAGTTCAATTTTTCTAGTCCCCAAAAAAGGGGGTGGCCAGAGGCCCGTAGTAAATCTCCGCCCTCTCAATCAGTTCATCCCTTACGAACATTTCAAAATGGAGGGGATTCATATGCTGAGGGATCTTTTAAGAAAAGGCGACTTTATGGTCAAGATAGACCTGAAGGATGCCTATTTTACGGTGCCAGTATGGAAGAACCACCAAAAGTTTCTGAGGTTTGTTTGGAAAGAAACAATGTACGAGTTTGCCTGCCTGCCCTTCGGGCTCGCAAGTGCTCCCAGAGTCTTCACAAAACTTATGAAGCCTGTAGTGGGCCTGTTACGACAACTGGGCATCAGACTGATAGTCTATTTGGACGACATGCTAATAATGGCTCAGTCCCGGGACATTGCCCTCCAACATGCCTCGACTGCCCTAGATCTTTTGCAAGGGTTGGGCTTCATGATAAACTATATGAAGTCAGTCCTAGTCCCCTCAACAACGATGGAATTTCTAGGATTTGTGGTAGACTCCCTCACCCTGTCACTGGCACTCCCTCGGGACAAAATCAGAAAAGTAAGAAAGGAGTGTCAGACCTTACTGGACTCACCACTAGTAACAGTGAGGCAACTGGCCAAGTTACTGGGACACCTTACTTCTACCATTCAAGCTGTCTTTCCAGGGCCCCTCCACTTCCGCCACTTGCAAAGCGAGAAAAACAGGGCTTTAGTAAATTCTCAAACGTACGACTCCGCTACCCCCCTTTGCCCTCAGGCCAAAGAGGAGTTGGTTTGGTGGCGGGACAACCTGGAAGCATGGAATGGAAAAGCTCTGGTTTCGGGTTCTCCAGACTTAGTAATCGAGACAGATGCCTCCCGACAAGGTTGGGGGGCATTTTGCAACGGAGTGTCCACAGGGGGCCAGTGGTCTCAAGGGGAATCCCCTCTTCACATAAATTGTCTCGAACTTCTGGCTGGGGCATTTGCTGTCAAGACTTTTGTGAAAGGAAAAGTTCAAATGCGAGTCCGCTTGTTAATGGACAATTTGACTGCCGCCCATTACATAAACAAGATGGGGGGCACAAAATCCCCTGTCCTGGCACGTCTGGCATTAGATCTATGGGAGTGGTGCCTTCACCACAATATCCTAATCGAGGCTCAGTATTTACCAGGGGTACTAAATATCCGAGCAGACCGAGAATCTCGAGTATTTTTAGACCATCACGACTGGAAACTGGACCCCTTGTTGTTTGCGGAGCTAAATCAGGCCTGGGGTCCCTTGGAGGTAGATCTGTTTGCCTCTCGGCTCTCAAATCAACTTCCACGGTTTTACAGCTGGCGACCAGACCCTCATTCAGAGGCAGTGGATGCGTTTTCCCAGGACTGGAGCAAAGTGAGGGGATATGCATTCCCTCCCTTTGCTCTGGTAGGCCGCTGCCTCCGACAGTTACTAGACCAGAATGTGTCACACCTTGTTCTAGTCGCACCAGTTTGGCAGTCTCAGCCATGGTACCCTCTGCTTCTGGAGTTGTGTGTAGCACCTCCCATTCTGTTCCCTCACTACCAGGGCCTGCTGACCCGACAAGGGGAAGCCCATCCCCTGTTGAACCTTCAACTAGCAGGTTGGCTACTATCCGCCAATCATATTCAGAAGCAGGCATTTCACAGCCAGCTCAAACCCTACTTGTCGCAGCCTGGAGGGATGGAACATCCAAGGCCTATGCATCAGCTTGGCGAAGATGGGATAGCTGGTGTCGAGAACGGAAACTTAATTCAGTTCAAGCTTCTGTAGAGTCTATTTTAGAGTTCCTCACTTCTGAATTTAATCTTGGGAGAGCTTATAGGACTCTTAATGTTTACCGGTCTGCCATTTCTAGCACTCACCCTAAAATTGATTCAGTTAGGGTTGGGGAACACCCTTTAGTAGTCCAACTGTTAAATGGAGCCTACAACCTTAGACCGCCTTTACCTCGGTATTCTAGTACCTGGGATGTCAGCCTCGTTGTTTCTTTTATTGATGGTTTAGGTGTCAACGAGTCCCTCTCTCTTAAGGATTTATCCCAGAAGCTTGGTTTTCTCCTCGCCCTTACTGCAATGGAAAGGGTATCTGAAGTGGTTTCTCATGACCTTAGGTATAGGCGCTTTATCCCTGAAGGAGTGACCTTTGCACTCCCAGATTTAACAAAAAAATCCCGAGCAGGCAAGGACCTCAAAACTTCGTTTCACGCTGGTTTTGAGGAAAATCCTAACCTTTGCGTGGTTAAGTGTCTTAAAGAGTATGAACATCGCACTTCAGAATTCCGTCCCTTGGACCCATCAAAAGCCAACAAGCTTTTATTATCGTACATTCGCCCCCACAAGCCCATTTCAGGTGCTTCCCTCAGTAGGTGGCTGAAGGATATAATCTCTCGGGCAGGTATTGATACGAGTATTTTTAAAGCTCACTCAGTACGAGGAGCATCTGCATCAGCTGCCTTTGAAAGGGGTGCTTCTCTGCAGGATATCTTAGATCTTGCTGATTGGTCAACCGACTCCACCTTCAGGCATTTTTATTACAGGCCTAGACACAATTCTAGCATTACAAAGACATTGTTAAATGTGCAAAGTTTACCGATTCAGTGAACATGACCCACTTTAAAAACACATTGTTATATGAGGCGACTGTTCTGAAGTATAATCACAGATTATGCTAGGGCCGCTTGCGGCCTGCAGTATAAGATGGATTATACGAAGATAAAGGAGACGAGTATAACAATGTCCCTCCCGCCTCTCCCTTTTCTAGGACATATCCTTTTGGGTCATGTTCATACCAGGTGATTCTTATGTTTTATCTATTGCTTTCTTCTTCTGTTTGCAGGTCCTTGATTCACAAGCTTGTTTACCTTTCCTGCGGTCCATTTGTGTACGCTCAATAAAATGGCGATTTGGAGTGGAATGGCGCAGGGACTTATGGGGGTGTTGAAATTATGTTAATTATGTTAATTATTCAAGTTTGCTTTTAATGCGCTGTATTTCAGAGCGAAATAAAGTTGGTTACA
>OX393561.1:27027855-27060355 GCA_947652115.1 Blastomussa wellsi
GGCATCACGTTTCGCTTTTCCCACTTCATGTACTTTCGGAACTAACACACACAATTTGCAGTGGTGAACGCTTCCACGAGTCAATCTGCCAATGATAATTTTTTGTCTTTTTCAGTGTTACTTTATTGGGAGCAAAATAAACCTATCAAAAGAGCGAGCGCCAAGTTGTCAGCATTTTAATTAACAAGCATTCCGGCACGATTTCAAATGTGTGATATCTTGGATTCTCGGACGCGGCTAGAGAACTTGAAATGCAACTCAAGTCTCAAATAAGGCCAATAATTGAATATTATGAAAAAATGGCCGAGGCGAGCAAATGTGACCTCTCACACGAAAACGTTCCGAACAGTTAGCCGTTCCAATAGCTAGCAAACGGCAAGCGAACGGATGTGAAACGGATTCAGTGAACGTATGAACGGCTAATGACAATTTTCGCACAGATAAGGTCGAACGTATGAACGGCTAATTAAAATTTTCGCACGGATAAGGTTGAACGTATGAACGGCTAATGAAAATTTTCGCACGGATAAGGTCGAACAGATGAACGGCTAATGAAAATTTTCGCACGAATGAGGTCGAACGGAAAATCTGATGATAATTTTCGAACGACAAAAGTCGTGCGGCTGAACGATTGTCGAAATTCATCGAACGGTGGATAAAATCAGCCAATGAGTTCGGATTATCATCATTCGATCGATCGACTGAATAAACTGTCGAACGAAATAATTAATATTAATATGAAATGGTTCACTTGTATGGGAAATAAACATCCAAGCCTTGAATAAAACAAAAACTGCATAGAAAATTCAAGTATTTTGAGAGTAAAGCAAAATAATTCTCTTCTTTTCAGAATAATGTGTGGACAAGTGGTGCCAATTTGTCGGCCCCGTTGAATTTGCATGTATTTTGCCACGTATTGACACAATCTGTAATGAGATCTGTTGAAACTTGTCAAAATTCCGACTTTTGGCGCATTCAAAAGGAGTATCCCCCCATGTTGGTTGCATCTAAGCAGTGGAACGCGTCAGGAAAAAGTGTTCTAATTGGGTATCAAACGTTGCGTGTTTGTAAAATTTCAAAGTTTAAGCCAGATTTGCCAGGTTTGAAGCAAAACGTTTCGCACGAGCGATCACACAAGTGCATTGCCAACAAATAAATGGCTATACATGCCTGACAAATTTGGTCAAATTTAGTGGCAAACTTCAGTTCAAGCCATATGAGTTTTTCAAGAGGATAAAATTGAATGATTTTCAGGAAATTGATTTTCGTTCACAGCCTAGTCAGCCAGACAAAATTCGCCCCAGTGTTGGTGGCTCGCTGAGCATAAAATTATCGTAACATTTGTTTTTATGTTTGATAGATAGCCTGCAAAGACAGATGGACTTCCGGCTTTTGTTTCATGCCGCCAGGGCAAAAAAGACAAATGCGTTGCTGTGGAAACAGCTCAATAGTCATCTCCGAAGCGAATTCACACAATCACAAAATGGAGAATTCAGTGAGGGAAGATATAGATTGCAATCACATAGAA
Source organism: Blastomussa wellsi (assembly GCA_947652115.1). Classification (NCBI taxonomy): domain Eukaryota; kingdom Metazoa; phylum Cnidaria; class Anthozoa; order Scleractinia; family Plerogyridae; genus Blastomussa; species Blastomussa wellsi. The sequence goes on from OX393561.1 coordinate 27,029,384, forward strand.
AATGTTTCAGTTATTGTCGGTAAAGTGCAAAAGTTTATGAAAGATGGGTGCGGGTGTCATGAAGGGTTGATAGGAGGCCAGTGTTCAGATTACTTCAAAGAGGAAACTGTTTTGAGAAACTTTGAGCAACTCTGTTCTGAGCTTGCTACATGTGTCAAACCTTATGTAACTCTAAATAGTTATGAGCCTACAGCTTTACAGTGGAATACAGAAATACAGAAACTTAAAATTAGCAATTCTATGTCATATTCATATACATCAACATATACATGTAGAGTAACATCAGTCCTTATATTAGGACTACACTAAATCAAATGAAACTGCTTGACCCCATCATAAAGGAACACAAATGTCTCTTTTAATAAAATACAAATCTTGCAGTGTTTACTAAGTATAAGCTGCTCCAGCTTATACCTGTTGAATTTTTATTCAGTTCTTAAAATGGTTACTTCCACCACATGTGTGGGGGCAAGCAGCACCTCACTGAAGCAGCAATACCATTGGACGTCAAAACAATAGAGAACACTCCTAAACAAAGACTCTTGCCCTAATAACAAAGAAGTCTATTGTTATGGAGAACGAATGAAAAAATAGGCTCATATAAGGTGCTGGACTACTCCATGTGTGCCCTGCTGCTGTAAAGATCAAGTTATTTACAAGTCAGCAAAAAATGTATAATCTGCATGTATATAGGAGACTGATAGCTTTTTTTTTGCTACATTATGGTAGTCAGTATTTCAGTGGACCTAATAAGAAAGAAGGCGCTCCTAATTATTGCAGTGTTCATCTTGATTTTTGTTGTTGCACTCTGTTGAAATCTATTTTCAAATATGTAACAAATAATATTTATAATTGATAAAATTATTTTACCAGAGAACAAATTCAAATTAAAGGGTGTCAATAAGCAACCATTTGACATCAGAACCCATGCATCCACAGATGTTTATGTTCCTATTTTTACTGCTATACCAAGAAGAACTCCACAATGATCAAGTCCTCTTCTCTTTTTATTAGTTTTGCTATAACCTCAAAATTTAAATCTTTGCATTTCATGGAGCAAAACGCCGCAAAAACTTTTACTTTTGGTAAAAACGGCAATTTTTTTATGAATTTTTAAAGACAGACTTATTTGACACACAACCGAGTTAAGAGGAGTCTGGGGCTGGTGACGTCATTCCGGGCCATTGTCGGCAGTTTTGAACAAGAAAGCAGATGGACCCAGATGAGTAGATCTGGATGGATAGTGCAGAATTTTCATACAATGGCAATGAAATAATTTTTTATACGTTTATTTAGATGTACATGTGTATTACGCGATTGTAATAAGTGCTGATGACTTTATTCCAACTAATTTGCTGAGCATTTACTCAGTCTGTGCGTCCCTTTTACTAAGCTCAACGCGCACAGAAATATCACACAACCTCCCGTTCAAAGACTTACTATTGGCATAAAGAATTCCTCGCAATTTGCGGTAAAAAATATAATATAAAGGATGATGCAGGGGAAGATTATCGACAAATTTCTAAAACGCTAGTTGATGTGGCGTAGCTTTACAGGTAATGACCTTCACACCGGCTGACCTTTACATGAACAGCTAAATTATAAACCGAATCGCTCTAAACATTTGAAGAAAAATACAATACACTGACTTGGCTTGACTATTTGCAGGGCCATTCTGCAAAGTTCGAATGTCTGCCACAACAACTCAACACAAGGCGAGCAATACGCTTGAAATCGATGGCCTGGAATGACGTCAAAAAATGTGCTGGACCCAGATCGTTTTGACCGATTCTTTGACTCAGTCATGCTTTGCAAAAGAGCGATTTTTCACGCCTTTGAAAATTCATAAAAAATCGCGGTTTCAACCGAAAGCAAAAATGTTTTTAGCATTATGATCAGGGAAATGCCAAAATTTCTTTGAACCGAAAAATTTTTTTGGGATTATAGGCACTTTAAGCTGTAAAGCGCTGTTGATCAGTGAATGTAAATAGCGCTCTAGAAGTCATTAAATTCTTATTATTATTTCTACATTCACCCAATATTCATCCAATTCATCTATGAGCGGCTCACAGGAGCCTTTGATTGATAATGTGTATGCGTGTATATGCATATAAGCTGTGTATTACAAGATTTTAGTAAACAGAAAAGAGCGTTTAATTTAAACGGTTTATAAACAGATAGTAAACGCTTTTTTTCTTTTAAACAGAAAAGTGTTAGTGTCTACTTTCCAGGTCACAAATGTTACCACTAATCTCGTTTCAAAGAGCGAAGAGTGCCCGGACACTGTGGCTGACCACAGTACAAAATTAGTCACACGTTCATTAAACGTTAGAACATATTATGTCGGCACAGTAATTGTAAAATCTACTTTAAAAAAACTGTAAATCTTAATACATCTGTACTGGGTAAATCCAATGACTATATAAAATACATGTTGAAAATAAAAGAATGAACTCTTTATGTCCCTTTTAAAAAATTGCAAGCACAAATGAGACATGCTTTTTGTTGTGGTTTCTGTTTTACTTGTTTTATTAGAAAAATTCAATTTTAGTTTAATATCTCACATTTAGTAACATTGCATCCCATCGTGACTATAATAAAACATACATCTTCCAGACCTTCCTTTGCCCCCTGGGGTGGTCGGCACGTATATCACTGATGCCCCCTTATAAAGGGGCAATTTTTTTAAAATCAGAAATTTGGGCTTGTGGCTTGTTTTGTCAAAGAGCATCAAGTACAGAAAATATAAAAACAATGATAAAGCTGAATATAAGTGGCTATAAGATTTCCGCAATTCTACTCCAATGATTTTTTTCAAATTTGGCTATGATATGTATTAAGTTAATACATGGTGATTCTAGAATATTAATAAAAATATTAATAAAAATACAAATGAAAATGCCAATAAGATTAAAAATATTTTTCATCAGTTAAATCAAATACAATTATATTATTACCAAATGACAGGAGAAAGTTTTCCCAAAGTTTCATTGCCATTGCACCAAAGCCAAAAAAGTTATGACACAAAGTTGGGCAATGATGAGTTCGCTCGGAATAACTACAGAGCTACCTTAAGTTGCCAAATATGGCATATCATGGCAAACGCTGGTAAACGGTGACCAGTTAATAAAATGTGTCAGAAATTCTAATATTCATTCATCATATACAAGTCATTGTACAGTTTTACCTGACCATTTTAAGCCAATCAACATTGTGTGGTGCTATTTCTTGTAGATCTGTTACTACCCTTGAAGGAATAAAACTTTCAAAAGCTTGAATGTCATCATCTGTGACCTGTAAAAAAAAGTACAATAAGAAAAAAAAACAGTCATGCAATGCATGCAAAAGTTGCATAAGGAGAATAAAAATTCTAATTAGGTAACAAGTTTAGTTAGTTATTACAAGTTAAACCAATGATGGATCACCTATAAAATGTTTGGAAAAAAAACAATCAGTTCTAACTCCAGATGACTGTAGGATACAAGCATCATTCTAATAATTTCCGTGATGTCGATCCATCACTCATTCAAGTGAGAAACCACTGCAACTCCCGAAAATCTAATTAATTATTAATTAATTCATGGTTGGTCTTGCCGCAATGGAGTCCACAGCCGTAATATTACCCCAAACCTCTAGAAAGTCTCTGGCAAATATTTATGCCTTCATATTCTTGGTGTTATGAATGGCCATTGATAAACCAAGCTATACTGCTACTAGGGGATAAATAAACATCCAAGAATGCTTGTGGGACTAACAACAGCTAATTGCTCAGTTTTAATTGAAACTACTCATGCATGAAAAACGAAAGCATAGAGTTATTGAGATGTGACTAATACTGGGAACAGGGAATGGTGAATGGGGAACGGGGAATAAGGGAACAAGAAGTCTGGTAACAAGTGGTTAACAGTTTTCTCGTTAAAAATTCAGTGGATGACGGGAAAACTTCTCAACAAAAAGGAAAGCAAACATAAGCATAACAGATTACACTTAAAAGTTGGGTAATAAGGTAACAAAAGAGGTACGATTTGCAACTTGGGGCATAAACCTTCTGGCGGAGGCAGTATATTACCCTACATAGTCTAACTGGCCTGTTTATGACAAAGAATCGCACTCAAACAAATAGAGATCAAAGTCTATAAAAAGAACACAGTCTTGTATTTGTTTATTGGCCTACACCTAATGACAATGATGGATACCTTCTACTTGGAATCATGGTTTGACTAACTTTCCCCAAGCAGAGTTAGGGTATTACCACTTGCAGGGTAATGTAGTGTCAGGTGACGGATATTCAAGACGGTTTGACAAGATCTTCTCCCACATCCTTAAAAAGCCCAAGTGCATCAATGACACCCTCCCCTGGACAGACAACTTACAGTCAAACAAAGTGAAGCGTACCCCCCAAGAGTACATTAATAAATTGATTATTGGAACAGTGAACCTGTTATTAGTTTCACATATTGCATTCGGTTTGAAAAGGTGCAGATCAATGCTCAATTCAAAGTCGAGTTTTGATTGGACTAGGCGAACAGGAATATGGAATAATTATTGTTTCCTTTTCAAAATGGTGGTCAGGAACTAACTTGCATGGCCGAATCCACAAGCTTGGGAAACCTCTCTCAGACAAATTCAGATGGAAAATTCGTGACTTGCAAGTGACAGCGTGTGATGTTAGGAAGACAACTGGCGATTTTCAACGGTACGTACAGAACCTTGACTACTTTTTTGCATGGCAGAAGTGATCCAAATATCCACAAAAAACTTGTAAGAGCTTCACCAGAAAACTCTTTTCTTCCCACCATTTACACGAATAAGAATTTCTGCAAGTTCTATGAGATGTAATAGCCAAGAAAAGCTCTCGACTAGTCCAATCAAAAATCGTCTTTTGAGTTGAACATTGATCCGCTCCTTTTCAAACCGAATGCAATATTTGAAACAAATAACGCGTTTAATTTACCAATAATCAATTCATTAATGTACTCTAGGGGGATACGCTTCACTTCGTTCGACTGTAAATGAGAGCTTTCTCCAGGCAGTTGACTGGCTCGACCCCTACTGACACAATGGCATCACACTAACCCAGACAAGTTTGTGTTTGGAGCTGACACTGTTGAGTTTGCGGGATTTGTTATCACCCTTGGCAGTGTGCAATCATGCAAGCAGTATCTGTAGTGTTCGTGACCGTATTAAAATGACATAAAGACAAGCAAGAACTGCAATGTCTTATTCGGCTACAGCAACCCTATCCAAAGAAATGAAATCTGAACAGCCTATATCCTAGAAATCAACAAAACTGGACAAACGAACTATATTGTGTGGACATAAACAAATACATAAGTCCAATGGAATCTTAGCCTGTGTAGCAGTCAATTCCTCCTTTTACGGAGAAAAAAGGAACGCATGAGCGAGCGAAAAAAAAAGAGCACTGGGGAAGGGGTGGGGAAAGGAGGAATCGCCTGAAACTGATCCTAGACATTTTACTGAACGCCCCCAAAAACGTCGCTAATGATTTAGCTCCCAAGGAGCATTAGCTGTCACATGTGGACCAGTGATAATTAACTTCTGGTAAATCAATTGACAAGCGCTCAGCGCAGCAAGGGCAAAGCCCGGCAAAAGAGTCGAGGATACATTTCCACGGAAACTTTGTTTAAGCCGTCTAAACGAAAAGATTGTTGTGGCGTCATTCTAGCCGATATCTTAGAAAGTTGTGGAATTCCTCTTGAATGTAGCAACTCTTCACGAGGCTGAGAAAAACATCTCACATAGCACAACTCGCACTACATCTCCATTGAGAAAAAAAGATGGAAACGTTGATTAAAATAAGTTGATAGTACACCTCTTTCCAGTCCAAGTTTCTACAGTATGCGACTCATCTACAACAATTGCTACCACACTGCTATGGAATTTAGACTAGGCTCCGGCCTGATGGGCCACTAGGCCCGACTGCAGACTTTTATTTGATCATCAATCAAGCTTCAAAGAGGACAGATTACTAGTACACTGGCAGATTCTGGTTTACAAAGATTTTCCTCGACTCTAACGTGGTCGAGGCTCTTTATGGCTGCCTTTTGCTCCGGTTTCAGATGGATGATTTTATCGCTTTGCTCAAGAACTTTCAACGTTGCCTGAATAGCAAGTTCAAATGATTCTTCCTCAGCCTCGGCCATATTTGATCTAAATTGAGAACCGGATGTTTACGAGGTATTTCTGTTCTGTTTCTGTCAAAACGCTGTCTTTCTTTGACTGACAGTAGACGAACAGGTCCCGGTAAAATGTCTGGGATTCGTTGCAGGCGATTCCTTCCTCCCCGACCCCTTTTCTCCATTTGTTTGCTTCACCCAAGGCTTGCTTGTCCGCTATTCACGCATTCTTTCTTTCATTTGATCGCACCGCATGCTTGGAAAGGAATCGACTGCTATGCAGGCTAGTGGAATCTATAACATCAGTTGTGTCCATAAACATACAATCTTATCAACGTCAAACAGTGTTCATAACAGTAAACAAAGTTCCTTCATGGGAACAGTTTCTGAAATGTTCAGTCTTAGCAATGTCGACGCAAACAGTGTTCATAACTGTAAACAAAGCTCAGTAAAGTACATATTAATCAGCCAAGGCCTTCGGGGCCTACTAACTCTGCCTGAACGATGGGGAGTACCTGCAACTGTCACTCTTGTTGGTGTATTCTCATGAGTGAATTGTCAATCAATTCAGAACTTGGATTATCACCCCGACTCTGTACTGCATTCGGCATCCACTGTTGGCTCAATCACGACAGTTTTGATGTGCTGCAAATTCCTCTTGTACTTGACTCCCAAAAGCGGGCCACCATTTCATGGGGTTGGTTTTCATAAATTATGATGGAGACAGCTTGTTCTCTCCCTTTCTCTCAAGCAATACAGCATCTCCCACAGCAATGGGTCTATCTTCAGCATGATACCTAGTGTCAGCATAAGGTTTTGCCTGCTGTTTCTTTTCGGCATCCCGATCCCTCACTTGTTGCAAGGCCACATCCACCTGACTCTCTCCACTATCTGTAAACTCTGGTAACTTGGTAGTTTTTGTTTAAAACAATTCAGCTGGGATAACACCTGTTGTAGTGTAACTAGTCGATCGGTAGGCCCGTAGAAACTTGTTGACCTCCAATTGCCAATTATTCCCTTCTAAAACTCTCATGGTTTTGAGAAGTGAGCGATTCTGGCATTCCACCTCTCCAATGGCCCCTGGCCACAAAGTTGTGTTGTAATGATGCACAATCCCCATTTCTTTCAAGTACTTCTCCATTTCCTCCAAAACCAGGTTGGAACCATTATCAGTTCTCAAGCCAACTGGCACCCCACATCCTGCAAAATGGCCGCCTAAGCATTTGATGACTGCAGCACTTGCAGTAGAGAAAAGCACATATACTTTCATCCATCTTGAAAAATAATCGACCACCTCCAGTAGGTACTCACCAGTTTTGTAAGGGCCCTAACAGATCAATTGAAATCTTTTGTCAGGCTCTCTCAGGCAGTCTTGTGGGTTTAGCGGGTGGAGGTGGAACTTCCTTTGACACCAACTCTCCACTTTTTCTCGGCTTCTTTATCTATCACTGGCCACCAGACTTTTGACCTTAAACGTTCTTTGGTGTAAACCTACTTTTTACCAAAGTATTTCAAGTTGTTTAAAGATTTGTACAAAGTTTTGTTGTTTATTTGTGCTGATAAAATGATGTGCGAAGCTGGAAAAAATTTTACTGCTGTTTTCAAGTTTGATTTGAGATCAGTTTATTACAGCTGATAAGCACCTCTGCATTGAATGCCGCAAAAGATACGGTATTTACGGGTGGGTGAGCGCTTAAAACCTTCAGACATCAATGGGTTAATGTTGTGAAAAACTGGGTACTGGCCACAATGTGAATACTTTTCTTCAACACTATACAGAGTGTGAAAGGAAACTGCTGTCTGTAGTAATACAGGCACCTGTTTACTTACTGTTGCATGGGCAGGACACAATCGAAGACGCAAGAATGTTTTGACTTCACAAATGAATTTGAACCTTCAATCACGAACAATCTTGCCTTGAAACTGCAAAGCAACACAAGAGAGCGAGGACAGAAAAGAAATTTTTTGCATTGTTGTTTGCAGCTCTAAATTGCAGCTGAAAAAGGAGGATAACTTGTCGACGTTTTTCTTGTTGCTCAAAACAAGAACCGTTTCATTCAGAACTGTGTTGGATGAACTTTTGCGTTTTCTTTCTTAGCCTGAATTTGACATCCTGCAGTATTTTTTCTCGAATGTTTCTTGTTTGCTTTTTAGCAAAATTTGCCCCGAAAACTCCTGCGAAATCGCCGAGGCATTTTCTCTCGTGAATTTGTCTCTACAAATTCTGCAAAATTTGACTTTTTTCCCCGCAAATTTCCAGAAGCCCTGCTATAACGATAAGTTTTGATTCCTTACCTTAAACCATGAACGATGTTGAATGAAAACTAATGCCCTCGAGACCAAAGACCTAAGACCCCCATCTTAGCCTGTCTTAGTTTTAATACAACGAAAACTTAAACCCCATCTGGGAATGACTTCTATACTAATAGGCAATAACCTCACTAATAATAATCAGAGAATGCTTGCATGTTGTACGAGGTTCAGTTGCCGTTAAAAATCCAGAGAACTGGAAATTGTGATGAATAGTCAGTAGTTCTTGTAGCTATACAGGACGACAGGACGGAAAAATGAAATACGACCTCCCGTTATAAGGACACCATTAGATATATAAGTCCAATATTTTGTATACAAGAACAAAATTTCAAATGGGACCAAAATTTGGTGAATGTGAACCTTGAGATATAAGGCACTAAACTTTGGGAGAGGTGAGATTTTGATCAGCACATAACACTTCATTTCAGGGTGCGGCTTATCTACAGGGTGTTTACGGTATTCACCATATACCCAAATTCTGGGAAAATATCATATATTTAAAGTATGGGCATATTCAGCATATACCCAAATCCTGGGTATATCCATCATGGACCAAAATTCTGGGTATATCCCACTCATGCCCAAATTCTGGATATATCAACCATATACCCAAATTCTTAGTAAAAAAATTATTACGGTATATATGATAACCAAATCAATGCGCATGCTATGATTGGTAAATCAGCTATGCGGCTTGTGATTTACAAATTCTTCTCGTGTTCTACCAACATCTCTTTGTACGTAAGTATGATAGCCATGAACTCGAACGCCTCCATGTTGTTTCACTTGTAAGCAATAAACAAACATGTCCGAGCTAATGCCTGGTTACTAAGCTACGAACGTTTCACAGCGTTCCACGTTGTTGTCACGCAAAAATACGGACCTTTAGCAATGATGATGAGGATGTGAACGTGAACGACCAGAGGTTGAAAATACGAGACTCGACGCTACCACGCATGCGCCATGGAGCACGACTCGTCGTCCACACCTCGTTCAGGACGTCATTTGCCGCCATTTGCCATCTTGTAGCGAGCGGGTCGAAACGGGGGTATGTTTCGTGGAGTTTTTTCATTTTTACGCAGGCTTCTTCACTCGAAATGGCTCGTCAGTGAATAAGATAGCGTCCATAACATATTTGAAAGAACCGCGACGAAAAAACAGATCTTCAGGCAGAGATTAAAAGTAAGCTTATGATTTGTGCATTTGTGGTCACACTGCGTGTGGAGGAATGCCGGCGGATTGTGGCGATAAAATTGCACCGGGATACATATGTAACCTTATAAGATATAAATCACATTCTGTTAACTGCATTACATTGCTTACAATTTAATATTGACTTCATTTTTAAATTTGAAAGATTTCCCGGCTTTAAAAATACAAACTATTCGTTTAAGTTATGGTTTATGCAAACGACGATAAAGTCCGCTTTGTTCTGACACGCGTACTTCTCACATATCGTTATCGGTGGAGAGAAGTTTTAGCAGCCCATGAAACTATTTAAAAGATATTTTCGCTATTGACTTCCACAGCACGAAACTCGTCCACGCTACCGGTCTGCTAAACTGTTTTTGTTTCCTGCCGTGGATGACTGTCCATTATATTAAAGCGCTAAAATAGTATTTTCCCTTTCAATGTTATGATGCGTTTACGTTCGATGAAGATGTCTCAAGACTCAACCTTGGATTTCATTTGATTTCTTTCAAAAAACTTGTCTTTCCAAAATTTTAGTTGCTAAATTTAGGGTGTGGCTTATCTGCAGGTGTTTCCGGTATTTCAGCTTCTCGTTCATTTTTCATGCGAATAGATTAGGATAAGCCACAGGTACCCCAAGCTTGATATATGACCAGCTCTTTATATGTTGATAATATAATTTTGTTTTATCAACTAGGTTGATAATGTGAATTGGCCACCGTAAAGAGATCCAAGAGCTGACGTTTCGAGCGTTAGCCCTTTGTCAGAGCGAATCAAAGAATTGTGGGTCGTGTGTTTTTTATATATATAGAAAGATGTTGCTTAGAATGATAAGGGAGATTGAAGAGTCTTGTGACCGGTTTCGATGACCTTTGTATTGTTACGTGACTCGAGCGATTTGCATATTTATAAGGATTTGTATGGGGAAAATAACGATTGTTTCTGTAACCTATGAAAATGTAGCAATTTAAATAAAAATCGTCTTAACCTTACTTTAGTTGAGGGGTTTTTCCCTCCTGTGTGGTCTTCGAGCCGATTTATGGCCATTCTATTAGTTTTAGTGGAACCGGCTTTGCTCTCTCTATATATCCAGGCCAACTTGGAACCCCCGTCGCGAGCGAACCTCCACAGTGACGTCACAAATCCAAAGCTCATTTCCATTCTCCCTATTCACATCGCGCTGCCATTTCAGAAACGTTTTCGTGACAGTCTTTGGAAATGTTCAGATTTTGAGATTTAATCCTCCCATAAAAGATCAGGGAGGAAAAATTCCGCATAATATTAGTTTAAACGACTAAAAAAAAGAAGCAAAATTTTGGTTCATTTGACCATTAAGGAACCACACCAATTGAATGAATTCACTTTATGAGTCCATTTAAACAACATTTGGCAGAGACACGTTCATTTCAAAGATTAATTTGCAATATTTTTGTGCTTACAGACACTGTAGCCTTATTCGCTAACGAAGCGCGATTTTTAGTGCAGAGTGCACTATTTGGATGGTATGTTGTGGGGGTAGCGAATCTAAACCGCTAAAGCCTTATGGCCGCTAAGGTGTGAACTTTAATGCCGGTTATCTACCTTACTTGCTTGAATATCCAAAGGGAAATAGAAGTTTTAGAAGTCATCATACCATAATTGTGGTACCATGCATTCTAGGACAAAGTTATTCGCTCTCAACGCATGCACAGAAGATTAGTTTATGTTGCTTTCGACAATCTCGTCCCCAGAGCCTGCTTTTCTTTTGGTCAGCATCAAGAACACGGACTCTGGCCAGGACCGATTTTTGGAGTATGTGCATGGTGTATTGTTTTGATTCTCAGCCAATCAGATTAAGCGAAAAAATTCTTCGTCTGCGCAGAACAGCCGGAAGTCCATGAATTGCGGACTTCCGGGCTCGGTCCTGGCGCAAGTCCGTGCTTGGTGCTGAAGAAAAGAAAAGTGGGTTATGGGGGCGAGATAGTACTGTTGACTACTCCGTAGAAACGATACGTTACATAGGGGATCACACACGAACGTAGTATACTCGTACTTGCGGTAGAACACCACCTGTAACGGTATTGTGGCAGACTCTGTGGCGTCTCTATGGCCGTGTTTGTTATGGTTTGTAATAAAGAAGAAATTAAGTTACCGCTTCTATAGAGTCTCTATACTAAAAAACGAAGAGAGACTAAATTATTGCTGTTTGACCACGATTTTCGAGTTTGCACAATGAACTCCTAAAATATTGCTGCAGACTCCGTGGCACCTGCAGAAACAGCAAATAAACTTAATTTAATTTGTCTTTGAGGCGTTTCCTTTTCAACCGATGCAGAAACTTAAGGTCAAGAAACGCTGTTTACCTTAAAAACTTATCAGTGAAACGCTTCTTTTATTAATCAATATCATTGTAGTATTAATCAAGTGCTTTTTTATTGTTGAAACAGAAGATATTATTGTAGTGTATTACCCATTGGCGCATGCGCGCATGTGGTTGGGGGACTGAACACGTTGTCCGCCATTAAACCGTTGAGTCAATGTGCGTTGGTTTAATCCGAGTAGTTACTGGTTAAATCCGAATCATCCGGGCGGGATACTACAACTGGCGACGAGGATAAACATCAATTGAATGATTTGTATTGTTATTTGAGAATGGCTGTCGCGATTACTACAGATTTAGGTGGAATATCTAACTTCGATATTCATGGAGATCCTACAACTATCAACTATCCCCTATTCGCCGTTGGAAAAGGAGTACGGAATGCAGATCAAAAGAAAGCTCTTCTTCTTCATTGTGGAGGGCCACAAATGCAAGATGTTTACTTTACGTTTCCGGAAGCTCGAGAACCTGGCGAAGGTGAAACTGTTAACACTGTAGCGATGGAGCAACTCGATCAATACTTCACACCCCAAGTTAATGTTCCTTATGAGAGACATCTATTTCGGACTATGGCTCAGTTACCTACTGAAAGTATCAATCAGTTTATTACAAGGCTTCGAGAAAGGGCAGATTACTGTGAATTTGGCGCTGCGAAGGATGAAAATATTTGTGATCAAGTCATCGAGAAATGCATCTCCAGTCGTCTGCGAAGGAAACTCCTGGAAAAAGGACGAGGACTGACCCTAGAACAGCTACAAAATACTGCAAGATCTATGGAAGCTAGTGACAGGCAAGCAGGAGCTATCGAGAGCCCAAACGATAAGGAAGGTTTGAAAGAAGGATTAAATTCCGTCCAAGAGAAACCTGAAGTGAAGAGATGCTACAGATGTGACATGACTGGACACACTCAGGATGACAAGCGATGTCCCGCAAGAAACAAAGAATGCCGGAAATGTCACAAGGTAGGCCATTTTGCAAAGTGCTGTAAAACTAAAAAGGTTAAAAATCCAAATGAGAAGAAGCCCAGACGAGAGAAGTCCAAAAGATTCAAAAAGACCAGTAAACCAGATTAACTTCGAGGATAGTTCAGATAGCGAGTATGCATTTACCATTGTTGATGGTTCTAGTAAATGTTGGTGGTGTACCCGATGTTGCCATGATTGTTGACTCAGGAGCTAGCTGTAATGTTATTGACCGCAAGCTGTGGGAGGAGTTAAAGTCAAATAAAGTGAAGTGTGTATCAATGAAATCTAACAAGAAACTGTACCCATATGGAAGTGCTCAACCGTTGAAGATGGCAGGTTGTTTCGTTGCAACCGTAACTGTAGGAAATGCTGCTGCAGAAGCAGAATTTACTGTTATCGAGGGAGAAGGCCAAGCATTGCTAGGAAGAGAGACAGCTACGCAACTAAATGTTTTGCGCCTTGGTGAAGAAGTTGGAGTTAATGTTCTGAAACAAGAGGACATATTTGACAAGTACAAATTATGTTTTGAAGGGCTGGGAAAGTTGAAGGATTTTCAGTTGGATATCCCCATTGATGAAAGTTTTAAACCTGTAGCCCAACCTGCGCGTCGTGTACCATTCAGTTTGAGGGACAAGTTGGAACAGAAGCTTAATGAGCTTGTAGATCTCGATGTAATTGAGAAAGCAGAGGGTCCGACACCCTGGATTTCACCTGTGGTTGTTGTGCCTAAACCAAATGGCGACATCCGCCTTTGTGTGGATATGAGACAGGCAAACAGTGCTATTGTACGGGAACGACACCCCATTCCGACTGTTGACGAAGTCCTTCATGACCTTAATGGAAGTACTATTTTAGTAAACTGGACATCAAGTGGACATTCCATCAAGTGGAATTGAGTGAGGCTTCCAGGCCAATTACCACGTTTGGCACCCACAAGGGACTTTTCAGGTATAAAAGGCTACTGTTTGGAGTCAGTTGTGCACCTGAAATGTATCAGAGAGTAATTCAGCAAGTCTTAGGCTGAAGATGGACGGCAGCGTTTTTGAGTAGTCCGTCCTGTGTAGCTCTCCGCTTCGTAATAAATGGCTGAAAAGGTAAGCGAATGCGACGAAAGTCCGCCCATCACTGGAGGGAAGAGAGTTGAAAGGCCTAGTAGCAGCAGCTCGCCCGAAATTCCTCCAAATAAGACTGCAAAGACTACAGAGCACATGGTCGAGCATGCCGATCTGTCGAGTATCTGGATCGCACTGAACAACATACAACGGAACACTGACGAGCTTCTTAAAGAGAACAGAGCTTTGCGCAAGCAACACGAAGAACTGCAGAAGTCGCTAGAGTTCCATATCGATAAGCTGGAAAAATTAGAGGCGGAGAATAACAAGCTGAAACAAGATGTGAGCTCGCTCAAGAAAGAAGTTCGCAAAGCAGAGGTTGAAGTTGCCGACTTAAACGACGATCTAGATGGTCTTAAAAGCGATCTGGACACCGCTATATGCCAAATAGACGATTTAGAACAATACACTAGAAAACATAATCTCGAAATTCACGGCATTCCTGAGTCTTCAGAAGAAAATCTGTCTGACAAGATCATCAAGCTTGGAAAGGTTCTCAACGTACATATTGTCAACAATGACATCGACATCTGTCATAGAATGGCTACGAGAAGATCTAACGGCGGTCCAAGACCAATCATCGTACGATTCAGATCATACAGAGCCAAAAGTGAACTCTATAAATCCAAAAAGCACCTGAAGTCAGTAAGTTTAAACAACTATTTTCATAATGCAGGAGCTGTTTACATTAATGAGAACTTAACTAACTATAGGCGTGAACTGTTCGCTAAAGTAAGAAAAGTTAAAAAGATCAACAACTGGCATAGCGCCTGGACCATTGACGGCAAAATTTTCGTCAAGAAGTCCCAAAGCGATCAAGTACATAGAGTATATGAAGTCAAGGATTTGGACAATATTCGTTAGCATAATCAAATATTTTTTTTCCTACCCTCTCCCACATGTAATATAACATTATTCAAACGTTCCCTTTCAAAACCCTCGCTTCCCTTTCGCTTCATCAATTAATTATTTAAATTTTGGCGGAGAGTTTTGTAGGAGGGTTTTGTCTCTTTTCAACATGCCTTTAAAAAATGGCACTTATTCCCTTCTATACAATAAGCTGCTTCGCAGTTTAATTAGTGTTTCTATTATGTTAAGTGTTAGTTGCCATAGTACACTTGTTGTACTCATCGTGATTTGTACCCGCCTTACTCAACGTAAATTGTTGTCAGCGCACCATCTGCACAAAACATTTCCATCGCAAGGCTAAACGCTATCAAACGTTGCAAGCTGCGGTTCATGAATTGCGTTAGAAAGAAATTCATAAATCTAGTGTGTATATGACCTTAAATGCTGTTTCTCTTAATGCAAGAGGCCTCAACAAATCTATCAAAAGAAGAAAACTTTTCCGGTGGCTTCATATTAGAAAATTTGATGTAATTTTTCTGCAAGAGACGTACAGCGATACTAGCTTGGAAAATTTTTGGCGAGCAGAATGGGGAGGCGACATTTTCTTTGCGCACGGCTCAAAACACAGCAGAGGTGTTATGATTCTTTTCAGTCCCTCGCTCAGTAAAGAGGTGACGAATGTTACTGCGGATAAAAACGGCAGATTTATTATTGTAAACACCACCGTCAACGAAGACGAATTGTGCCTCGTTAATATTTATGCCCCAAACGACCAAAACCAGCAAATTTCTTTTTTTCAGAAGATAACCGATTCTATTCGTGGCCAGCAAACTGACAAAATTCTTATTGGTGGAGATTTTAACTGCCCACTGTCCGCTTCCGATAAATTTGGAGGTAAAGACATTCAATTCAAAAAAAGTGTAATACATTCGATCGACGAACTCCGTTGCAACTATGACCTAGTCGATCCCTGGCGAGAACAACATCCACATGATACACAGTTTACGTGGAGAAATAGCTCCGGGAAAATCAAATGTAGACTGGATTTCTGGTTCATCTCGAAGCATTTATTATGCTGCGTTTCGAAAACCGACATTTCCGCCTATCTTGATTCAGATCACTCCCCTGTCACCATCTCGATCAAGCCTGAAGACAAACAAGAAGAAAGAGGCCCAGGCTACTGGAAATTTAATAATTCACTCTTAGAAAATGAAGATTTCGTCACAAAAATGAGCTTCATCATCAAACACGCTGCCCAAAAACACAAGGATGTTGCTGATAAAAGGTTATTTTGGGAAATGCTGAAAATGGAGATCCGGATATTTGCAATTCGTTTTGCGAAAAAGAAAGCCAACGCTGAAAGAAGTACAGAATTGAACCTCCTCCAAAAGCTAGAGAAAATCAACTCACGTATCGACGAAACCCCAGAAAATAGCTCCCTTGTAAACAAGGCTAGAAAACTCAAGATCGAATTGGATGAAATTGCCGTGCAAAAAACTAAAGGGTCTATTATCCGGAGTAGGGCTAGATGGTATGAATTAGGAGAAAAATGCAACAAATACTTTTTTAACTTAGAAAAAAGAAGTTATGTAAAGAAACATATAACAAAGCTGAAGACACCTGATGGTAGCACTGTAGAGGATCCAAAAACTATATTAACCGCCATGAAAAGTTTTTACAATCAGCTTTACACCTCTCAAAACCAGCTTTCAGCTGAACGCTTTTCTACCTTTTTCGATTGTGAATCCTTACCAAAACTCGACAGCACAAAGCAAGACCTTTGCGAAGGCCTGATAACCGCAGAGGAACCGCAGAGGTCTTTGGCTTGGTCCTTTGAAAAGTCGATTAGGCAAAGAAGAACCTTTTGGCATTTCATGGCCGAAGCAATACGTCATTGCGCTTGGAATCGCTTTTCCTTATCATGTTCAGGTTGGGAATAAAATCAATTTCAACGAGAGGCTCGCCAAACTCAAAAAAGTTCTAAATACTTGGTCAAGTAGACATTTAACGATCTTAGGCAGAATTGCCATCGTCAAAAGCTTAGCTCTCGCCAAACTTGTTTATAGTTGTTCCGTATTAAATGTTCCCAAAGAATTTGTAAAAGAAGTCAACAGCAATATCTTCTCTTTTATTTGGAAATTTAAGCCAGATAAAATCAAAAGAAAAACCCTGACCGGCCCAATAAGCCACGGCGGTCTTAATATGCTCAATTTTGCTGACGTTGTTAAATCGCTCAAGACTTCGTGGGTTAATCGTTACTGTCTAGCAAATGACCGCCATTGGTGTGCCCTCCTCGATTCGCTTTTAAGTAAGGTCGGTGGAACTCTCTTATTTCAATGTAACTACGATCTCAAATTACTCGACCTCAAAAATCTCTCTGTCTTTTATAAAGACGTTTTAGCTGTATGGCAAGAGCTCAATTCCAAAGATCCACGTAACGCAAATGAATACAAACAAGAAATCATTTGGAACAATCGGTTTATAAAGATAAACGGAAAATAGTTTTATTATAGATCATGGGCTAATAAAGGCATTTTGAAAATAAGCGACCTCCTAAACATCCATGGCCAGTTCCTTTCGTTCGAAAACTTCAAATGCAAATATAGCGTTTGCTCTACTTTTCTCGATTATGCTGGTGTTCTTGCGGCAATCCCTAAAATTTGGAAAAGCGAAATTGTAGGTAATCTCACAAATGGCGATAACGAACCAGTTCCATCCCTTGACATCTCCTCTACAAAAAAAGCCCGTGTGATGCTTGCAGAAAGATCCTTTTCTCCCCCCATCGTTGAAATCAATCTGAGAAAACAAGGGTTGAATGTAAAGGCAGTATACGAGCTTCCTTTTAAAGTCACAGTCGAAAACAAACTGAGGAGCTTCCAATTTAGACTAATTCATAACATCATACCCACTAATCACTCTCTTTACAAAATGAATATAAAGGCTACTCCAGAATGTGAACGCTGCCTCTTTCCGAACGAAACGCTTATTCACATGCTTTGCGAATGCCCCGACGTTAAAATCTTTTGGAAAGACGTAATGATGTGGTGGAATGCTAAGCGCTCTGACAACATTAGTCCTAGTAATACTGAAATCCTGTACAATTACAAACCTGAAACGACCACCTTCTACGCGTTAAACCATTATCTTCTTATTGCCAAATATCATGTTTTTCTTGCAAGAAACCAGTCTGAGAATCCAAATTTAAAGGTCTTTCTTGCCTTACTAGACAGCAAGATCAAATGTGAAAGACAAATAGCCATTAGAAATTCTAATTACGAAAAATATAGAGCTAAGTGGACCACTCTCAGCAACTACGATGCGTGAAGCACTTTAAGTATGAAAGTTGAGTAAGGGGAATCTTCTATTATCTCTTGTATGTGTGGGTGGGGTGCGTGTGTGTGTATGTGTGTGTGTGTTGTGTTAGCATCGTATGCAGGATGACGTAGCACGTGTATTTATTTCGTAATTAGTTAAAAAGAATACAAGCAATGTAAGTACAATTTCTGTAAGTAGGTCAAGCAATGTAATGTAATGTAATGTAGTAATAGTAGTGTAACTCAAATTGTCATGTATCGTAGTATTGTTTGTATGTGTCGTTGCTATGAATAATAATAATAATAATAAAAAAAAGTCTTAGAAGGCTGTGATGGTGTGAGAAACATACATGATGACATCATTGTGCATGGCCAGACAACAGATGAGCATGACAGGCGACTCGGAAAGGCACTGGAGAGAATCCAGGATAGGGGGTTAACGCTGAACAAAGAGAAGTGTAAATTTCACATGTCTGAACTTGAGTTCATGGGTCACTTACTTTCTGCGCAAGGGATTGGACCAACCCAGTCGAAAGTTGAAGCAGTGACAGAAGCCAGGCAACCAGAATCAGCAACAGAAGTGCGTAGCTTCTTAGGCCTAGTGAACTTCTGTGCAAGGTTCATTCCTGATCTCGCAACAGTATCGGAACCTCTCAGGAAACTTCCAAGGAAAGATGTTCATTTCTCCTGGGGAGAAGAGCAAGACATAGCTTTCAATGAGCTAAAGAAAAGGTTGGCCAAAACGACAACCCTGGGTTACTTTGACAGTACCGCAAAAACCCGTGTCATAACTGACGCCAGCCCCGTCGCCCTAGGTGCTGTCCTACAGTACCGCTCAAATGTAAGTTACCACCTCTCGTCTCATTTCTCGCGATATGAGTCTCGTTTCCTGCGATACAAGTCTCGTTTCCTGCGATACGAGTCTCGTTTCTCTCGAGAGTCACTGAAGTGTTTAGTATGGAATATATTACTCGCAAGAAAGCGGCTTCCATGTAAAAGATTTTTGTTTGCAGTCCACAACCGATCGGCAACGCGATCTTAAAAGATATGGTTGTTTTTGAGATTTTTGACACTTCACCGGTGAGCTTGATTACACTAAAATAGACCGAATTTGAAGAAACAATGTTTAATGTCTTTAATCAAGGTGCTTTTCGATGCGTCGTTCACATTCATTAAATTTTTGACAGGGGGAAGTTTTGCTCTTGGCACACATCGGCGAGACAAAACAGAACTTTCAATTTCATGGCATGCCGGCGAGCTTCAAAAACTCGAGAGAATCTACGACGCGGAAATTTTGTTTAGTAAGTTCGAAGATTTAGTCTGTGTCGAAAGATTGCTGATTTGTTCACAACGTTCGGTTTGCAATAAACCTTTCAGTTTACATTTAAGTTGATAGACAGTGCACCGAATATTGGCTTGTTTAAATGCGAGCGATTGAATCGAAACTTGACACGTCGCTAAACTTTATTGTTCTCATCTGAAATGCAAAACTTGAATGAAAACAATTTCAAAAATCGAAAATAGAGACACGGTAAAAGTGCTTACACAAAACTGCACAGGATGTTTTTACTTCACGACAGACAGCGCATTGAATTTGCATGTTGGCATGTTTGCGTGCGAGCGAACTCAAGAATCGAGAATTTTGAATCGAAACTTGTCGTGTTGTTAGAATTTATCTTAAATGCAAAACATGAGTGAAAAGCATTGTCAATAATCTCAAATTAATACACCAGTCAAGGTACCTGCGGAAAAGTTTGCACTTTTTTCTGTTCATTACCAGCATGGTGAATTTGCATTTGTGTGCCCGAAATATTGACCGCAAGCTTCTTTATCGAAACTTGCGTCGCTAGAATTTGGCCCAGTTTGAAACGATCGATCACAAGGAGTCATCAAACAATGCAAGCGACCGCACAAGGTTGAAATCCCAAGGTTTTAAGAACAACTTTCAAGACTCCAGCAACCTACGTGTAGACACAAGTAAATAAAACTTGTGACAGGCCAATGCGTCACGCTTTTGTCATGCTTTCTTGACCTTTGCTCGCTTTCCCTTGAATCTGAGAATCTTGTCTACATTTATTATATTTGAAAGGCATATATACTCAGCGGAATTCTGAATATTTTTTTTTTTTGTGCAAAAATCAAAATAAAAGAAGTTGAAATTATCGAGTTCTTTTCCGGGAATTTGCCGGGCCAGAATGCACGTGTTTGACGTGCTGTGTTTCCAGACTTTTCCTTCCGCCGAAATTGAAATTGACCGAAGAAATTTACTTTTCATCTGATGAAAGTAATTCTTATCTGCATAAAGAAAAACCAAAATTCAAGCCGAACAACAAATAAACAGCTAGTTGAAAGCAGCCAAACAAGTCCGATAAGTCCGTCAGAGCGATTAGGCGACATCTCAACAACTCGTCGAGTCGACTGTTTGATGAAAGTAAAAGTTTTCCGAAAAGCGAAGGTGCTACTAACACAAAATGTTTTAGCTCTAACCTATGTAATTCACGAAGAAGTCAGTTGAGTTGATTTTATGCCACTGAATGTATGTAGAACATGCACAGTGTATAGTCAATTAAATCAGGCGCGTCGCGGCGCCGATACCGATATCGAGTGCTGACCAAGTTTCATTTCAATTTAAGCAGTTTAAGAACAGGCAAAACAAATGTCGCTCAATACATGTATGTAAACATTGCCCACTGAGCAGTAACGATAAAACTCCAGTCGCACATCCCCCATGCTTACCTCACCGAAAAAATAAACCAACAATACATGCTCGCTGAACGATTTTTCCAATGCACACGAACAACTGTTTGCACAGAACCCGTTTAGTTTGTTTCTCCAAAAAAACGTCAAGTGGTACTTGCAGTGTACTCGCGAGAAACGAGAAATTTCTCGAGAGACAGTTCTCATTTCCTGCGATACGAGTCTCGTTTCTTGCGATATGAGTCTCATTTCTCGCTATACGAGTCTCGTTTCTCACGATACGAGTCGCGTTTCTCGCGAGACGGTGGTAACTTACATTTGAGCGGTACTGTAGTACAAGTACAGAATGGTGTGGAGCGAGTGATTTGCTATGCCAGCCGCAGTTTGACAGAAGTGGAAAAACGGTATTCACAGACCGAGAAAGAGGCTCTAGGAATTGTATGGGCATGTGAAAGGCTGCACATGTATCTGTACGGAACTTATTTTGAAATTTTAACTGACCACAAGCCTTTGGAGTTCATTTACTCGAAGAAGTCGCAACCCAGTGCGAGAGTTAATCGTTGGGTGTTAAGGCTCCAACCCTATCGTTTCACTGTCAGACACATATCTGGGAAAGAAAACATCGCGGACTCTTTGTCTCGTCTTACAAGAAGCCGAGCAAACGCTGATCTTAGCTCTGAAGCAGAAGAGTATGTCAGGTTTGTCGCAGAAAAGGCAACTCCACAAGCCTACTCTACGTGAGAGATCGAACGTGCCTCAGATACGAATGGAGAACTGTCAAATGTACGAAAATGTGTGCAAACGGGACAGTGGCACAAACTTTGAGAACAGGCGATACTTGCTGGTCAGAAATGAACTTTCCGTCATAGGAAAATTAGTGTTGCGGGGAACACGGATCATTATTCCTTTAAGCTTACGTGATCGAGTTGTGTCCATGAAGCGCAGACTTCGTACAAAAGTATGGTGGCCAGGTTGTGACAAAGACGCAGAAATGTTTTGCAAGACCTGCCATCCCTGCCAGATGGTCAGTATGCCTAAGCCGCCAGAACCCCTCAAGAGGACTGAATTGCCCTCCGGTCCATGGCAACACATCTCAGCAGACCTTATGACTCCATCTCTGCCATCAGGAGATCATCTCCTTGTAGTTGTTGATTACTATAGTCGCTATATGGAAGTAGAAGTCTTGAGGTCTACAACTGGTGACAAAGTCATTGCAAGTCTGAAGAAAATATTCCTTACTCATGGACTGCCTGTGAGTGTTACTACAGATAATGGGCCACAGTTCATAAGTGAAGAATTCCGTAACTTTGTTGAAGAAGAAAGCATTGAGCACAGAAGAGTCACTCCACTTTGGCCCCAGGCAAACGGAGAAGTAGAGAGACAGAATCGCTCCCTACTGAAAAGGATAAAGATTGCACAAATGGAAAAGAGAAATTGGAAAGGAGAACTTAGGTCTTACCTAATAATGTACAGGACGACTCCACCACTGGAGTAAGCCCTGCAGAACTCCTGTTCCGTAGAAAGTTGCGAACCCGCATACCTGGGATTGAAGAATTTCCAGCAGATGACCAGATGATAGAGACAGTGAAGCCAAGGAAAAAGGAAAAATGTATGCTGATGAGAAACGCTGTGCCTGCGAAAACGACGTGAAAAAAGGTGACACAGTATTGTTAAAACAGGAGCGGAAAAACAAGTTGACGCCAACCTTTAGGCCAGAACCATACCGTGTACTACACAAGTCAGGCAACAGTGTAGTAGTGCAATCACCCGATGGTGTCCAGTACAAGAGAAACTCTAGCCATGTAAAGAAATTTCTTGAACGGAAAAATAATTTATGCCAGAAAGCGAGATGTCTCCACCTCCTTCTGACTCAAATGGTTCTACTGGACATCAAGCACAACCAAGTGTAACTGAAAGTGACGAACATTTGGGAGAGACTCACGCACAGACAGTGGTCGCGAGTGCGGCAGAACCTGACGCCCTCAAAGACACTGTACGCAGATCTACCAGGTCTAGAACATTGCCAGCGCGATTTAAGGACTTTGTTATGTCTTAAAAACAGAACTTCATCAGACGAGTTTGATTAAGGACTTTGTAATGTTACGACAGAAGGATAGCCAATACTATGAACATTTCGCTATGTTTTTTATATGTTCCTGTTGCGTTGCGTGTCGCGACAAACTACGAGGGACTATTTTACTGGTCGTCAGGGCGAGGTGAACAAATCACGGAAAGCCAAAATCGACGGTTATCGGTGATTTATTCTTCTAATTGTAACGATCGTAAACTCAAATAACAATACAACGAAATTTCTATCAATCTAGCGACAATTGTTTCAAATACATAGTAAAAAGTGCGTGAATACAACTAAGCGATTTCGAGTCGATAACACAATACAATTGAATAACAATAACGTAAAAACCAACCAGTATAAAAATACTAAAAACTGGTTATACAAGATTCGATCAAAGGAAACATACAACAGAAAGATAAACTGATTTAGAGCCTACTGCTCTCTAACCTAAATAGTGGGCGTTCACTCTTGAAGCATAAGGTCCATTGATTCCTTTTGATGATCGTAAATCAATTACAACAGCACAATAAAAGTGCAAGCGATCTATGTGACTGATGTATACATTCGCCCATGACAAGAAAACTTAACCTAAGCAGAATAACAAGAGGTACTTACATATCGGTCCCGCTTGAGCCAAAGGTTAAACAAAACAAAGTTGACGAAAGCACAAGGTCCTCAGGCCACGCGAAATCAAAGAATGCACTACTTTAAAGGGACGCTAACTTAGCTTTTATATGCGCGTGGTGACGCTAAAAGATCCGATTACAAAACCAATGAAAACGAAGTTAACATTGTAACTAAGTTAGTAATTAAGGTCAACAGTCACGCAAACATAAACTAACAAAAACCCAATCAAAATGAGGCACATGTCTAGTACTCTTAACATGGCTCCCCTGAAATAATCACATTTCACTAACCAACCTAACAATAATATAATCACGTGTTCATTAATCAAGTTATCTTACAAAGTTCAGTTCAATACTTGTTAAGGCTCCTCGGCTGGGAATTACCCTGGATCTCAATCTGTTTTGGCTGACATCAGGAGCACTAACTTTTGGACTGGTCTCTCCAAATACCGCAGTGAAGCGATCCTCTTTCCTGCGTCGTCCAAGCAGCTGTCCGCAAGAGCTACTTGCACTTTGCGTACTTGTCCATCAGAGCTTGGGTAGGTAGCTGATACACGTGCAAGCTGCCATGCACAGCGAGGGAGATTCTCATCTTTAATCATGACGATGTCATCAATTTGCAAATTTCTTCGAGGGCGTGTCCACTTCATGCGCTGTTGTAGACTAAGGAGGAATTCCTTTCTCCATCGAGTCCAGAACTCGTTCGCCAAATGTTGAACTCGTCTCCAACGCTTTCTGCAATAGATGTCCGCTGGCTGGAACGTTCCTGGTGGAGCGAGAACTACCTTTGACTTCATCGTGAGCAAGTGGCTAGGGGTCAGGGGGCTTGGCGAATCTGGATCAGTGAGCTGGTTGATTGTCAAGGGGCGACTGTTAACTATCGCCTCAGCTTCACACATCAGAGTAGGAAGAGACTCATCGTCTAGCTGAACGCCGTTGTTCTGCAACAAAGATGAGAGGACGTTTCGTACAGATCTAATTAGGCGCTCCCAAACACCTCCCATGTGACTCGCTGCTGGGACGTTCATATTAAAGGAGAACCAGTCGCATTGCTCTTCCAGCAGCTTCGTTTTAATCTTGTTATGATCCATCTGGGCTAAAGCTTGGGTGAGTTCTGTGCGAGCTCCCACGAAGTTTGTTCCCTGGTCACTCCTAAGCTGACGGATGGGGCCACGACGACTGACAAATCTCCTCAAGGCATTAATAAAGGAGTCAGTCTCGAGGGAGTTGGCAGTTTCAAGATGTATAGCTCTCGAAGCCATACAGGTAAATAAGACGCCGTAGCGCTTCAGCTCCTTGCGGCCTTCTTTGATAACAAAGGGACCAAAATAATCCACTGCGCAGTAAGTAAACGGTGGAGAAGATTCTAAGCGATCTTCGGGCAGATCTGACATCCTTTGCTCCTGTACTGCTCCACGCAGTCTCTGACACTTAACACAGGACGAAATCACGTTGGCGACCATCGATGAACCGCTGATCACCCAGAACCCGTTTGATCGTACCTCATTTAGGGTCATGCCTTTGCCTTGATGACTTGTACGCTCGTGAAAATGCTTGACAATCAGCATCGCGATATGGCTATCTCGTGGCAATATTATGGGGAACTTTATATCATCAGATAAGCTTGCACGTCTGAGACGTCCACCAACTCGCAAAATTCCGTTCAAATCTAAAAAGGGATCACTATTTGGAGTTGACTTAGGTTTTACGCCATGCAGTAGTGTGTGATGACGTCTTCCGCATTCTTTACAGGTTGATCTATTCCGACATCCCGAGGACACGTGACCGGTCCTAAAACATCCATAACAAAGGCCCTTGCTTCGAATAACTTCGCTCCGCTCGTCAGCTGAACACTTGAGAAATTTACTGCAGTTGGCGAGAGTGTGCTGGCCGTTACAAAGGGGGCAAGGTTGGTCTGCATGATCTGCTGGCTGTTTCGAAGACTGGACGGAACTGTTAAGTGGTTGCCTTGTCGAAGTCACGAAAGAGCTTCCACTCGATCTGTTATCTTCTTTGCTACTTGGTTTACTTCTCCGGCCTGACCTGAACTGGGTTTCTGTTTTCCTTCTCTCCGCCTTCAGGGCATTTGGTGAGAAAATAGGGTCATTTGCTAGGTCTGCTTCGTCCCTGACAAACTTAACGAAGTCTCCAAAAGTAACAATCTTCTTAGATTTCGTTTGTGCCTCGTGGGCGTGCCGGCACCACTTCACACCTGAGTAAGAAGGTAATTTGCCGCTTACAAGACGGAGGGTTTCTGTCGAGTCGAGGTTCCCCATGGACTGCATTTTCTTCATTGCTTCTTCACAGCGCACGAGAAAATCAGAAAAGTCCTGGATACCACTGCTGTCTCCTTCGTTAATTTTCGGCCAGCTTCTAAGACTTGACTTATAGGCTTCGGCTACATGAACGGGATTACCAAAACGGTGGTCTAGCAACTTTCGAGCCTTTTCATAAGCGCTATCGGAGCTCATGGCTAGGAAACCTTTCACTACTTCGTTCGCCTTGCCTTTGGTGTACTTCTCTATGAAATAGAGTCGATCTCTGTCCGAGGGCACATTGTTCGAGATGATAGAATCGAAGGCGGTTACGAAGGCTGGATACTCCAAGTAATCTCCGGAGAAAACAGGGGGCTCTTTAACCGGAAGATGACTAATCTTCTGATGATTGATAATTAATGAGTTTAACTCTGTCTGTTTTGCCTGCAGGCTAACTACCTCTTGGAGGGCTGTGTTTACGCCATTATCCTGGGATTGTGAGACGATTGCCGGCCTTTGATTCGAGGGTTTACTAGGCACGAACGGAGTAGCGTACGGGTTGGCAACAAAGCTCTTCTCTTGCTTTACGTTTTTATCGCTCGCTAATGACCTTTCATCTTCGAGTATTTTTTTAATTGCGCTCTGTTCGGCATTTGCGATAGCAAGATCCTTTTCGAGTTGTAATTGCCTCAATTCCCTTTCCTTTTCTAGAAATTCCATTTCTGCCTGCAACTTCGCAGCCTTAGATGCCACATCGACTAATGCAAGAGAAAGATGTTTCGTGGAGGAACTCAATTTTGACCTGTCAGACGCTTTAGACGTCCTGGTGTGGTTCGATTTCACCGATGAAGCTCGACTGGATTTTCTTTCCATTGCCTGGATGCGTTCACAAACTCGTATTCGACATTCAATAAACTCCCGATCCCGCATATCGAACCATCTATACGAAGCTTCCTTTTCCTCGTCTAATTCTAACAGATCGTCGTAGTCTCTTTGCGCGTCATTGAACTCATCTTTCAACTGGTCTAAAAGAAATCTCTCTTCTTCTAATTGTGTAATTGTCGTCTCGGGTGAATCACGCAACACGTTTGCCTTTTCAATCTGTTTCTTTAATCTCTTAAAGGTTACATTTCGATTGGCAAGTTTCATTTCCAATTGGTAGGCTCTTCCCTTTTCCGTCATTTTTCGTCCGCGTCTTGTTACTTTCGAATGATCGGGACGAGATGATTCAACGCCTGTCATGCTCTTGGCTACCTCAAATGTGTGTGTTATGTCATCGACATCCGGATCTGGTGATGTCTGGTTACGAAATAATGCCGGCACACTAGCAACACTCATTGTTTGCCACGAAAACGAAGTACCAAACACGAAAGCAAAGTTCAACTAGTATTCATAACCATTGGCGAAATGATGTGGCGATATTTTACTGTTGCGTTTGCAGTGACACGCCCCCAACTTCGTTTCCTTCGCCTCTTTGGATTGGCAGTCGCTGCAAACGCAACAGTTCCAGTGATCGTTAAAAAAAAAGGATTGTTGTCATCTAGGAGAACTTTGGTCTTATAGATCCCTCATTGTATGGCAACCATTTTCACACTAGTTTCTCAGTTCAGGATTTATTTCAAACAAAGGAGGGATTGTAGTGTATTACCCATTGGCGCATGCGCGCATGTGGTTGGGGGACTGAACACGTTGTCCGCCATTAAACCGTTGAGTCAATGTGCGTTGGTTTAATTCGAGTAGTTACTGGTTAAATCCGAATCATCCGGGCAGGATACTACAATTATGGTAAATGGCAGCAGCAGAATAAGAACATGATCTTTCCTGACTATTCAATAATTAAATTTATTTCTTGTTTAGATGTTTATCATTTGAAAGAAAATTATATTTCCTTTTTGAATGAAACGAAAGCATTTCTTTTTTAATTTTTAATCAGATATCTTTACATTATAACTTTCTTCCATTTATCTCCAGCATTGAAATCCATAGGTTTTCCGTAAGACAACAAACTATCATGTTCTGCATCATGTTACATATCTTTACGAGGAAAACAAAAGTACAGTACCGCTCAAAGATAAGCGAACCACTCAACGCGTTCTCAACGCGTTGGCTTCGCGTTCTCAACACGTTGGCTTCGCGTTCTCAACGCGTTTGCCAGTGCGTTTTTTATCAACGCGTTTGGCCTTTGTTATTCATTTTGTCACCTCTAACTTGAGTTGTTTTGTGTGATTTTGTTAAACGAATCAAACGATGGCTTTGATCCTAAATTGAAAACCATACAAATTTGCATAATTGTAAGTTATAGCAAGGTCACGCTTTTGTTTACGTCCCCCTGCTTTTCGCCGGTGTCTGCTTACTGTTGTGACTGATAGAGAATCAAACAATATGTTCTGAGATAGGTATCTGGAAAAAAAATAAAACCAGGCAACTAAACAATTTTGAACCCAGTCGAATTCATTCGTTTGTTGAATTGAGAATCGAATAACACTCATCGCCAGAATGTCTGGGCCGCAAAGCGCTTCTTTCTGCAACAAAATTTGCAACCAAGTTTTCTTCGCCGCTTTCTGTCTACTGTTGTTAGTGAGAATCGAGTTTCCTTCAAGCGAAGGAGAAGGCTGTTTGGTTTACAATAATTCGGGTTACACATAAAACAATTGTCAGTAGCCTAAACCAAGGAGAAAGGCTTCATTATTTACGGGCTTTCTAATAAAATTCAAGTCATAAGTTTTGTCATGATCCGGGTGTGCTATGTTGTTTGTCACGCTTTTGTTTACGTCTTGTCGCTTTCGCCAGGTTTCAGACAGTCCACTCTGTTGTGCGTATAACGAATTGAGAAGTTATCTTTACGACAAAAGAATCCCAAAGCAGATGTTCGAAAAAATGACAGCGAGCTGCAAAACAAATAAGACCAAGAACTGATTTCATTCGCTTTGACATTCGCACGCCAAAACACGCACGATATTTATTTAAAATGAAAGTCTGGGCAATGAGCGGCATCTTTCGACCAAAAATATTTGCAGCCAGTTTTCAAGCGAGATAGCAGTCTAATGTTTTGCAATTATTCGATTACCCGTTGCAAGAGTCCCGTTAAACAATCGCCGGTAACCAAAAGCAATGCAAAAGACTTTAAATTCACGGCTTTCGAATGGAATTTGAGTCACCGGTTTCATCATCAATACGTTCCCGAGCACATGCTCAAACGTACAGTAACAGATTGCAAAATCTTACTTTTGCTTAAAAACAAAAGTATCAAGTTACAAACATTGGCGCAAAGTTACAAATGTTTACTGCTTAAAGGTCTTCATATTGTAATTAAAATAAACAATTAACATCAAACACCACGGTTAAAATTAACAGCTGTCTTGACTAAAACAGAGAAACGATTTTTATATTGCCTGGATCAACATCACTGTCAGTTGACCGCGTGCATGACGTTTCAATCCGAGATATTCCCATATTACTTGTCACATGATTTTGTGTTTTCTTCAATTTCTTACTATCCGCCATTTTGGTTATTGGAGGGAAGAAGCTGGAGTGATTACTTTGTGTGTAACTAAGCAATAAAGAGTGTTGCAGTGTTCACGATCTGCCTCGAGGACGCGAGCGCTTGTTTCGGCCGGGCCAGCTTGCTAACTCAAATAACTAAGCTCAAAGCACTCACATAGAGCATTTGAAGTCGAATTGAGTTATTGATAAGTTTAACTGTTGTAACGACTTCGCAATTTGAAGAATAAGAAATAAATAATATGAACGTAACAAAAATAAAACTTCACCCTATCAAGTTTAGCTTACATAATGATTTCGCTGATGCAGTATGGAGCCCTTGTGGTTCCTCAAAGCCAAAGAATTATCGCATTGTGTAAAAGGAAATTTTTGGTCGACTGTGTTCACTCTGCACTATTTGAGATTGTCTCACTAGTTCAGATTTAGGGTGTTCTTCTTCCTAGGAGAATTTAACTTTCCAGTTTGTAAATGAGTTTGGATAGTTGATTTTCCAGTTTTTAATGCCAGTTGGTTCTATAGTGGCACTTTCATTTAATATTTTAAAGAAGTCTTTGCAGCGCATTTTAGTTAGATCCAGGGGGGAGTGCTCGTTGAAGAGAATAGCACATGCAAGTCTAATAGTTCATGTGAGGGAGTTTTAGAAGCCTTGGCTTTCCTTCTTAAGTCAGATGGTATAGCTGCCAGCAGTTGAAAATAATGGAGATAATTAGTGTTTAAGTTAAATTTATTTTGGAATTCTACAAAGGTTAAGAAGTTTCCATCTGCATTAAGAATATCCTGAACAAAACATACCTTGTTAATAAACCAGGATCTCCAAAATACCATGTTATTTTCAATGGTTATTTTCTCATTGTTCCATAGTAGAAATTCATCATACGGGAACGATTTAGCAATATTTTTAAATTCTCGAAAGTATTGTAGAAGTTCTCGATAAAAGACCTTTGCTGATATAATCAACATTGTAGTTTTATCTTAGAAGGAATTGCAAGCCACCATAGGAAGAGAAGTAACAGTTTGGAATTGCTTTCCAAGAGTCATTTGAATTAGTAAAAAATATCTTTATCCACTGCAAGGATAAATAAGGAAGGGCTGAGAGGGCATCCCTGCTGCATTCCTCTTGATATGTTTATATAATAGGTCATGAATCCACCATTCATAATTGAACTTGTACGTTGTTGTAGAGGATAGTAAACCACTTAATAAAGTTTTGTCCAAATTTAAACGCTTCTAAAGCCCTTACCATGAAGGGCCATTCTAAAGTGTCAAACGCCTTTTCAAAATCCACAAAAAGGAGAATTCCTGGAATTTTCATGGCATCCGTATAATCCATTACTTAAGTCGTTCAAGAGACGTATATTTTGTCCGATGTATCTTCCATGAACAAAGCCAGTTTGGACATTGTTCTAGCCTCATAGCAAGAGGTTTTGAGATGATTTTATAGTCAACATTAAGTAAAGTTATGGGGCGCCAATTCTTTAAATCAACCAGGTTAATATCCTCTTTTGGAATTAGCGTTATTGTTCCTCTTCTCTGGGAAATGGACAAAGAGCCTTTTTGAAAGGCCTCATTATAAGAGTTA
>OX393561.1:27067855-27072855 GCA_947652115.1 Blastomussa wellsi
GGCGCAGTGGTGAGAGCGCTCGCCTCCCACTAATGCGGCCTGGTTTCTATTCCGGCTTGGTGCCATATTTGGGTTGAGTTTGTTGTTGGTTCTCATCCTTGCTCCGAGGGGTTTTCTCAGGATTCTCCGGTTTTCCTCCTTCCCCAAAAACTAACATTTCTGAATTCCAACTCGACCTGGATAGAGGACCCGTATGAAAACCAGCTGTTTCTCTGTAAATATCGTTATTCTTTACGATGTACGATAATGCAAGGTGATTTGAGGACAATTTCAATTCACATTTTTGTTCTCTTATAGGAGGGCGATGTTTGGAAGGATGGACCTTGTACAACAGTGAAGTGTAAAGTGGTTTACAACGACTGCTTCGATAACAACCGCACCGCTCAGATAGAAGTTTACACCAAGGAATGTTCTGAGTGCCCTGAAGTAAGTATAAGTACCAGTCGCAATACAGCTGTATTGCGTACCAATTGGGTGTCAAAAGTAGTTACCGAATCTTTGGTTTTGCATTCTTACTACGCTCAGTAATTGGTTCAAAGATCTCGCGCCACTTTTTCAACCAATCAGATGTAAAACCAAAACCGTTCGTGACTCGCGCGTGCACGTTTCCCCGCGCTTTTCTTTGTGATTGGCCAAAGTAATTACTTTCTTCTAACATCGTTCCCAGGGTCTCTCATCTTCCCGCGGGAAGATGAGAGACCCTGGGAACGAGGTTGTTTTTCTTCTCAAATGAAACTCGCGCTATGGACAGGCAAATTCGAATGACTAATATTCTGGATTCTCGAACTCATTTAGTAATTAACGGTCAGATCGAAGATTTTATAACACATAAACGGGGGTAGTTTGTATGAGTCTATTTACTTTGAACAACGCTTGCAGAAAGACGCATTTAAGATGATCGTTATTTCGTTTCCGTGTGAACTAAAGATAAGGAATTAAAATTTGTACTGCAATTTAGGATAACGGAATCATTGTCACGGCACCAAGATTAACCTTCATTCAGACCTCGTTAACTTTGGATCTCGTATTTGTATTAACTTGCCTTTAATAAATTCTAAAGAAATCTTAATTGAAAAATTGTTTAGTGCCAGTAATTTGGAGGATATCTCTTTCACTGTCATCCCCAGCGTTTTTATAAAGGTTATAAACAGCTTTGTTCTTTTCCTCAAGGGATTTTATCGACCACCAAATGAGAATGAAGATGTTTGCTGCCCACCATGCGGTAGGTATTGGGTTCATAC
The DNA here is from genome assembly GCA_947652115.1 of Blastomussa wellsi. Classification (NCBI taxonomy): domain Eukaryota; kingdom Metazoa; phylum Cnidaria; class Anthozoa; order Scleractinia; family Plerogyridae; genus Blastomussa; species Blastomussa wellsi. The sequence continues at coordinate 27,069,097 of OX393561.1, forward strand.
ACTTCTTTATTAAGTGCAGTGTGGCCACATGTACGATGTGGTGAATCGTTTTCACAAAACCAATTACAAGACTTTTATTGGCATCGTTTACTGCAGATTTTTAAGTTTTCTCCTTCCTTGTGTGATATCATAATAGACGGCTAACGAGTTTTTAAAATTAATTTATTTTAGTAGTAGTAGCAGTAAAACTTTATTTATACACGGTATTAATTCATTTACATGCTCTCCCATCAAGCCGTGTTTTAAACAACAATAAATTCCTTAACAAATTAAAATATCTAAATTAATTAATTTTTGGTACAAATTATAATAAAAGCTATAAAAACTACCCTTTATTACCTAACGTAAATTAGTTTATTAAAGTGTTACTACGATGAAAAAATGTTGTTCTTGTTCTACTTCGATTCAGATTTTATATTTGGCAAAAATGCACCATGCAAATTATTGCGCCTCAATTTTCAAAATAAGTCGATTTCTTGTTTAAACTGTCCGTCATTATCAGATTCGACTTCAACCGAGTTGCATTGAGAGAGCTGGATCGAGAAAGAAAACGACGTCATCTACTCACCAGTTTAAGTTTTTACTGTGTGAACTCAGCTAATTTGGTATGCAGAACAGCAACTTACTTCTAAAAGCTCATGCTGCATACTAATCAGCTGGGTTCACACATTGCAAAAATAATGCAACTAGACTAAAGTCGAATCTGGTAATGGCGGACAGTTTAAACAAGAAATCAAACTTTAAATTAGATCCACATTTATTAAATACATGATTTAAAGGAGCTAAGAGTGATTATTCAGTAAGTTGTCAACGAAGTGTATTTTCCAGTTGGAAAATCTCTAGTTAAGCGGCGCTTTCAAAGAGTTCGGACGAGTCATCGAAACTTACGAAAATATGGATATGGCCATATATGGACAACGTGACAATTTGTTGAATACCCAGTTCACAAAACGTGATTTCTCACACGCAACAGAGTACATGGGCGAATGTACAAACAGGAAAATTGTAGCCTCTCAAATCAACACATGATCTGAATAACAACGTTCAAAATGGCGGTCCATAAAACACGAACCGTTCAATTGCCCGCTAAAGGAATTTTAATATACCTAATGCGACATATGCTCAGACGAGATATCCGTTTTATTTCTTAGAGCCAGTAAAACCAGCGATAGAAGAGCCACCAAATCACGGAGAACACTGCAAGCTGCACACACCCAAGACGCCAGAGTACGTAAAGACCGGAGACGGTTGCAAGTCTAAATTTATGTACAACGTCACCAGTTGCAAAGGCAACTGCGATTCTTCGTCGAAGGCTACGACTGGTGACAACTTTTATGATTCCGACTGCTCTTGCTGCCAACCGGCCGTATACGAAACAATAGACATCCCAGTGATCTGTGGAGACGGCGCGGAGAAGATGTCCAAATTCACTATCATCAGCATGTGCAAGTGCGATATGTACAAATGCCAGGCGATGCCGTCCCACGCGCACCAAGTTCAAGTCAACGAAAACGGCGAGATCGTGGATAACTCCTTGAAGAAGAAGCGACGCCGCAGAGCACTTTCGCGCTTATTTGCACTTCCTCCGTAAAAGGAAAAAAGACAAAGAGATACACATATATGGATAGTTTAGATAAGAAAGTATACCTTTTTGGGAGGGAAAGGAAATACTATTACGGAAATATATCTTGAGCCAAAGTTCAATACGACAATCGGAAATTCGGGAAGTTTATTGCTGTCAATGTAACACTGCATTCAATAAACTTTATTGGAAGGGTCTAAAATTTCTTAATTTATTGTGTCTTTTTGTCTGGAAGCTCATTACGGAAAGGTGCAATCACGACTAACCGAATAAACATAAGGGTCACTGCAATACAGTAGACACGTGGCAACACCGATACTATTGCGCAATATCCGCACGGTTTATTCGCATTGTGGAGGCGAGCGTGGCCTAGTGGTCAGGGCGCTGGACTTGTAATCAGGTGGTCCCGGGTTCGAGTCCTCCTCCCTGCCACTAAAACGGATTTGTCTTCGGTGACCCCGAATTCAACTCCTCCACGCTTTGTAAATAGCCAACTGGTCTGCCCCCTGCCAGTTGGGATTTTTAAGAACTTTCTGTTTCATTTACAAGATTTGTTTACGTATTTTCAGTGTCCCCAATTAGCACAGTGGTGCTAAATACATTGACACTTTAAAGTTCTTTTTTTTTTATTCTGAATGGGGTATTATCGAGTTAAATAATCACAAAATTGAAACTGTTCAATGTCCTTTATCGTTGGGTCGAAACTGGACCATTTTCGAGATGGTCCCCTGTTGTTTTGATACTTAGATTTTCATAAGAAAATATTAGCCCGTCTAAAATTAGTGATTACTTTTACATTTGCATAAAATAGACAAGTGGTCACGCCCTTCCTAACGCCAATACATTTTCCCAGCAAATCCCCCTTTTGGTAAAGCTATCATGTCATTAATATTAAAACAATGGCTTGTGAGCTATAACGTAAGGCCAAAAACTGATTCTTCACCTCGCTACACCTCACTATACTACACCACACCACACTGCACTACACTACACTACACGGCACGACACGACACCGCATTACATTACAGAACATTGCACTGCACTACATTTTCACAAACGCGGATAAGTTGGGAAATATTCCGATTACCTTTTTGGTTGCTCCTCTTTCTCCCAGAGCTGTGGAAACAGTTTCCTTTCTGGTGCTGGCAACCCTCCAGTCCAGTCGGGGAACAAGTGCCAGTTCCCGCTCCGTTACGCGACAGTTCTTGCAGTAGCGTCACAGAGGACAGTACTACTCGTCCGGAGGACCTAGCTTTCATTTCGAGAAAAAACCCTGGGAAGTAGTTTGCATGTGTTGGTGTTGTCAAAATGAATCACACGAAACCTTGACGTCTCTTGAAACTGTTTAATGAGCAAACGGATGCTTCGATATGAATGTACTTCTTTTGAGTCAACAATTTTCTAACAACAGTATAAAAATAATTTTACCTTTCTTTGAGAATTTATTAAATTACTTTTTGGTGGGTGAGTTGTATTAAATGTTACAGGTGTCCTTTAAAAAATATTATTCTTATTTATTTAGGGAAAAACATACGTTTTAAGAGTCATTCTGTTGAGACCTATCTCAGCATATATCTTATGTGAAAAATTACCTTCACAATAAGGGTAACTTAAACGATAACTTAAGGCAACAGAGAAAGCGTGTTTAAGATTGGAAATGATCGAGGCTGATTGGAAGAGGCGGTTCTGTTTAATTTCCAAGCGTAATGTGTATCAGCCTGACTAAAATTGCGAGTCGAAGAAAAGACTGATCTACCTCATAAAGCAAACTATAAACGGCAGACTGATCCTGACTATTTCGGTTTGCAAGACAAACCTTCTTCGGGGTTGAGTGAACAAAAAAACGTTTTTGTTTATTTTTCATCGCTTTCGTCGTCAGGATTAGAGTTTGTTTTGTGAATAATTTACTGATCCAGGTCAACAAGTGATCCGGCACTTTGTCGCATTGGTCTTGCAGATTTCTATTATATCTACCTCATAAAACCTTTCACTTGTTGCGTATCATATTATAAATAATATTAATATCCTTTGAAAACACGTAGAAAATATAATGTGTGCATTGACGAACAGAACGTTACTTTATGTCAGACAAGAATGCATGACAGAATGCGTAATCGATTGCGTGACATTTAACGCATTGTGTGACCAAGTTTATAAGCTTTTTGCGTTTGAAATAA